>CM071609.1:28086359-28111359 GCA_036365135.1 Miichthys miiuy
GGATGCAGAGAAAGGAAAGAACAAGATTCTCAAGCAAGATCTGGACAAGATCCGTACTTCACACCGCGAGATCAGCCAGACGTATTAAACAGATGTCATCGTGATGAGCCAGCAGGCTGACACCCTTCAACATGAGCTTGATAAGGAAATCAAGCCTCATGCAAACTCAGCTCAGTGTTCAGCTCTCACTCAACCCGAAGCTCTCCACTGAGCTCAAGGCTGAGAGAGGCTCCCAAAAATCACCAGCTGTGATGATGACTGTGAGGATGAGCCCAGCAAGCAGCAGGAATCCATCCCTAATGCAGAGCCCCTTGAACCAACAAAGAGAAGAAGTTCCAGAGGAAATGCCATGCGAGCAGCAGGAGACCATCAGTCCTGCACCGGCCCTCGAACCACCGAAGGAGGCGGAAGCCGCTGAGGAGAAACAGTGCGAGCATCAGGAGACCATCAGTCCTGCTCCAGCCCTCAAATCCCAGAGAGGGGCTGAGGAAATCTTCCAAACAGGACAGGAGAACCACCTTCTGTCTGGTAGAGAGCCCGTCACTTTCTGGGGTTGAGGAACCAAAATAGGAGAAAGAAGAAGGAGGAGGAGAACTAAAATAACATCAAGTTTTGTGGGTTTTCTCCAGGTCCTCTGGTTTCCCCAAAAAAAAAAAAAAAAAATATATATATATATATATATATATATATATATATATATATATATAGCCTATATATTATTCAAAGTTCAGATGCTGTTATATTTGTTATATTTTGTATTTTGTAGTTTTTGTTAGGGCTGGGACGATATGCTTTTCTCGATTAAATTATTTTACGTTTTTGGGTGCGATTCGATTTAAATTGCGATTCTTCGATATTGCAGATTTTTAGTTTGCTTTTTCTAACACCAAACCATGTGAAAGAGTTGAATGATGATGACGTCTACAGACTATATCAGGAGCCATATTTCCCCCCCCAAAAAAATCACGTGAGTCAGTTTTTAAGATTTTAACTGCTACATTTGAACTTACACTCTCTTTTCAAAAGCCCGGACTGCATATAAAAAAGGTAAAAAAAATTTTTTTTAAAAAGTATATAAAAAATATATACTTTTCTGAGGGTTATACTTTCCACATCTGAAACCTCTGAAACAGAATGAATTAAAAGTATAGACTTTCTGATGTAAACTGCTACATTTATCTGCACACAACACAAATACGAGAACCTCAGGATGGTGTCTTACCAGGTGGGCAGTAACGTTTGTTGTGTTTCCACAGTACGCAATGTGTACATTACACATTACAAATAGCTTTCAACATGTCCAGTTCTGCTTTTCCCTTTAAAGCAAAAAATCCAAAATGTGCCCACACTTTCGACATGTGAAAATGTGCTAGTGGAGGTTTTATCTGCGCGCAATTTTGTAAGTTGTCCGCCATTCTCCGCTTTGTTTTTTTTTTCTTCTTCGCTTTCTGTTTAGGTTTTTCCCGCAAACAGATATGACGTCACGTTACTAGGTAGTCGAAGTAGAACATTTCGCCCTCCGCTGGAGAAAAGCGGTAACTTTTTCGGACCTAGGCTTATAAACGTAAAATAAAATGAAGCATTTAAATTTGGGGAAAAAAAGGATTTTTGAAAAAAAAAAATCTAATTAAAAAACAAAAAATCGCGATACTTATGTGAATCAATTTTTTCTCCCATCCCTAGTTTTTGTAGTTGTACAGTTCTTGGTTGGAACCTGGGGATTTTCACAGAAACTTCCTTTGTCTGTCTTATCTCAATTTAGGATGATATTACAGAAACATGTCTCCTAAAATGATTTCAGGATTTGAATTTAGCTGATAATGTCCTGAACTAAATATTAAAAAAATATACAATATTCATTTTCAAATATTTGTGGTGCAGCGCCGCTGCTAGAATACGAGCGCCCCTGCTGAAATTTCATAAGATCAAATATCAATGCGCTACAAATGATTTTTACTCGTACTGTGTGAACATACAACGTTATTTTGGACTTGTTTTGAGTCATTAAGTAGCTCATCAAATCCTCTTGGACCCTCTTGTAATTCTTAAAAGGACATCTACGTAAAAGGTAACGTTCAAGTTTAAGCAAAACTGCGATGCAGCCATTCCGTGGCGCTTACGTCCCTGGTGTGAATCCCCAGTAAGAGTAGTGAGTAGCGTAGGTAGCGTAACGTTAGCGTAACGTAGCTCCTTATGGCAGTGTACAACAAGTGAGCGAGCAGAGAAAGTGACGGTGAAGCAGTAAAAGCGAACGGAGAAGCAACGGTACAGAATGAAAGATTAGCAGAAAGTTTGTCAGTTCACTGATTCTTGAGAGTCAGGACAAAACACTTTCTGAAAACCTTTTTTTTTAAATTTACACTATATTGATTAGAGTTATATATTCATGTAGATAAAGATCTGTGCTATTTAACCATGTAAAGGTGCAAGCTGGAGGTTAAAAAACATTAACAAATTCACATTTACCTTAAAAACTTGATTTGTGTCAACTCCGTTAGACAAACTAAAAGTATATAATTATAATGAACCACTCTGGGCGAGTTGAATGAATCTCTGTCTCTCTGTGTCTTTCTCTCTCTGTTCAAACGTACATGAGTCATGTATCTCAGTGAAACGCTGTCTGTCATCACTTTGTGGTGCTTTGAAGAAGCGGGGGGGATTACCGGCAGGAAGGTGTCTCTTGTACGTGTGCGCTATTACCGAGACATGTAAACTCTGACTACATATATTCCCTGTCATAGCCACAAGCTGATGCTGCATATAAGAGGCGTCCGTGTCCGTTACCGGTGTATTTTCCTCTGGATTCTGCTCAGGAAAGAGCAGTCTAACGTTACATGCACTGTTAGATAACACACATGAAAATGATGAGAAACTCTAACGTGATTATGTTAGTACACAATGTAAAAATCACATTACTGTGCACTACGTCACCTAACATTAGTAATACTTTAATGTAATTACTGTATTATTTTCAGGTCTCCATTAATATGGCCCTTCACAATTCACTTCTTCTTCATCACTTCGTTATTTGGAAAACCAAATAACCAATTTTTGGGATGTTGAGGGCAGAGCTAGCTAGCAAAGGCTGTACGTATAAGTGTTGCAATTCAAAAATGAGAGGGGGGGGTTGCGCTGAAGGCTTTTATACCATTGCGTTAAGGGGGCTGGGTGGCACAGATTTCTAAAATTTTTTCAAACTTTATCTTTTATTTTGCCACTAAAGAAAAAAAATCCTTAAGTAATTAAGACACAAGAGGATGTAGATCTGATGATCCTTTATTACTTAAACAACAAAAACTGAAGAAAGAATTTGTTTTTCCCCAAAAAAATAAAAAAATTACAAAAACATACATCTGACGATGCTGATGAAGTTTAGACAGTGTTGACGGGAAACTGTCAGCTATTGCTAGCTGTCTCCATAATCTCAATAAAATACTTTAATTGAATCTACTATGGTTTAATAAAACGTATCATAACGGAGAGAGGGTGTTGACATGCTGTGACCATAGGAAAATTGACATTGTTCATCTAAAATATCAAAAAATATCAAACATATCAGACCATGTATGGTATTGATGCATTCACCACAGCCAGGAGATTGAAAAGGGATCCTCAGGGATATAGCTGACCATACTATTGCCCAAATTTAATGAGGTTTATGAAAAAATCTGACGAAGTTGACGGAAACAGAGGACACAACTTTGATAGGCAGAATTCTATGGAAAATATTTTTAGATTTTCATGGCATTGTTTTATACATTTATAACCCTTATAGTTGATTTGATATAAATGTTTTCATAACTGTAGAGGTTTTAAAGTTTTTGGAGCTGGTGAATATTGTGACCTCTTGCTGAGGACAAGAGAAATAACATGGGCCATCTAACCACTGGTCATACATTTAAACAAATACCCCCCAAAAAAGTAATTATCTATGTTAAAACATAACATCAGTATTCACAATTCCTTTAGATATAACTTTGTAAGCATGTCAATCATTATTAATTTCTTTATTTTGGACATAAATAAGACGTCTATGTGGGACATGTTTGGTCCCGATTCTCAAGTCTCAATCAGCGAGTTAATAAATGCTACAGCTTCTCAAGCTAACGTTAACTGTACATTTTTTAGCTGCTAAGTAGCGTTAGCTACATTAATTAGCTGTTGTCATTACTACCTGTGTGTGTCCAGAGGAGCGAGGAAAGGATTAGTGAGAGGAGTGAAGAGAGGAGCAGGGAGAGATGCAAGGAGAGGAGCAGAGAGGAGTGAGGAAAGGAGCAGAGAGAGAGAGAGGAAAGAGTAGTGAGAGGAGTGAGGAAAGATGCAAGGAGAGGTGCAAGGAGCAAGATCTAGAGACTTTTCCACACCGAATAGGGTCATTTTAATAAAATTCATTATCAATTGATTTCTGGCCTCACCCTCATGATTTCCACAAGTACTGTTTGTATTTGTTGTATTTTTATACGACTGACCTGAGAACAGACTACAGGGAGAGCGTCTGGCCATTTCCATACGTGTGAGCATCAATGGCCGCCCACTGCTGAGCTCCACTACAGAAGAGCTCTGCAGCTTTTCTACAAATTTCCCAGAAAACTCAATGCTCACAGGCTGAATGTAGGCTGTGTCATTAAGTATTCTGACTTGTAAATACACAAAAGCTGTAAGTAAATTTCTGTGTTGCGACATTACATTTTTAAAACATTTTCTACAGATAAATGTCATGTCCTGTCTATAAAGATTCCAAGGTAATTTAATTGAAACTTCTCACTTGCATGAATACAGGTCGTCGCATCCTCATGGACACGAACACAGCAGCACCGCTGCTGGAAAAATTCTAGGGGAACACTGCCTTCACAGTCATCGTGGAAGGTTTTTTTTAAGCTACATTAAATATTGGTATCAATAGATTCATTGCAGTCATGAAATTAATTTAACACTGGCTTCAGCACTAACTTAAAAACAAAAGACAGTGATCTTAAAGCCAGATGATCCAGCATCATTTGCACAGGGTTCAAAGTAGGCCAAATAAACAAAGAACTGAGAATATTTCCAATATTTAGATTATGGTGATCAATAAGGCAGAGTCTAATTCAAATCAAACCTTTGCTTCTATTTTTCACTTCCAGATGAAGTGAATTTACCATGCTGCTCGTAGTGTATTGTTAGTGCGTGTTCATGCCTGGGGCAGGGGAGAATGCTGACAGGGAGCAGAGCCGGTGTCGTGCCAGAACGTGAGCTGGGCAAGGAGGCAATGTCACTGGGCTCAACAGCTTCTAGACCAGGGGTGTCAAAGTCATTTTGGTTCAGGGGCCACATGCAGCTCAATTTTATCTTAAGTGGGCCGGACCAGAAAGGTAGAAACGTACAAATAAATAAATCACCATATTTGTTTAATTTTCTCTTGTTTCTTATCCAGAAAACTTTTAAACCAGAACACAAAAGGTACAACTGCAAGAGATGAACTTTAAAATCAACTGTTTCATGTGTTTGCTTCAGTGTGATAAGGCTCAAATTTCTCTTCACAGGGGAAATTTTGGTCTTGATTATTTGGTCTCTATTTAAGCACTATTACATGAGAGGGTGTGCTTCATAAGCGCCCTGGTCCGTTAGCGTCACTAAAATGAGTTAGGTCACGCAGGACAGGTGAGCAAGTGTTGCAAGACGTCCAGCGGACTCAAACTTGCAGCTTACAATCCGTCTGCTCTGAATGGGGGCAACACTGAGAGACACCACGCGAAAGAACATAAATCCTGATGGAGATGCCGGGGATTGAACCGGGGCCTCATACATGCAAAGCATGCGCTCTACCACTGAGCTACATCCCCCATGTATGCTACTCTGAAGACATTGGAGACGTGCGGCAAACATGCAAGAACAGATTGACGTGTAGTTTAACTTGCCTGCAGCTAATTAGCAAACACGTCACTGACTATAGAACCTTTGAACAACTCAACAGAGCAGAGGAATTGTGTCCTATAATAATACGTTTATAATAATCTTGTAAATAACAATATCACCTAATTGTAATTTAGAAGCTCAGTAGAATCACAATGTCTGTGCCAAAATAAAACACTTTCAATTGTCCAGTGACTGCTTGTGGGTCATGAAAACTGCTTTTCATTATGTGTTGTCTCTGCTGCTCTCTCCTGGACAATAATAGAAACAATTAATTGTGGTACCAAAAGCAAACTTTTCAGAGCAGGGGTCTTCAACCTTTTTCAACCCAAGGACCCCTTGGACCAGAGACAAGCAGAACAGAGACCCCCATGTGTAATTAATTTTTGTGTGCGTGTCACATTTTAAGCCTGGCCTAAATTAACTTTTTATATTTACGTTACTGGTTGAAGAGCCCTGAAATAGAGGACTTGCAGTGAGAGACCTGATCCTGCAGTGGCTTGTAAACTCCACCACGTGGCGCTCATGTAGCTGAGAGTTTTGACTCTGCAGGTCCTTCTTATTTCTGAAGAAAGAAATATAAAACCAGAGAGGTTTTAAAATGGATCACAGGTCATTCTTTGAATGTGTTTTGTGTAGTTCAAGGATAAATTCAGGTAAATGAGTCTTCAGAGAATTTGTGCTACATTACATAACTTAATCTTATATAACCAAACACAATTCTACAGACATGATGGACAGACAATATTAAAAATAAACTCATTGTCATTTCTCTGTATTCATTCTATTAAACCTGCACACTGTAAGCACAGACAGTCTGCAGAGATCAATAATCTATTAAAGTGTTTGTTGGATCCTGTAATATGTTCTCTGAACACTGCGGTCGTCTTCTCCTAACTCCTTATGAATTCTCCTTCTCATCTTTCCTTGACCTTGTGACGTTTTCCATCGAGGTCAAGGAAAAGTGGTTAGGAAAGTACTTAGGAGCAAATTTTTTTGACTATTCGACCGCACCCTAAGTTTCCTCTCCTGTGTAGCTTTGGCTTCTGTCTGGCTCTGCATGATGACAGAAGAGCTACTTTGGTGTCACTGACTACAGAAGAACTCAAGGAGCAGAGGTGTGTATTAAGATATCAGTCAATCTGGGTTGGAAAAAACTGAAGCCAGAATTACACAAGATAGAAATAGTTGTAGACCCTGTGATGGCCATCATCTCTAGACAAAAGGGTGGTCATGGGAGCTGTCAGAGTGATATTAACTGAGTTGTCAAATAGGAGCGTATATCAAGTCCTAGTCCCACAAAAGGAATTGTACATGTCCTGTAATCATTGGCCAAGAAGAAAATGTAGTCCAGCTGCGATGGCCGGGAATCGAACCCGGGTCAACTGCTTGGAAGGCAGCTATGCTCACCACTATACCACCATCGCTATGTAAGTCAAAATTCCACTGCAAAGTCAGTAGTTTCTGTTGGGACTTCACAAGGAGAGAGGGGAGGGGAGGGGTGAAGGAGAAGGGGAGGAGTGCCAGAGAGGAGAGGAAGGCAGAGCGAGGAGACTGGTCTGTAAACTGCTGTTTGCTCTCCAGTGACTAACAGTAACATTAGTTCTGACTCTATGAATTGTTTCTACATAGTCAAGCCTCTACTTTATTGAGTAGAGGAAGCTCGGTTTGGACATCATTTGATAGACATCCATGGAGGCAAGATTGAAACCTGAGCAGGGGAATCCCAATGCACACAACTGTCTCTGCTTTACTCAAGAAATATTCCACCAGTTTATGTCCTTACACTTTTCTGTTGGGTGGTGTTTGTGAGTTTCTGCTTTTTGGCTGCGTTGCAAACAAGCTTTCACATAGCTGGCAGCGGTGTGGTGGTGGTTTATTTGTGGTGTATGTAACCACTGTGCAACTATTAATTCCACTGATTAACACGGTTGCTCATTATGTGTCACTCAACCACCTTAGTCTGACTACAGAACATGTGCTACATCACAGCTTCAATATCAACATAAAACATACTGGAGATGCCGGGATTGAACCCAGGGCCTCATACATGCAAAGCATGCGCTCTACCACTGAGCTACATCCCCTGTGTGCCTTCTGCTGAAGATTCATATATCAGAGTCAGTTCCCGATCTGACCACAAGATGGCAGTGCTTCACATTGAAGTAACCGCCACTGAGTTACCTGCACTCATAGTAACACATGAAAAGGGACAGAGTGGGATGTGGAATCCAGTGTACCTTGCAGGGCTGTGATCGAACTTTCATGTCTTCCATATGTTCCTCTCCTCTCAAACAAACTCCATTCTCCACACTCTCCACATGCTGTCATTCGTGCACTGCAAATATGCAACAAAACAGGAAATATGCTAATTATGAATCAATTTACAATTTTCAAAAGACTCAACAGACATCAGGCTGAAATAAACAACAGTCAGGCTTAAGCTAGCTAAGTTAGTTTAGCTAGATAACTTCCCTTTTGCTGTTCACGTACCTGTGGACAAGCTGCAGTTTAATCACACTCTGTCAGTCAGCCAGGACATGACTAGCCTGGTAGTCTCTTTGGCAGAGGAACCATCAGGTTATGGTTAATGTTTAATAATGCAGCTGACACAACCTGAAAACAATCGTTGTCGGCAGGATTCGAACCTGCGCGGGGAGACCCCAATGGATTTCTAGTCCATCGCCTTAACCACTCGGCCAAAAATGGGGCAAAAGGGACTGTACGGGTAGGGGAAAGAAAAAAAGAGAGAGGAAGGAGGGGGGGAAAGAGGGAAAAAGAAAAGGAGAAAAAATGAGAAAAACATACACTATATCAATTTCTTCTCTACTCTCTTATCTTCTCAACATTGTTTACACAAACTTCTGCACTTATTGCAAGGTTTATCATCACTTTAATTTTCATGTCTCTTGTGGGATTTGAACCTATGCTGTGGCAATATCCCAACGTACCACAGCGCTTTGGACATTCCTAAAGCCTACTGTAGGTGGCAGCATACACCAAAACAATGTATTAACTGTATAACTGTAAATGTAAATAACTCTCCCATCATGTTTTCCTCCTTTTTTGGTCAAATCTGTGCAGCACAAGTGAATAAAACAAATTCTGCATTGCATCTGCAAACTGAGCAAAGAAAGTACTTAATAAATCTATGGTTGAGACAAAGAGTGTTTGGTTTTGTTAATAAATGTAAAATGATTCTGCAAGTAATTCTGGCTTTACTTTTGACAATCACAATGGATGACACTCACACTCACTGTCGTCCTGTTTTTCAAGAGGAAATTAAATAAAAACGTGAAGGCTGTTCTTGGCTCAAATAAAATTATCAAACTTTATTACAACATTGTAACAATATCGTACCACACAGTAAGAGAAAACAGTGTAAAACTAGAAACCATCTGCAGACAGACAGACAAACAGACAGAGAGAGAGAGACAGACAGACAGACAAACGGACAGAGAGAGACAGACAGACAGGCAGACAGACAGAGAGAGACATTTTGTCGTCAGAACGACATTTTTCAAAAATAAAACACACAAACTGAAAACATTACCAGCATTCGCTGACATTTCGTGCCGCAGCTGGTAATGTAACAAAGTAATAAAATATGTGTTACAAACTGTTCTTCCACTGATCCAGGGTCAGTCCTGAGGCTGGACAGTACCACCGCCTTCAGCTGGCTGTGTCCAGTCCTTTTATTTTTTTCCTGGCCACACTCCTTGCAGGTGTAATGATATTCCTCCTTTGTCAGCCTTTTCCGTGGCAGTTTTCCACTAGCCACTAGCTCCTCATCTTCCTGGGCAGCTTTATGCTGTCTCCAGGCACGTTGCCTTGGCTGAGGTGGAAGGCACGCTTGCTGGTAGGGAGCTTGCTGGTGAGGAGGAACTTGCTGGTGAGGAGGAGCTTGCAGGAACGGAGGAGCTTGCAGGAACGGAGGAGCTTGCAGGAACGGAGGAGGACCTGGCAGGAACGGAGGAGCTTGCTGGTGAGGAGGACCTTGCTGGTGAGGAGGAGCTTGCAGGAACGGAGGAGCTTGCTGGTGAGGAGGAGCTTGCAGGAACGGAGGAGCTTGCAGGAACGGAGGAGCTGGCCCGAATTGTGGAGGGAACGGGGGAGGTGGAAATGGCGGATAGGACACAGGCCTGTTTGCCGCCGGAGTGCGCTGGCGGGGGAAAGCTTCCCCCTCGCGGTTTTCAGGCTCCTCAAATGTCATCACTTCATGTGCATGCTGCACAGGGGCAGCCAGAAGTGTGTTGACTGCAGGGAGAGACTCCTTGGCCAGATGCAGCTGTTTTGGTAGCACAGTGCCTTGCAGCAGCATGTCCCTGTCCTTCCTCTTATCCCTCCTAAGCAGCCTACAAGACAAACATTCATTATTTTATACATGTGAGCCTATTCCCCTAGGTTATTACATATTTTCTAACAAGCATACAGTTGGAGGTTTTTCTTGAGGTTAAATCTTTATATACTGTCTTGACTGTATGGGAAAGGTAAACGAAATAACACACACCATGAAGAGACAGTGGTGTTGTTAACTGGCACCAGAACCAAGTTGGTCTGGTCCAGGACAACCCTGCTGTCCTCCAGCAGCTGTTTGACGTGGCTGTAGACGCTGACAATGGACTGAGGGATGGGCATGGTTTTCCCTTTGTGTCCTTTGGCCTGTTGCGTGCTTGCTCAAACTCTTTGGCAAGTCTGAGGCAAACACACTCACTGACCCTGTGGACTTCAGGGTCCTGGGCTGCTTGGCCGTGAGTCATGTATAGTCTGTGGGAGACAAAGATGATATGATCTGGACTGTGAACAAGGATGTAAAGTCATGAAGAATCAGGTAACAATGTCAACAGGGATTGCAATAAAATAATTTGCACTTAATAAACAGTGTTTTCACAATGACGAGTGCTGTCTCTTATTCAATGATTTGCATTGAACCAAAATGATAGCAAATTGTGGTCAAGCACCTCTCTGCTGCCTGCTGTCCAGGAGCAGAGCCACTCGCTTCCTGGGTGCTCTCCACGGTCCTCCTGATGCACGTCCTTCTTCTTAGCCTTCTGGGTGTACCTAAACAGTGAAAGAGGCCTCCATATGCTTCATTCGTTCCAAGGAATGTGTGTTTAATTATGGTGTGCAAAATAATTACTATTTTGTACCTTGAAGGTGCCTTGTCCATGGCATGGAGAGCTGTGTACAGGTGGACTATGTCCGCCTCCTCCTTGACTGACAAAGCGGTTATAGTGCGGTTCAAGTCCACTAGGTAGGCTGCTAGGGCATCAACTGCCTCCCATCCCACAACGCCTCTTGAGTCACATTGGCTGGTCTGAAAAGTGATAAGTGAGAAAAGAAAAAAAGAAAATAAATGTACACTCGTTTCTAATTATATGAGTAATGCTGATTTTACATTCATTTATCTTATTAAAATGTAACAAGATTTACTTCAGTTAAATATTACGTTTTTGAGTAAGGTGTTACAGAAAGTGTTATTGACCTCTGTGACAAGGGGTCGGGTTCAGTGTCACCCTCCAACAACACCTGGTCTTCCACAGCACTTGGAGGATCTGGATCACCAGCCCCAAGCTCAGCTGATTGGAGAGAGAGCAGCCTCAGGCTCAACAGCCCCAAGATCATCTGGCATGCACACCGTGGTATCCGGCTCATCCTCGTCCTCCTCAAGCACCTGCGAGGGGATTTCAGGCATCTGCTTTGGAGCAAGCAGGTCACCTCTGTTGGTCTGGGCCAATAGGTACTCCACAGCAATGCGCTCCCCTGTAACCAGTATAAACACAAAGATGAAGAAAGGACATACATACACACATCCATCTCCTACATGTGTAGCACAATCTTCGCACCCAAGAAATGCATGTCTTCTGAGTAGGAGGATGCCTAAAAAAAAGAGGAGGAGGGGATGTATAACTCTGGTCTACCAGTGTTGCTCTGAGATCTCTCTTACCAGTAGGTTTCCCAGGTGGGGTGAACTCTGGAACCAGAGCACAACCATGGACCCGTTGGCTCATGTTGTTGAGGTGAGACATCAACCGGACATCAAAGGTTCTGAGGGTTGAGGCCCCCTCCACAGCTACTGCCTCCTTGGCCCGGCCCATGTTCCACCTCGATGCTCCCTCCAGCATGTACATTTGCATGTGTACTGCATTGCACCGCCAGCCTAAGAAACAAAATACTCAACCATTATTGTAAAGTGAATACATATGACTACCCGACAGTGGTAATTGTGTTATTTTGAATAATTACAGCACATTCTCTGTCATGACATAGAAAAGAACATAAAAAAAAGACATACAATACAGTATGTCTTGATGCAAATGTACCTGGAATGAAAGCACACTGGTGTCGGTGAAAACTCTCCAGGGAGGAGGACCCCCTACCACACCTAAGAATGTCCAGCTCTTTGCCGCCCTTCTGGAGAGTCCCCACCTTTGTGTACAGTGCAACACCTGGAGGGTCTTGGAGGCACTCCAGGTGCTTCTGCTGCACCTCCCAAACGTGGCGCATGCTGTCATTGTTCACCAGACGCAGCCCTGTGGTGTCTGTCAGCTCCCACACTGATTCCAGCAGCTCTGAAATCATCCTCCGTATCTCTTCCACTCCACGCGTCCTCCTCCTGCAGTGCCTCTTCAGTTCCCTGGGCTGATGGTGGCCATGAGCTGTTCCTCAGTGGGAGCATGTCCGCTGTGGCTGCTCTTCCACTCCGCTCTCTTGGCCTCCTTCAGGCGTTGCACATCTTCCTGGTCCCATTCAAAGATACAGGAGGAAAGCCTGGCGCAAAAGATGCCATACAAAGGGTGGTGTTCTGTAGTGAGGCCGCAGTTAAAGCGTCGCATGAAGTGGAAGCTGTCCAAGCGCACTGCAGACCTCCATGGATGAAAGAGCCTAACCACTGAAGACACACCTGTGAAAAACAACCAGTGATAATTACATAGACCACAACACCTGGGAGTGTAACAAAAATACAAATAAACACATTTAATACAAATGGCTCTAACAGTGTGTGTCTGTGTGTGTGTGTGTGGCACACAGTTTTTCAAACGTATATTTGATAAATTTTTTTTATCATTTTTACCCACCTGACTGGCTGCAGCAGTCCCGGTCGACATAGATGACCTCAGGTTCAGCTTGGCCCGCATTTTTGTAGCGAGTGACGATGCCTTGGCACAACTCTTCCAACCCTGCACCTTCACCTGTCGTCAGAACGGAGTTCAGAACCTGGCCAAACTCGTTGCCGATGTTTGTCATCCATGCAGCACTGTCCCCGATCTCGCCAGCCAGCTTCTTGGTGATCTGTAAAACAAACACTACTTTCAAACTGAAGACATTGCCCCACTAAGAAGTAAACTCATTTCCTGTTTTGTTGTAATTATACATGTTCTATTTTCTATATTTTTTACTGTTGAAACCCTAACCTTCTTTGTTGAATCCATCTTCAGGATTCTACCATAGGTAGAGGTGATCGCTCCCTTCATCTCATCCAGATGGCTGAGGATGTCGTTGGAGTGGACCGTCTCAAACCACTGGGCAAGTGGAAGGGGCCTGAAGGGTGGTGGAGGACTATGGACAGCTGCAGAGGGGACGAAGGTAGCCATCTTCATATGGCGCTCACAGTCCGAGAGGTAGCGGATGGTCTGACGTGCCCACTCCTCGCTGTGCTTCCTCTATTGCAGACTGGAGGTAGGAGGAACTGTTACCACTGGTCCTCGGCTTCAGGAAAGTCATACACTTCCTGTCCAGAGCCAGCTGTGTTGTGAGGACAGCAGGGAACAGGCTCCTGTGTGCCACATCCAGCTGGGAGAGCATATCCTGGCTCCATGGGCAGACCGGCTGAGAGCACTTGCTGCAGCGTGGATAGTCCCCTCCACTAGGTAGTAGCGGCTATCCACATCAATCACCTCCTGACCTTTCTGTAGATCCGGAGCTGTTCATTTTCCGGGAACATTGTGGGCATTTCAGTGGAATCCCCCACATCCTCATTGGTGCCCAGATGAACATCCTCTGCCGGTAGTACCACCCAGGCTCAGGAGGAGATGGTTTGGGCTCCAGTGGTGGATGAAACCAGCATGCTTTGATCTTGCGTTTCAGCTGGCCTGTAGGCTCATATAGGCACTTTGCAATCCACACCTGATCTGCTTCCTGGATTACTTTGCGGAACTGTTCAGGAAGAAAACCTTTCAGTTAATTGAACTGTGAGTTGCAGTGTGGTGTGATGGGTAGGTGGGCGTGGCAGAGCTACTTGAAGGTGGGAGCAGAGATGGCATTGGCTTTGGTGGTAGTACTGGTAGTACTGTTGGCTTTCGCGGTGGTGGTGTCGGTTTCTGCGGTGATGGCAAGATGAAGGCTGAATAGTGAGCCAGTTGTATGTGGTTCAAAAGACCAACAGTACCCTGCACCTTGGCCCCACAGGTGTCACACATCTCCTCCGTGTGGTGGTCAGACAGGTGTTCTGAGAATTTGTCTCCTTCCACAAGCTCGTTGCACTTGTAGCACTGCACTCCCTGTCCTGCCACTGATGTTCCCGCCTCTGTGTCTCCTCTCCCTGCCTCCGTGTTGTCTCGGACTCCCCCTGTCTCTGTGTCTCCTCTCCTTGTCTCCGTGCCTCCACCCCCTGTCTCTGTGGCGACTTGTGCCTCCATGTTGTTTGGACTCCCCTGCCTCCGTGTCTCCTCCCCTGTCTCTGTGGCGACTTGTGCCTCCGTCACGACTTCTCCTGCCATACTGGAGCCAGCTCCTGATGACAGATTTGCTGGCTAGGGGAGTACAAAAGAGGGCCGTATTGTTCAATACATAAATCCACATGCTACAGTGACTCATCATGGCTTAGTAAATAATTTTACCTACCTTATGGAACCCACAGGAGCACTGAAGGCTTCTCCCAAACAGATCCTTTGTATGGCTCTGCAGGGGGCAAGCATCTATTTTTTCTAAGGCCTTTTTCCATTTCTTGGCCCCTGGCCTTTTGCCAGTGGAGAAGTGGAATTTGCCCTGGGCATATTTTATGCAGATATCCCGCCAGTAACTGTCCGGTTTGCCTGTCTTAGTCATCTGCAAACATTAGATATAAAACAGGTTAATGTCAAGCTGGGCTATGTGTACGTACAGACAGACAGACAGAGCGGAGGAAATTATACATGTATGTATATGTAGGTACATAATGTAAGTATGTAGGTATGTTTTGCATTATTGTTTTATTATTGTTGAAGCACTTTGTAGATGTATGTTTTAAAAGGTGCTATATAAATACAGTTATTATTATTATTATCATCACCATTATTACAGTGCTGGTATGTACAGCGCGCCATTGCCGTAATTTTCGGACTATTGAGCGCACCTGAATATAAGCCGCACCAGCTAAATTTTAAAAGAAAAAAATACATTTTGTACATATATAATTGAATATAAGCCGCAGGTTTTCATGTTGTAACATGAGATATTTATAGACACGCTTTTTTTCAAACTGTGCCTGAAAATCGGCAGTACGGCACCAACACGCCATTAACACACTGCCTTTAACTTAAAAGCTGCATCATATGCATTTCTTCGTGTGTGAAATGAATCAAATTCAAAACTAGTGTCTTCTTCTGCGCATAATCTTCCTGTCTCACTTTTGTGTTTACTGCTAGAGAGCGCCCCCGGTGGCCGTTGGCCAGTAAATTAGCCGCACCATCGTATAGGCCGCAGGGTTTAAATCGTGTGAAAGAAGTAGCGGCTTATAGTCCGAAAATTACGGTTTAGATATGTCTGACATGCGCCGACAACACCAAAACAAATTCCTTGTAATTGTAAAAAACGTACTTGGCAATAAAACTTTTTCTGATTTCTCATTTCACAGCCTGTCTTATTTGACAGGCAGAACCTCCGTTAGCGAAGCGGCTACGTTACAAGAAAGTTGAAATATAAGTTAAATAACGTGCTGACGGCACGGAAAATTAAATCGTGTATTGTTTTTTCATGGCGGTTTAACATTCGGCTTATAGATGCCGTTTCATTTATGAGTATGAATCAAGTTTCCAAACCTTTTTTCCGTGCTCGTTCAAATCTATGCGGTGAAAGATATGGCCGACCGCGCTAAAGAGATAACCACGCCCCCTCCTACATCGCGTGACCTGCTGACCTATGGGGGAAAAGGGGCATGTTCGGACCTTGTTCGGACCTCGTTCGGACCTTGTTCGGACCTCGTCTGAAACTCTTTGATCTCGTTAGGAATGTGTTCGGACCTGTTAGGACCACGTTAGGATGTGTTAGGACCTCAGAGGCAGGCCAGAAACTGGCGGTACGGCCACGACAACCCCTCCTTGGTGCCATTCTACACCTGTGGTGTGTCAACTAATGTTGCATTCAGACACCCAGCGCTGTATAAAAACAGGTTTTTTTCACCTCTGCCTGGTGAAGGTGTGGTGCAGAGGGTGTTGGGCGTTGTCCAGTATGGACAGTGATGCTGCCCTGCTCTTCACTCTGCTCACCCCTGATCCTGCCTGAACGCACGCCATGCGTAGTCAAATTATGCAAATATTTCTGTGGTTTCAGGTCGCGTGCATGCATGTATGCACATAACCTGATTGATATCATTTGACAAACTTCAATATCAATGACATAAAACATGCTGGAGATGCCGGGGATTGAACCCGGGGCCTCATACATGCAAAGCATGCGCTCTACCACTGAGCTACATCCCTGTGTAACGCAGTAACTCTGAAGACAGCCAATTGTAGGTAACAGCTGTCACTATTGACACATCTTGACTATATTTAAGGAGGCATTGAACTGATCACCATCTAAATTTTAACTATTTTTTATTTCTTAGCTAAAGGACAAGTTGTAAAGTAAGTAAGTAAGTGAGAACATGACAACAATCTCTTTAAGTGTCCTCCAATCCATGTACAGTCAAATGTAGAAAGTATTTTGGAGATTGATGTGAAATAAACTGGAGTTTGTAATATGACTGAATTTTGTCTTTTCTAACAACACAGGAAGTTGCACCTATCAGTTTTAGTTTCATGATTTGACCACAAGATGGCAGTGTTTCACACTGAAGTGACCACCACTGATTTACCTGCACTTATAGTGTGCATTCAGACAGGATCAGGCACTGCGGCCAGGCGGAGCAGGGTTGTGAACTGGTGGAGTGTTGAGGTGGGTTGCTGGGGGTGTGTCTATATGTGCTGAATATAAAGACACATGCATGCATGTATGCACATGGATATCATTTGACCAACTGTAAATTCAATATAACAAAGTAAGACAGCCTTCTGCTGATACTGATGGCAGTGCATACATACTACAGCTGACGATTAGTCCAGTCCTCACATTAATACACACTTTTAAATATAAAATACTATTTATCAGATGGCTTGGCTGAATACTTAATGGTTATTATTTACTGGGAGATGTGCATCCATGTTGCCCAGTATGACCAGTTAATCATTTTAACCATTTTAAATTCAATATTTGATCAATAGTCAATGTCAATCCATTGCTTTCCATCTTGCATTAGTCCAGAGTTGTAACCAGTCCCTCCAGTTTTTCGTGATTTTGCGATCGCGTGGATTACCGCGTAATCAGCAATATGCCGCATATTTCCTACTATGTCGCACAATTATTGCAAAATAACCAAACATGCCACCCCTCCGCCACGACACATATGTGTTTTCCACCATAGATCAAATAAACGGCTCTGCCATAGATGTGTCTTCCACACCACCTGTTCGACACACACACGCGCAGCCATTTTCACACATCGCCGTGGGAACATTAGTTAGTGATGGCGACTACTAACAAGTCCCACTTGCCATCATATATATCGGCAAATGACCGAGCAAAACAATATCCAGTAATTTTACATGCAAGCGGAGGAAAACTATTTTGTAGCCCGTGTAACAAAGTCCTCGACCATCGCCGAAAGTCAACTGTACAGTACGTACAGATTATATCATTGATCGTTGGAATCACTTGTGCATTGTGCATATGGGTGACTGCTAACCATTTTGATTGTTTGTTTTGGTTAATTATCTCGCCTCACTCAGTACTGGGGTAAATGCGTTTTTACCTTCCAGTACTAATGTTCAGATTCTTACAGAAAATAAAGAGGAAACAGTGTTTCTCAATCTGTCTGCCTTGTTTTTGTTAATAAATAAAACACCCTCATTAAGACTGTTTAGACTTTTTGATGCGGTTTAAAAGTAAAGAAAACAGAAAAGGGCAAAATTCTTCGCAAAAAATGAGAAAATGCCACCGCAAAATCAGTCATTTTGATCGCAAGAATCACAAAAATCGTGAAATCCTGGTGGGAGTGTGTAACTAAACCTTGACTGAGAGACAGGATCATCATCGTCTTGTTTTTAGAATGATGTACGCCTTTAAGGAGTGCCATCATGCCCATGTATTGTCTTGACTGGTTCCCACAGTGGTTGCTGCTGCACAAAGTCAGAAGCAGCAGATCAACATTTGTTGATATCAAGTGAGAACACAAGTTTACCTGATTGCTGTTCCTGCAGCTCACTCTCATGGTGTTCTTTTTTTTTCCATGACAAGGATATTTTAACTTCATCCTCTATCTGTAAACATCCACACAGCTTTGACACAACGGCGGTCATCAGATTGACATGAGTGGATGTGTGAACTGCTGTAAAGATTGCAATTGTAATGGTTAATGTTTAACAATGGAGCTGACACAACCTGAAAACAATCGTTGTCGGCAGGATTCGAACCTGCGCGGGAGACCCCAATGGATTTCTAGTCCATCGCCTTAACCACTCTTTGATCTCGTTAGGAATGTGTTCGGACCTGTTAGGACCACGTTAGGATGTGTTAGGACCTCAGAGGCAGGCCAGAAACTGGCGGGTACGGCCACGACAACCCCTCCTAACCACTTCTGTTGTTTTTTCATTCATGTCAGCTTTTGGAAGACTGATAGATCACACTGCAACCTGGAATATCACTAAAACTGAGGATATCCAGGAGGATTCGTGGACTAAACTCTGACACTCTGGGTACAGTCAAATAGTCAAAACAAATAAGCTCCTAAGTCCTTTCCTAGCCACTTTTCCTTGACCTCGATAGAAAACATCACAATGTCAAGGAAAGATGTGAAGGAGAATTCATAAGGACTGAGGAGACGTCCACGGTGTTCAGACAATCCGACTGCACTTACACTAGACCTGCGGTTCTCAAAGTGTAGGGTGTACTCCACTGGTGGGGAATAGAGACGTAACATGCTAATTTTATGTTAATGAGCACCGCGTGACGTCACGTGATCTCGTTTTAGGACTGTAACAAGCACAATATGGATGCTACAGCTAGCAGTATTATTGGTATTGTTCAGCCCTATATGTTTGAGCCACCAGAACCACAATCTATACCGTTAAGGCTTCTATACTGTTGCGCTAGGGGAGTTATGCTAATTTTATGTTAATGATTACCGCGTGACGTCACGCGGTCTCGTTTTAGGACCGCCCACAAAACCCTGGACTGGAAACTGGTGAAAAACTGTTTAAACCTCTAACTCCACATTTCAGTAATACATTGTTCAAAGTCTTTTCACATGTTTTCAGCAACTATTTTCCAACATATTTATTGTGTTTTGAAAGAAAACATGGAATTGCCTTTACACAGACTTTAACAGTTAGAGAATTCGAACACCTCTTACCATGGCGGCTACATTAATACTTCCGGTCATTTCACTCAGTGAGGAACCTTCCTAAGCAAAACTGACTTTTGACCAGAGCCCTGTCTGAATGAGGCCATAGCTTTAACAAACCAGCTGACACAACCTGAAAACAATCGTTGTCGGCAGGATTCGAACCTGCGGGGAGACCCCAATGGATTTCTAGTCCATCGCCTTAACCACTCGGCCACGACAACCCCTCCCTAACCACTTCTGTTGTTTTTTCATTCATTTCAGCTTTTGGAAGACTGATAGATCACACTGCAACCTGGAATATCACTAAAACTGAGGCTATGCAGGAGGATTCGTGGACTAAACTCTGACACTGTACCTGTGGTGTACTGGTTCTTCTTGTTCTTGGTATGTACCTAACTTCTACATCTGTGTCTGGCTTGCAGTTCACGTTGCACAACAGCACCAGACCGGCCTAAGGGTTAAGCTTCAACAATCCAGCTGACACAACCTGAAAACAATCGTTGTCGGCAGGATTCGAACCTGCGCGGGGAGACCCCAATGGATTTCTAGTCCATCGCCTTAACCACTCGGCCACGACAACCCCTCCTCATCGGATATTCACACCTGCTGTGTGTCGACTAACAGCTGTTAACACACCTTGATCATTTTTGCAGAGGACTTCAACTGAGCCCCATTTGAATTATAATAATTTCATATTTCTTAGCTAACAGACAAGTTGTAAAGTAAAAGTGAGAACATGGCAACAATCTCTTTAAGTGTCCTCCAATCCATGTGCAGTCAAATGTAGAAAGTATTTTGGAGATTGATTCATGTGAAATAAACTGGAGTTTGTAATATGACTGAATTTAGTTCCTTCAAACAACACACAGCAACAACAGGAAGTTCATAAAAAACACTGCACCTATCAGTTATAGTTCCATAACTTGACCACAAGATGGCAGTGTTTCACATTGAAGTGACCACCACTGAGTTACCTGCACTGATGAAACATCAAACTTTTAGTCCACTGCAAGTATGCAACAAAACACTAACTAATCAATCCATTTACATTTCAGAGATTTTCTTGATGTCCATGGAAGTATCTTTATGACAGTCTACAATATGATGCATGTAGTTCGTGTATGACACAGATGACATTTTAGTATTATTGCTCATATGGAGCTTATTAATTTTTTCTATCACGCTGGATGAACATGAACTAAACATAGTTTTCTCTCTAAGCTTCCTCCTTCTACCAATCATGAAATAGGATTATAATAAAACACTGAGCCTGTGAGTTAGAGTCAGAGCTGCAGAGACAAACACTGAGCAGACAGCAGGCTGACATAAAGTGTCGAGCTTTAGCTAAACTTAAGTTAGCTTGTTAGCTCATTAACTTCCATTTTATTGTTTACTCACCTGTTAACAAGTTTCAGTTTAACTCACAGCCGACAGCACTTTCACCTGCTGCTTGTTTTTTCTGCTGACTTTAGCGTTTAAGCTTTTTTTCACTTTCCTCTTTGCAGTTGTCGTCCGTGTCGTTGCGTTTATTTTCCGAGTTTGGCCGCCATTAGTCTTAATGAGCTGCACCTGCGCGCTTTGGGGGTCACCCGGGTCACCACATCATGTGACGTCATTGACCTCTAGGGTGACACTACTTCACGTTATTGGTGACGCTGTTTGGTTTTATTAGCTACATTATGTATTCATTACAAAATATGAGTTTGAAATCACAGATTTATTCACATTAAAGTTTATCAAGTTTACTGCCTCTCATATTCATTTTTAAATTAACATAGTAAAGTTATATGAGGATGAATGAATAGAACAGATTATTTTAAATATCATGTAGTTAAAGATGTCTTTTGATTCATACTTTTTAATTTCATTCATAACATTTGCTTTGTTTGGGCCTTGGAGCCACTGGAACACATATTATTGCCATGATTTTAAATATGTAATGTCTTTACTGTTACTGTATGTCTCTCGTCTTTTACACTTCAGTTCTCCACATTTTATTTCTGGGGAAAATTCCTGCCTAGGCCCAGAGGCAAACCAGAAAACATTTTCTCCATAAAATATGATCCATTCATCCATAACAATCCATTTTCCATAACTGCTTTTCCTTATCAGGGTGGCAGGGTTGGAGCCAATCTCACCTGACACTGGGCAAGTGGCAGTGTATGCCCTGGTTCACTCACGTTCACGTTCACATTACAGGCAATTTAGAGTCAACAATAAACCTGCATGTCTTTGGATTATGGGAGGAAGACAGTACCCGGAGAGAACCCACACAAGTCGCTCTGTACCAAAATATGACTCGGTTTCACCAAAATGAAATGAAATGTGGTGTGTGCTGTGAAGCGTTATTCCTGACCAGCATAGTGTGATTAAGAGAAGGAATAACAGAGGAAAAATTCACCCTATTTCAAGTCGGTGTAGCATCAAAATGTTTATTTTATGGTTAAAAAGTTACATAATGTTGTCCAAATAAGCTATGCCATTAAGCCAGCACACCCAGTATCGGGGCCCCGGAACTGGCAGACATAAAGGGAATGCAGCTGTTAATAATTAATGTTATTACACCTGTACTTTTTCTGCCATGATCTGTCCAAATATTTGCTGTGAAAAAGGATATTATTCTATCATAACTGAACAAAATCCCAACTTTATCCGTCAAATGAATGACAGCAGCATGATTACAAGGTGAGAAAGAGTGCAGATTGTTTGTTGGGTGAGTGTCGGGGAGAGAAAAGTTCTGTCCTGGTGTCCGAACAGGCTGTTCATATCTGAGTTAATAATCACTGTACCGTTTGAAATGATAACCTTTCGTCTTGGTGTGCAATCGAACATTCCTCTGCTCATAAACAGTCACGTCCTCTCCTGAAACACTACATGGGTATGGAATGATTAGCTCCACCCGTCCGTTCTGCTGGCGTTGGCAGTATGTTTCCAGATGTAAACATGCATGTCATCTGGGGGCTGAGAATCAGTGAAAATCACTGAGCTTGTGGTGAGAACACACTCTGACTGCCAAACACCTGGACAGTAAGCAGCTGGATTTAAGTCCTGTTTTCTCTTGGGAGGAGCAACAATGCTAAGGACACTGCAGGAATTTTGGATTTCTGTTCACAAAGGATGATATTTTTTTTTCAGTCAGTAGCATCATCACTCTATTGTCTAGTTCGTCAGTGTTACTCAATCTGTCTCTCTACACACAATGTTTCAGCTCCTGACCACCGAGATCCAGCTGTTGTTAAACCACTGTGGTCTTTCCACTGAGGAATTTGACAGCATGTTTCCAGCATCTCAATAAAAGGGGTCAAGGGCTTGGGGATGAGGCTGTTCAACCCTGTAACTGACATCATCATCATCATTGTCAACCTCCTCTCCACCCTTTCTCTCACATGTGGCCAAAAATCCCAAAACTTGTTTTTTGTTTGGTCTCCATCACGGCTAAGCAACGCGACACAGAGTCTGTTGCTCTGGTGAGAAGGCCTCAGAGAGAGCAGAAAGCCACATTTTTTTATTAGCTGGACAGACTGAGCAGAGGAGAGAACGCCGAGTGAGGGCAACATCTGGCACGGATCAAACGAAGGAAAACGAAGGACAGAGTCGTCTCAATTTTTCTGGAATGATAGCTCGCAAAACACAAAAACGCAAAAAACCCCACTTGAAATGACATTGCAAAATCATTTGCTCTGAGAGGTTTGGGAGAGTGGATTGCAAAACATTACCTCACTTAGGGAAAGTACACCCAGATGAGCAACATGAATGCCTGGCCAGCAGAGAAACTTTACATAATGTACTGTGTACCAACACCAGCTGCCACATTCTTAAGAAAACAGTATGGTAGCTTCCAAGTCCTGCGTAGCCAGCTGATATTTAGCAAGAACCCTCCCTTTTGTATCTCCACCTGATTATGTAAATTACAAAGTTACTCACTGTATGGCAATGGAGAGGAAACCTCTGTCTTTAATTATTCAGCTTGGCTAACAGCAGGCCACAAACAGTACATGGCCTTTCAGCCTTCCAGCACGGGCTTAACCATGAATTATGGATGAATTTGAGAGTTTAGTGGCAGCTCAAGTTTGTCTTGTCAAAACATACAATCATACGATAACCTTTACAAACTCAGATCCAACTTACTCTGCTGAGTCCACATGTGTTGTAGTTTCAGTGCATGCATACGTCACAGCTTAAGGAATTTCCCATAAAGAAAATACTGTGGTTTCCCAACACTACAACTCACAGCTTTGTAGATTAATGTAAGCTCTTATCCCCGAAGGAGCAAGTCCTATAGCAACATTCTCCGATAACCACACGAGAATTCGACTTTGGAAAAAGCAAATACAAGAAACTTTATTGCATTAGTGTCATGCTGCAAACCTACATTTTACATCTTGTAGGTTTATCATACCCAGAGATATTCTGCTGCAGAGTTAAGTCACGTTTTTCCGAGAGTTGGATCTGGCTGTGTTTATTTACACACCCCTGCGGCGCAGACCGCCACAGCCAAAACAGATGACCCCCACTCAAATGAATGCATTTTCGCCACAGTGCCAGAGCCTATTTGAATGCAGCCTTAGATGTACAAACACTAACAGGGAACATCTCTGAACCTGTAGTTTATCTTTCTATGGTCAGAAAACTTGAAAAGTGTTAAGGGATTTTTATGCACTGTACACTGTAAAACAACTTTAAGTTTACTCTTTAAGTTTAGTGAAATTTTCAGTCAAGGTTTTGCAGAGAAACACTGTTATTATACAGATGTATTATGATTAAACACTGGGAAGCCAGGAATCTATCCAGTGACCATCGATCCTGTCATGGAATTGTCATTATTAACATATTACTCAAAATAACAGTTTGGTTGTTAATTTACAGATAATGTCTGTAATTTTACAGTATTGTGTACACACTGTTAAACATAATAGAGAAAACATTAATTTCCATAAATTTATATATTTTTTGCTGTTTTGTTTTTACAGTGTATAGACAGATTCTACCTATTAAAGACTATGAGTTATACATACATAATTCATATTGATATGTATGTCAGTCAATCACATCATTCCCCTGTTTATCTGGAAAGATAACTGTGACGAGTGACCATCTGAACATGTGTCAAGCAGAAAATGATACTCCAGCTCACTGTGAGCTCCAATCTGCTACATGAATTCAGTGGCATTTAAGTACAGCATGTACTGTACAGTAGTCTGCTGTTGATGTGAATCCTGTGTTTATGTGGCTTGTATGCATTGGAAACTGGGCCATACAGACCACGCTCTACCATAGGCAAATTCCACCAGTTGTGGCTGCGTGGTCATTAAACTTGGACTGGACTTCTTTCCACATAACTGGCCAATAACTGGGTTGACTGTCTGAGCAGTGCTCAGGTTGATCATACGACCTGTTCCTGTCTGCTGCACTCTAGAAACAACTTACACTCCACTATGACCCTGTTTAACTAAATGAAGAGTAGAC
>CM071609.1:28111859-28128859 GCA_036365135.1 Miichthys miiuy
CAGGGAGTGCAGTGCTACAAGTGCAACGAGCTTGTGGAAGCAGAAAATTCTCAGGACACCTGTCTGACCACCACACGGAGGAGATGTGTGACACCTGTGGGGCCAAGGTGCAGGGTACTGTTGGTCTTTTGAACCACATACAACTGGCTCACTATTCAGCCTTCATCTTGCTTCATCACCGCAGAAACCAACACCACGACCAAAGCCAACAGTACTACTAGTACTACCACCAAAGCCAATGCCATCTCTGCTCCCACCTTCAAGTAGCTCTGCCACACCCACCTACCCATCACACCACACTGCAACTCCACTTAAAACAGGTTCAATTAATTGGAAAGGTTTTCTTCCTGAACAGTTCCGCAAAGTAATCCAGGAAGTAGATCAGGTGTGGATTGCAAAGTGCCTATATGAGCCTACAGGCCAGCTGAAACGCAAGATCAAAGCATGCTGGTTTCATCCACCACTGGAGCCCAAACCATCTCCTCCTGAGCCTGGGTGGTACTACCGGCAGAGGATGTTCATCTGGGCACCAATGAGGATGTGGGGGATTCCACTGAAATGCCCACAATGTTCCCGGAAATGAACAGCTCCGGGATCTACAGAAAGGTCAGGAGGTGATTGATGTGGATAGCCGCTACTACCTAGTGGGAGGGGACTATCCACGCTGCAGCAAGTGCTCTCAGCCGGTCTGCCCATGGAGCCAGGATATGCTCTCCCAGCTGGATGTGGCACACAGGAGCCTGTTCCCGCTGTCCTCACAACACAGCTGGCTCTGGACAGGAAGTGTATGACTTTCCTGAAGCCGAGGACCAGTGGTAACAGTTCCTCCTACTTCCAGTCTGCAATAGAGGAAGCACAGCGAGAAGTGGGCACGTCAGACCATCCGCTACCTCTCGGACTGTGAGCGCCATATGAAGATGGCTACCTTCGTCCCTCTGCAGCTGTCCATAGTCCTCCACCACCCTTCAGGCCCCTTCCACTTGCCCAATGGTTTGAGACGGTCCACTCCAACGACATCCTCAGCCATCTGGATGAGATGAAGGGAGCGATCACCTCTACCTATGGTAGAATCCTGAAGATGGATTCAACAAAGAAGGTTAGGGTTTCAACAGTAAAAAATATAGAAAATAGAACATGTATAATTACAACAAAACAGGAAATGAGTTTACTTCTTAGTGGGGCAATGTCTTCAGTTTGAAAGTAGTGTTTGTTTTACAGATCACCAAGAAGCTGGCTGGCGGGATCAGGGACAGTGCTGCATGGATGACAAACATCGGCAACGAGTTTGGCCAGGTTCTGAACTCCGTTCTGACGACGGGTGAAGGTGCAGGGTTGGAAGAGTTGTGCCAAGGCATCGTCACTCGCTACAAAAATGCGGGCCAAGCAGAACCTGAGGTCATCTATGTCGACCGACTGCTGCAGCCAGTCAGGTGGGTAAAAATGATAAAAATTTATATCAAATATACGTTTGAAAACTGTGTGCCACACACACACACAGACACACACTGTTAGAGCCATTTGTATTAAATGTGTTTATTTGTATTTTTGTTACACTCCCAGGTGTTGTGGTCTATGTAATTATCACTGGTTGTTTTTCACAGGTGTGTCTTCAGTGGTTAGGCTCTTTCATCCATGGAGGTCTGCAGTGCGCTTGGACAGCTTCCACTTCATGCGACGCTTTAACTGCGGCCTCACTACAGAACACCACCCTTTGTATGGCATCTTTTGCGCCAGGCTTTCCTCCTGTATCTTTGAATGGGACCAGGAAGATGTGCAACGCCTGAAGGAGGCCAAGAGAGCGGAGTGGAAGAGCAGCCACAGCGGACATGCTCCCACTGAGGAACAGCTCATGGCCACCATCAGCCCAGGGGAACTGAAGAGGCACTGCAGGAGGAGGACGCGTGGAGTGGAAGAGATACGGAGGATGATTTCAGAGCTGCTGGAATAAGTGTGGGAGCTGACAGACACCACAGGGCTGCGTCTGGTGAACAATGACAGCATGCGCCACATTTGGGAGGTGCAGCAGAAGCACCTGGAGTGCCTCCAAGACCCTCCAGGTGTTGCACTGTACACAAAGGTGGGGACTCTCCAGAAGGGCGGTAAAGAGCTGGACATTCTTAGGTGTGGTAGGGGGTCCTCCTCCCTGGAGAGTTTTCACCGACACCAGTGTGCTTTCATTCCAGGTACATTTGCATCAAGACATACTGTATTGTATGTCTTTTTTTTATGTTATTTTCTATGTCATGACAGAGAATGTGCTGTAATTATTCAAAATAATACAATTACCACTGTCGGGTAGTCATATGTATTCACTTTACAATAATGGTTGAGTATTTTGTTTCTTAGGCTGGCGGTGCAATGCAGTACACATGCAAATGTACATGCTGGAGGGAGCATCGAGGTGGAACATGGGCCGGGCCAAGGAGGCAGTAGCTGTGGAGGGGGCCTCAACCCTCAGAACCTTTGATGTCCGGTTGATGTCTCACCTCAACAACATGAGCCAACGGGTCCATGGTTGTGCTCTGGTTCCAGAGTTCACCCCACCTGGGAAACCTACTGGTAAGAGAGATCTCAGAGCAACACTGGTAGACCAGAGTATTACATCCCCTCCTCCTCTTTTTTTTAGGCATCCTCCTACTCAGAAGACATGCATTTCTTGGGTGCGAAGATTGTGCTATACATGTAGGAGATGGATGTGTGTATGTATGTCCTTTCTTCATCTTTGTGTTTATACTGGTTACAGGAGCGCATTGCTGTGGAGTACCTATTGGCCCAGACCAACAGAGGTGACCTGCTTGCTCCAAAGCAGATGCCTGAAATCCCCTCGCAGGTGCTTGAGGAGGACGAGGATGAGCCCGATACCATGGTGTGCATGCCAGATGATCTTGGGGCTGTTGAGCCTGAAGCTGCTCTCTCTCCAATCAGCTGAGCTTGGGGCTGGTGATCCAGATCCTCCAAGTGCTGTGGAAGACCAGGTGTTGTTGGAGGGTGACACTGAACCCGGACCCTCGTCACAGAGGTCAATAACACTTTCTGTAACACCTTACTCAAAAATGTAATATTTAACTGAAGTAAATCTTGTTACATTTTAATAAGATAAATGAATGTAAAATCAGCATTACTCACATAATTAGAAACAAGTGTACATTTATTTTCTTTTTTCTTTTCTCACTTATCACTTTTCAGACCAGCCAATGTGACTCAAGAGGCGTTGTGGGATGGGAGGCAGTTGATGCCCTAGCAGCCTACCTAGTGGACTTGAACCGCACTATAACCGCTTTGTCAGTCAAGGAGGAGGTGGACATAGTCCACCTGTACACAGCTCTCCATGCCATGGACAAGGCACCTTCAAGGTACAAAATAGTAATTATTTTGTACACCATAATTAAACACACATTCCTTGGAACGAATGAAGCATATGGAGGTCTCTTTCACTGTTTAGGTACACCCAGAAGGCTAAGAAGAAGGGACGTGCATCAGGAGGCCCGTGGAGAGCACCCAGGAAGCCGAGTGGCTCTGCTCCTGGACAGCAGGCAGCAGAGAGGTGCTTGACCACAATTTGCTATCATTTTGGTTCAGTACAAATCATTGAATAAGAGACAGCACTCCTCATTGTGAAAACACTGTTTATTAAGTGCAAATTATTTTATTGCAATCCCTGTTGACATTGTTACCTGATTCTTCATGACTTTACATCCTTGTTCACAGTCCAGATCATATCATCTTTCTCTCCCACAGACTATACATGACTCACGGCCAGCAGCCCAGGACCCTGAAGTCCACAGGGTCACTGAGTGTGTTTGCCTCAGACTTGCCAAAGAGTTTGAGCAAGCACGCAACAGGCCAAAGGACACAAAGGGAAAACCATGCCCATCCTCAGTCCATTGTCAGCATCTACAGCCACGTCAAACAGCTGCTGGAGGACAGCAGGGTTGTCCTGGACCAGAGCAACTTGGTTCTGGTGCCAGTTAACAACACCAGTGTCTCTTCATGGTGTGTGTTATTTCATTTACCTTTCCCATACAGTCAAGACAGTATATAAAGATTTAACCTCAAGAAAACCTCCAACTGTATGCTTGTTAGAAAATATGTAATAACCTAGGGAATAGGCTCACATTTATAAAATAATGAATGTTTGTCTTGTAGGCTGCTTAGGAGGGATAAGAGGAAGGACAGGGACATGCTGCTGCAAGGCACTGTGCTACCAAAACAGCTGCATCTGGCCAAGGAGTCTCTCCTGCAGTCAACACACTTCCGGCTGCCCTGTGCAGCATGCACATGAAGTGATGACATTTAAGGAGCCTGAAACCGCGAGAAGCTTTGCGCCAGCGCACTCCGGCAAACAGGCCTGTGTCCTATCCGCCATTTCCACCTCCCCGTTCCTCCACAATTCGGGCCAGCTCCTCCGTTCCTGCAAGCTCCTCCATTCCTGCAAGCTCCTCCGTTCCTGCAAGGTCCTCCTCACCAGCAAGCTCCTCCGTTCCTGCAAGCTCCTCTGTTCCTGCAAGCTCCTCCTCACCAGCAAGTTCCTCCTCACCAGCAAGCTCCTTACCAGCAAGCGTGCCTTCCACCTCAGCCAAGGCAACGTGCCTGGAGACAGCATAAAGCTGCCCAGGAAGATGAGGAGCTAGTGGCTAGTGGAAAACTGCCACGGAAAAGGCTGGCAAAGGAGGAATATCATTACACCTGCAAGGAGTGTGGCCAGGAAAAAAATAAAAAGACTGGACACACCCAGCTGAAGGGGCGGTGGTACTGTCCAGCCTCAGGACTGACCCTGGATCAGTGGAAGAACAGTTTGTAACATATATTTTGTTACTTTGTTACATTACCAGCTGCGGCACAAAATGTCAGTGAATGCTGGTAATGTTTTCAGTTTGTGCGTTTTATTTTTGAAAAATGTCGTCCTGACGACAAAATGTCTCTCTCTGTCTGTCTGCCTGTCTGTCTGTCTGTCTGTCTGTCTCTCTCTCTCTGTCCGTTTGTCTGTCTGTCTCTCTCTCTCTCTCTGTCCGTTTGTCTGTCTCTCTCTCTCTCTCTGTCTGTTTGTCTGTCTGTCTCTCTTCCTCTCTGTCTGCAGATGGTTTCTAGTTTTACACTGTTTTCTCTTACTGTGTGGTACGATATTGTTACAATGTTGTAATAAAGTTTGATAATTTTATTTGAGCCAAGAACAGCCTTCACGTTTTTATTTAATTTCCTCTTGAAAAACAGGACGACAGTGAGTGTGAGTGTCATCCATTGTGATTGTCAAAAGTAAAGCCAGAATTACTTGCAAAATCATTTTACATTTATTGACAAAACCAAACACTCTTTGTCTCAACCATAGATTTATTAAGTACTTTCTTTGCAGATGCAGTTTGCAGATGCAATGCAGAATTTGTTTTATTCACTTGTGCTGCACAGATTTGACCAAAAAAAAGGAGGGGAAACATGATGGGAGAGTTATTTACATTTACAGTTATACAGTTAATACATTGTTTTGGTGTATGCTGCCACCTACAGTAGGCTTTAGGAATGTCCAAAGCGCTGTGGTACGTTGGGATATTGCCACAGCATAGGTTCAAATCCCACAAGAGACATGAAAATTAAAGTGATGATAAACCTTGCAATAAGTGCAGAAGTTTGTGTAAACAATGTTGAGAAGATAAGAGAGTAGAGAAGAAATTGATATAGTGTATGTTTTTCTCATTTTTTCTCCTTTTCTTTTTCCCTCTTTTCCCCCCTCCTTCCTCTCTCTTTTTTTCTTTCCCCTACCCGCGCAGTCCCTTTTGCCCCATTTTTTTTTAGCTAAGTGGTTAAGGCGATGGACTGCTAATCCATTGTGCTCTGCACGCGTGGTTCGAATCCCATCCTCGTCGCTGATGAGTTGGCTTTAAGCTGCCACATCAATAAGCTGCCATGTGCCATGAGGAACAACCGTAGGGTGAACACAAGGAAAAGCCCATGCTTCTCACGAATGTAGTCCGCACAACTAGATTTCGGAGGAAGTTAAACGACTGCCATTAAAGGCCCTCAATGGATGGATGCGACCGTTGACTTTATTCCCATAGTTTAGAAAAGACCAAAAGTGAGTGGACGAGCGAGAAAGAGAGAGCAGCTCAGACGAGCGAGTGTGTGCGGATGGAGGTGCTGAAGGTAAGCGGGAGGAGTTTAGGAAGGATTTTAAATTCTATTCTTCATTTTACAGGTAGCCAATGCAATGAAGCCAAAATGGGACAAATATGATCTCTGGTCTTGGTTCCTGTCAGTACACGTGCAGCACCATTCTGAATCAGATGCAAAGTCCTCGGAGACTTACTAGAGACACCTGATAACAAGGAGTTACAATAATTGAAACTAGAAGTAACAAATGCGTGGACTAGCTTTTCTACATCCACTTGAGACAAGACTAACTTTGGTGTACATGGAGAATTCGTCACCAACATGTCCAAAATGAGATCGATCTGAAAAATAAGACTTAAACCAGCTTAGTGCGGTTCCTTTAATGCCAATAAGATGTTCAAGTCTTTCTGTGGGTGTGTGTGTGTGTGACAGAATATACATCAAAGCATTCTGTAGAACCTTCCATACCTTTGTTACATCATCATTCTAGAACCTTGTCAGAACCTTATATTACAGGCTGCAGTGAGTGGACACAGTCAGACACAGCTTCAGACGTGAATTGTAGTTGGACTGGGCACTTTAGAAAGAAATAGCATCTCAGACATTAAGACAGGATTATTTTCAAGGAGATGAGTATATGCTGTAAAAAGGTTCAACAGCAGATGGACCAGATTCAACAGCAAGAAGGTATGTACTACAGTAGTAGCGACTCAAAAGTTCCGTGTTTCCATGACGGGTCCGTGGCTGGTCCTTGACAGGTCCTTCGCAGGTCCGTGACAGTAATGTGATCCCCCGCGATGACGTAGTCAGTGAGGCCCCGACTGGAAGCCCATAAGCAGCCTGGGTGAAAACCTGCTGCAATGCCTCATTTGTCCACTGGTAGGAGCAGTGATTTTAATGTTCTGCTCTCACCATAGACTGTATAAAGACACATCTTTCATTGTTGATCCGTAATCCGTTCAGATCGCTCCCACAGACTGGCACCAAATGGTAGGCAGTTGGGAAAAAAAAAAATGTGATAAGATAACACTGAGGCATCGCTGCAACCGCTCGTATCTGCAGCTCCATGTCGCGCACAACAACAACATGCCCCCTTGCAAATAAACTGGTACTCAGGTTGTATCGGCAGGTCTGACACAGGTCTGGCAGCCCCGTAACGTCTGATGGAACGTTTTTTTTGTAACTTTTTTTTAAAGGGCTATATCTATTTGATGCTGTCTGAAACCTATGAAATACACACGATTTCTGAGTATTTATTCCTCAGACTGCCATAGCAGTCATATTGATGGCTACATATGAACAGCTGTTATAGACAAGTGTGTCTAGCTGTAGCTTTAACTACACGCAGATGAGCGAGAGAGAAAGAAGGAGTGCGCGAGCGAGAGTAATTCTGTAAAACAGTGAAATGTTAGACATAAACACCATAAATACTCACCCTCCTTTATGAATATTGAATAATAACATAACCTAATAAATTTGTCGGCTGCTTTCCAGTCCAGTACCATCACCGGTCTCTGCGGATGTAGGCTACATTATGTGTTGTCAATTTTGGACGGCCGTTTGCATTTTTTTTTTTTCATTTACTGTATTTTCATTTTTGTCCATCCCATAGGTTAAATCCCGCATAAATAAATTAAACCATAAATGAAACTTTATGAATTTCCAGGAGGAAGAATAACAACAGTAATAATACCTCCTGTTCATAAACACACTCAAATCACAAGGCTACTGTATAGTATACAGTAGTCAAACCAGCTGCATTTTCCGCTCTGTGATTTGTGACACTGGGAGACCAAAAAGCCCATTAAGTGCAAACAAAAGGTTGAGCAATGCTAATGCTAATGAGGTGTTTGTAGGGTTTACCTGGCCTAAAGCATGCACTGAATACCTGCACAACTGCAAAAATCTTCCAAAAGGCTGTTAATCACCTGTAATTCTTCCTCTTTAAATGGAAATTCACTTAAAAAAGGTTCTTGCTGCATGGATTTTCATTTATGGTTCAATTTATTTATGCAGGACTTAGTCTATGGGATGAACAAAAATGAAAATACAGTAAATGACACACTCAAATCACAAGGCTACTGTATAGTATACGGTAGTCAAACCAGCTGCATTTTCCACTCTGCAATTTGTGTGACACTGGAAGGCCAAAAAGCCCATTAAGTGCAAACAAAAGGTTGAGCAATGAGAATTCTAATGAGGTGTGTAAGCTACATCATCTCCAGGTAAAACAACTGTAAAAAAAAATTCTGTGAGAGAAGCGCCATCTCCTGGTCATACCCTGTAATTCAACGAATAGGTGGAGTTACAGTAAAAAATAGACACGCCCAGGAGAAGGAGGGGGGTCACTCCAGCCGCTGGAACTTGGCTGGGAGTTGGCTGGAACTTGGCTGGAAGACGGCTGCCATTCAGCTGGCTTTCAGCTTTAAGGGGAACTTTTGAGTTGCTACTACTGTATATACGCTCACACAATAAACTCAGCAGTGAACATATTTACTGGACACACACACACACTATTCTCAGCAGTACACGTATTTATTTCATACACAGACACAACACACTGCAACTAAAAGGAAACCCCATTACTGTTAATTTGATGCCCGAGCAGCTGTTTTTCCAATGGAACAGCTTCTCCCCAAGAATCCACGACAGAGCCTGCACAACCAGATTAAGGACTAAGTTTAATGACTGCCATTATAAGAACATATGGTTGCTGGCTTTATTGAAGGTCTTTACATGCACCTCTTAGATCGAAAGTTAATCCACAGTATGTGGAGTCTGCCGACCCAACAGTTCCGTCTTACTGTTTTTTTTTTTTTTTCACAAAGCGCATCTCCAACAGAAGAAATGAAAGAGAAGCATTGTGGAGAATGCGGCATCGATCCCGCTACCTCTCGCATGATAAACAAGCACTCTATCATTTGAGCGAATTCCCCTGTATAAAGCTCTCTATCACATGGCAACGCAATATTAGAGAACATGAACAAAGCGGCGCAGCGGGAGTGTGCTGGGCCCATAACCCAGAGGTCAATGGATCGAAACCATACTCTGCTATTTCCAAGGGCTCTTCATTGCTGTCATCTTCTCTGAAGAGCTAGTCTGTGCCATTCTAAACGCCGTGCATTCATTTCCAGCAAATGTTACTGCCCCATGAATGCCTCTTTTCAGAAGAGCTAGTCTGTGCAGTTGATTTTCAGACCTGCATTGATGATTGTTTGAGGGAGTCAGTAGAACAAAGTTCACTGCAAAGTCAAGGAAGTACTTCAGTTTGGATCTTGTGTTTTTCAAGTAAAATGTATGTATCGTTCGCATTGTGGAGAATGTTGTCATATTGTAGAATGTTGGCAAGCACTAGCATGGTTGGAAGTTCCGGAATGTTGGGAAGTTCTAGAATGTTTGGAAGTTCCGGAATGTTGTCATATTATAGAATGTTGGCAAGTTCTAGAATGTTTGGAAGTTCCGAAATATTCTGCAATTATGTCATGTTCCGGAATGTTGGCAAGATCTAAAATGTTTCCAATTTTGGGAATGTTGTCATGTTCTGGAATGTTTGGAAGTCCCAGAATGTTGTCATATTTTGCAATTATGTAATGTTCCTGAATGTTGGCAAGTGCTGGAATGTTTGGAAGTTCCAGAATGTTGTCATGCACTAGAATGTTGTCAAGTTGTAGAATGTTTGGAAATTCTGTAACGTTGTCATATTCCGCAATTATTTAATGTTCGAATGTTGGCAATTTCAGGAATGTTTGGAAATTCGAATGTTGTCCTGTTCTAGAACAGGGGCCGCAGTTAGCGGCTCGGGCCAAAACTGTCAATTTATCATATTTGTAAAGATTTGAATGTCATTTTACATTAAATGTGAGGTATTAATTTGCAGATTGCTGTCCATGATAACGAAGACATACATAATTACAAAAATCTCCAGTCATTTAAAGTGTTTTCCTTAAAATTGCGGGTAATTTATCGTGTGTTTAAACTGTTTTTTTAAAGGGCAATTAATGCTATAAATAAAACATACATGCATCAAACATAAAAGTAATTCACTGAAAACTACTGTAAAAAAACAAACAAATATTTTACAGTTAAAGTACTAGATTATTTTCTAAGATTTTTTGTGAAGTACAGTGGGATCATTGGTGTTGTTTTCATTACCATTACTGGTGAAAATCAGATTTGATGAGATATATCAGTTTCCTTTTTGGTTTATAAATCTGGATTTATGGTGTCTTGTAAACCCATGGGGACTGGGCATATATATGCAGGACACCATAATAAAGATGTCATTCAATCATTCTTTCTTTCTATCTATCTGATATCAGTGATGCCAACTTTGCAGGTCTGCTATCAAGCCTGTGGCTAAAACAAACTGGACTGCCTGCGATATCTAATGTAATGCTAACAGAGAGAACAAAGGCTCCATATTTATAACACATTTAATTAAATCATGTCATCATCTTCAATTTTGATGACAAGCAAAGAAACACCTCCCAAACATCATCATAATTATTGAAACAAAGTCAAATTTTCACAAAAAAAAGTCAGGGTTTGTCCAAGGAGGTCTACAATTTGAAAACCCCTGTTCTATTAGCATCGACACCTTCAGAAACTTTGGTGGACAGAAAATGAATCTCTTGTTTACTGTATGCATACATACTACATAATGTATAATTCAAAAACAAATAGTTTACAGAACTGACTTAAAAAAATTTCAAAAAGAAGGGTTTTTTTTGTTATTTTTTTTAAATAACTCAAAAAAGATATTACGAATTCTGCAAAAAAAAATTTTTTTTTGCAACAAAGTCAAAAATGTTCTCAGAAAAGTCAAGTGGGGGGTGCTCTTTCCAGGCTTTGTCCGAGGGTAAGAAGACTTCAAAACCCCTGCCTCTATGAGACTTAAAATCATTAACACTATCTTGTTTACTGTGTCAACATGTAACATAGAATTTAAAAAAATTGACAAACTTGGCACTTTTAACATGATACAAAGAACTGTCTTGGTACATTGTGCATGTGAGACTTAAAACCATGAAAACCTTCAGGAATTTCACGATGGCAGTTCCCTGGGGTCCCTGACTTCTGGGTCTGTCTGGATCTTTTCCAGAAGTTCTCCCAGACTGCTGCTCTCATGCATTAGGTAGATAACACATATTTGTTGAGATATGTTAGACATGATTGGGTTAGATAACTTAGAAATGTAGTCCGTTATTGAATACACATCACATGGCATTTTTTGTAATTAGCAGGTTACTATAATATATATATATATATATATATATATATATATATATATATATATATATATATATATATATATATATATATATATGGATTACAAAAAATGTAACAATAAAGTTAAATTAAGCCAGACTTTGGACAACTTCTATCTCTCAACCATGTTGTCACTAGTGCTGCCTCTCGCAAGTGTGACGTAATTGTTTTGCAAGGCATGTAACAGTAAGGCATCGGTAAGGGAATTGTCAAGCATAAGATGACGTTCTGCTCACACTGGATGTGTAGTGGACCCTTGGCTTCGAGAAATGAAGCGGAGAGATTCAACGGGTGCTTATGTTTTATTTATCGGCACCGTGAAAACTATAGAAAAGAAATACAGAAAGAAAAAAGAAAGATCAAATCAAATTCATGAATGAAACACTTAATCCTAATATGATTCCCAAACCATCAACAGAATTATCTCCATTCAAAAGACAATTAAAAAGATACATTTATTAGACAATAGTCACAATCAATGTTAAAACTAAAACAAATTCAAACATCCCAAGGACAATAGAAACAACTCAGAAACTGAGGTCCACATACCTCATTCCACTATACCAAGGAGCTAGTATTTTACGGTGTTGAAGGTGCCGTCTGGGAACCATCTGCCTCCTGATGACAATAAACAAACTTAAAACAGACCAAACCGACGTAAAAATGTATGCGATTACAATACATAGTTCAGACAAAAACTTACTCAACCATAGATAATCCAAACAAACAAACAAAGAGACAGACGTCGTACAACCAAGGACACAAAGGACAATGGTGATGCGCACAGGTGAGGATGTGCGCAGATGGAGCTTACGGGCTTAATAGTCCCTTCCCATTTATACCTCGCTCTCAACAACAAAACTGGCCACTAAATAGCAGTCCAGTCCAAAGTCCAAAGTCATTTCAATTCAGTGTCGTTCACAGGATGTGTGACTGGTCTCACCTCAACACGGGCGCTGAAATAAAAACCAAGACGTTCTGCGATGCAGACACTGCACTGAACACACTGTCGGCACACAAGACCTTTAATACATGCAAAGTGACCATAAGCAACTTACCAATTAAGTACTCCATTCAAACTCTGCAATGCGGTTGATAGGGGTCAGGACTTTCGGGTTCACTGCATTGCTCTTCTTCTTTTCCTGGCGCTCTACTTTGGAACCCTTGACAGGATTGATCTTAAAGATGCACCTAGACATAGAGTGGTAAAAAATACAAAAACTCAACAAAACATGATCTAAATCAAGATTAGCAGAAAGTAGTGAATATGCCATGGACATTTTTTCCTTCCATTGTGGAATTTTTGAAGGCACTATGGTGGATATATGTACACACTCAGCATTCAGACAGGCAGGTGACCCAGCCTATTCATTGTGTCCACTGTAATGAAAATTTGTTTTTGGTCTAATCTTTTGACTCATTTGAGCTACCCTACTAATTCCTGATGTGCTCTATAGAGGACCTGGGCTTTCCAATGATATCTCACATGTTTGGGTGGGATGATGGGACAAAATGGAAAATGTAGCAAATGCCGGAAAAGAGAAAAGATATGTCAAATATTGTTAAGATATAGGGTTTTGTGATGTGACCTGAGATGTGCAAGAAGGTCTTTGAGATCTGTCCACTGTTTCTGACAACTTATGTTCTCACATGTATATGGTCCTTGCATAATGTCCAGTTCTGACACAGATGGGTTGTTATGGTGTCTATAACAATGCGTTTTAAAAGCACTGTATTTGACAAACACACATTTGCAGTCAGCAACACAACATGGAAATTGGGCATTAGGTTCATGTCTGTGTAGTATTTGGTGGTCTACATAACATTTTACTGATGTTAACAAAAGGCTACAGAAGCGGCATGGAAGGACCTTCACCATTTCGTTACACCAACAACTGTAGGCAATAAAACACACTTGAAACTTAGAGACTTGTTCAAACCAGAGCTAAAAGCTCCATGTACACATTTTGTAGAAACAATATATTACTTCACAAACCGCTTAACATGGTAGCATGGTAGAACCAGTGTGGCAATGTATTATTAGCAAAACGCATAGTTATTTATTAGTCAGTACATGTGTCGAATAAAATTTGCATGGAGATACCCCTCAGCTGCAGTGTTGTTTTTTGCTAGTTTGGATGGATGCTACTGACTGTGCGCGGTAGAAACGTCTGTATCTGAGCAGGGAACAGGGTCCATACGTCCGACCGTTTTGCTGCAGCAGCTGGGTTCATGCAGAGTTCGCCTCGAAACTTTGTTTGAAGCCGAGAGGGTGTGAGAAGGTGGAGGGGTAACTGCGCTCAATCCTTTCAAAATAGTACAGCTGTAACTTTATGGAATCAATTTTGTGTCAAAAAGATGAAAGAATACTTTTAAAACAGAAAGCAAAAAATTACAACTCAAAAAAAATCAAACAAAAAATTAAATTAAATTAAAAAATACAAGATTGCAATGAAATCATTTGAGTAATCGTGTAAAAAATATTCTTACAGTTTAGTCCTACAGTTTAGTCCTACAGTCCTTACCTCACTGCATTCTGCCATTCTTCAGGGGATTGTAGCCATAGTAGCAGGTGCGCTGTGTCACGCCGGTGATGACGTTGTTAGAACCAATCAGAAGCAGAGTACGGCATACGCTTCATACACTTGCTTAGCTGTCCGTCAAAGATAAATAAGCCAATGGGAATGCACCCATGGAAATCCCACCCACCAGGCACGTTTGTGTCAAAAGTGCAATCAAAAAGTCAGGGAGCGCAAACGAGAAGGCTGGAATCGTAATCAATTACTCAAATGATTTCAATGATTTGCAATCTTTTTTTTTTTAATTGAATAAAATTTTTTTGTTTGATTTTTTTTTTATTTGGTATTTTGAGTTGTAATTTTTTGCTTGCTGTTTTAAAAGTATTCTTTCAACTTTTTGACACAAAATTGATTCCATATAACTTCGTCTGAAAGTGTCACCAGATCAAAATTTCGAGTTTAAACAAAGTATCACATTTAAAAACACAGATATACCATATGTCCAATCCAAAGTCTGGATCGGGACTCATGTGGGAAGAAAAAACCCAGAGAGCCTGTTAACGCAGTCTAAATGCACTTATTTATCTAATTCATGAAGTATTGTGTATATAGTTTTACTAATGAGAGGAAATAAAAATAATGAGATAATGTAAGATAATGAGTATTTAATGTGTTTGTTTTCAATAACACCTGCATTACAAAAATGTGTGATTCATCAGTATTTCTTTGAAATGGCTGGTTTACTTATTGTAGTTAATATAAGGTTATGCAGAAATAGCAGCAAAATTGGTCAGGAATGTTCATTTATATATAAATTCACTCTTTTCACAATTTAAGGCCTATTGTGAATTGGGTCACGATGGTCATTTTTAAAAACTGGGTCCCAAGAAAAAAGTTTAGGAAACACAGTTTTAGTCTATCAAAATATTATCCCCAACTCTGAAAAATGGTTCAGATACTGACTAAAATACATGACCACTTCATATCCTCTTCTGTAGTTGGACCCAGCTTATTTTAAGTCTATTTTCATTTGATGTTACAACTTGACTTTCAGGATATAATTTATGGAGGGGCAACTACGACCATGGTACCCTATAAAATAAACAGCTCTTTCTTCTTTCATAATTGATTTTCTTAAAAGGTATAATAATTCAATACAAATTGTGAAAAGTAGGCTTCCACAAATTTGATAGGAATCGTGCGTAATTATTTAACAACCACCAATTAACAGCTAGCAACATCTTCTACAGAGTGCAATAACACTGCAGCAGCATCAATCATTTCCTTCAGGACATGCACATTTCTACTTTTTAAAACAACTTTATTGAGGAAATGTGAGTAGGATACAGTACAGATTATATTTACATTTGATTCAGAATTCATACCAAATAGAACAGATAAGAGTTTTAAAAATTGGGAAAGGGGACCTATGATATTCTGGGAAGTCTTAAGAAAGATTTCAAATTTATATAAGGGAGAGGAAGACTTTAAGGGGAATGACACAGTGTATATAAAAGAGAGGTGGGAGAGGGAGCAAATATTCATATCAGTGGATGAATGGGAAGAGATAAATGATCAGCAGTGGAGAACAACTTGCTCCCAATATATACATATATATATATATATATATATATATATACACATACATGTGTGTGTGTGTGTGTGTGTGTGTGCGATATATACAGTATATATATATATATATATATATATATATATATATATATATATATATATATATATATATATAAAAATATAATATTTTTATTTATGTATTTATTTTCATTAGAAACGCACTTCATTCACTTCATGTAATCAGACTATGCAGATTCTAATTTCAAAGTTGGCGCCTATTTCCAGTTTGCTTCGTCCTGCCCATAACGACCAACCGCCAAGTTTGAAGAATGACAGATAGTTGGGATTAGTGCTAGTGTCCTCCAATCAGGTTCGTAGTGGGCCAATCATGTAAAGACGTGCCCTCATGATGAGGGGCATTGGGCGCGTGATCTTCAAGGAGGATGTATGAGACAGCTACAACAGACATTGTCAATCAAACGCCGTTTGAGGTAAGTGTCCCAGATAACTAGGGATGCACCGATGCATCGGCTGAACATCGGTATCGGCTGATATTCGCCTCCTAACTGCCATCGCCATCGGCAAATAAAGATGACATTCACCGATGGCAGTGGCCAATGATTATATGGCGGGGTTTTGTAGCCAAAACACGGGCACTTAAGATCCTTCTTCCTGCGACCCTCTGTTCAGCAGGCAGTAGTCTCACTCACTCACTCACTCACTCACTCACACACACACTACAGCTCTGGCTAACGTGCCCCTAAACTCATATACCGCTAAAAATAAATGTGATACTGTAGTATGAAAACATTACAAGTGAGAAAGTGAAATGAAACATTGTGATAATTGCTGTGACCACAGCTGGACACGGTGGTCTATAACTGTTGTTTATATGCAGATTGGCGCTCGAGGTATAAATGCTAAGAAATCAAGTTTGTTTTATTTTAATACTTTGTAAGCTTTAGAAGCCATCAAACACATATATTTAGGAAAAGTCACAGACTGAGAGACATGTAGTTTTAATGTAAACCTTCTCATTAAGTAAGCTTTTGTTTATCAGGCTAAAACCACTCAATTCATTTTGTTGGGCAATGTAAGTACTGCAAAAATCTTGTTTTTTAAAAGCATAATTACAGATGTCATTCATTTTTGTGTTTCTTGTTGAACTTTAAATACTGAAGCATTGAAAACAGAAACTAACCTGTTTAAAGAACCAATTTGTGTTATTTTTTGGAATTTAATTTTACTGTGCGTGTGTTTCTGTTTGTCACCACAGCTGCCAAGTAAAGATTTAGAGATCCAGTCCTGACTCCTAGGTTTCCTTTCCAACTCGGGAGACAACTGAGACATACAATGGAGACGGGTTACATATATTTAATATATAATAGAGGATGACTCCCAGTGATAATGACTATTCAACCCAATGAGACACAACAAAGACTGTGGTTCACTAGAGTGAATTACTGTCCTATTTCCATGGAGATGGTAAGGACAAATAACATTTTTCCAATCTATAAAACTAGGTTCCAGCTTGCAATT
>CM071610.1:0-67500 GCA_036365135.1 Miichthys miiuy
TGTCGTCTGACGTGTCGCCTGACGCGTCGTCTGCTCTTTCAGGCTCTGCTGGCGTTCGAGGAGCGACAAGGAGCCGTCGTGTCCAGGAAGCTGAGTCGCAGTGAGATCCAGAGATTTCCCACCAAAACGTTCCAGACGGCCACCGGAGCGGGACACACACAGTGAGTCCAACAGCTGGACCAGAACCAGAGCCTGGACCTCAGTGTTCACTGCTCCTGATGTCTCTGTCTGTCTGTCTGTCTGTCTGCTGATTGGTTGGTTGATTGATTGACAGGTGTCAGATCTGTTTCTGTGACTACGCTGACGGGGAGAAGCTGAGGATGCTGCCCTGTTTCCATGACTACCACGTCCAGTGCATCGACAGGTGGTTAAAGGTAACGTGTCGGTTCTGATCCACAGAGCTGCTTAGCCTAGCCTAGCATGAAGACTCTTTGATCTGAAGGTTCTGGAGACTCCAGAGTCCAACAGAACACGCACAGTGATCAGAGTGTGACATCACGTCAACACGTATGTTCATATTCACACGCTCTCTCTGCAGGCTGTCACCTCCTTTCCTTTCCTAAAGGATGCTCCGTGTATCCTATGCTAGTGTAACTGCTTTGAGTTCATAATGAGTCGTGTGATTGTGTGAGGCTCTGCTTCGGTCATGTCAAACCTTTGATGAACGTTTAAAGAACATTTGACTCACTGATGTTTGTCCTCACAGGATAACACCACCTGTCCCATCTGCAGAGCTAACCTGGCAGACGGAGGCTCCTGGCCCGCCCTCTGACCTCCGACCTCCTTGGGGTCACTTCCTGTCAGTATTTAAGGATACTCGTTCTATCTTTTGATTTTTCTGTCAGACTTCAGAAAAAAACTCTCAAAGCTGCTCTTTCATTCATTTTTTATTGTCGGTCTGTTTGGACTCCTCCTTCCTGTCCGTGGGCTCGCTGCAGGTCGTGGCGTGTCGCTCGTGTCGCTCGGCGTGTCACTCGTCGTAGTAGCGTTTCTTCATGGCTCTGTACTTCCTCAGGTAGTAGCGCCTCGAGCTCTCGGCCACGAACTCTCCGCGGCGATCATCTCCTTGATCCGCTCGGGCTCCTGCACTCTTGTTTTTGGAGAAGGCCGCCGCAGCGCTCCCTGAAATGTCGGCTCCTTTGGGATACTCACGGCCGAGGTGGAGGAGCTGTGGAGGAAGATGATGGAGACGCTGAAGATGGCGGTGACGAGCTGCTCGTTCCAGTTTTTATCAGGACAAATAAAGTTTCCAGACTGACGTCATTATTTCATCTTATTGGACAAAATTAAAAATCTTTTGTTGTGAAAACTTTCAGACTTTGTTGTGTTTTGACGTCAGAGACGCGAGTAACTGAGTACATTTACTCGAGTACTTCTGTAATATTTATTATTCAAACTGAACAGAATTCATGGAATCATAAATCTGTATAAGTATTTCATATGGTGAAACATGCAGTACACCGAACTGCTACTCTGTAGTATTAATACTGCGACCAGAGTACTCTGAGTACTCTGAGTACTCTGACTATCTGAGAGTCCCTCATCATGAATGATTTGTTTCACAGATCGATGAGCGATCAGCTGATTCTTAGTCTAACAACCTGTCTACCAGGCAGTACAGTACACCACAGTGTGTGTGTGTGTGTCCACCTGTGTAAAAACACAAACTCACATTTTTATAAAGTCGAACGACTTCAGACCTCAGAGGGTTCGCCATGAACGATGAGCTGCAGAACGTACACAGAACGTACACAGAACGTACAGAGAACGTGAGTCAGGGTTCCTTACATTAAATTCAAGGACTTTCAAGGCTCTATTCCACCAAATTCCAGACACAGATCAAGGCTAATCATTAAACTGATGTGAAGAAAATAAATGAATCAAGCACTTTCAATGACCCAGGACTTGATTTCTCTCAAACTCACAAACTTTCAAGGATTTCAAGGAACCATGATTAATACTTCGTATTGGTTTGAGAGTACATTAACTGAAGTACTGTTCAGTTTGGAGGTACTTCACACGAGTACTTTGTTACTTTACTGTATGTACTTAGATAGATTTACTTTGTAATCATTGAAAATTAAACCAATAAATGAGTTCATTATTATTCAACTGTGACAGCAGAAGAAATGTTCAGTTCAGTACTCAGACTACCTGTTGTATCAGAGTAATCCTCAAGTATTTCAAGTATTAATACTTTTAAGTACTTTCACCAGTCAGGTGTTTATGCTAACAGCTAACAGCTAACAGCTTGTCAAATGTCGGTTGCCGGTGAAACGAGCAGCAGACTCGTCCTCCGTGAACACGCACAGGTAACGTGCTGTCGGTGACGTTAGTACAGGTGCTGTCGGTGACGTTAGTACAGGTGCTGTCGGTGACGTTAGTACAGGTGCTGTCGGTGACGTTAGTACAGGTGCTGTCGGTGACGTTAGTACAGGTGTTGTCTTACCTGCTCGCAGCTGGATGAACTTTCTGCGTTAGCTTCGTGAGCTAACGCCACCACAGAGTCAGTTTACCGAGTGACGTCACATTTACGACGAGCTTTGTAATCAGTGGCGTTACTTTAAACTAATGTAACGTGCTTTGTAATCAGTGGCGTTACTTTAAACTAATGTAACGAGCTTTGTAATCAGTGGCGTTACTTTAAACTAGACTAGTATTAGTAGTAGTATTAGTAGTTGTAGTATTACTATTAGTTGTAGTATTAGTATTAGTAGTTGTAGTATTATTATTATTATTATTATTATTATTAGTAGTAGTAGTAGTAGTAGTAGTAGTAGTAGTATTACTATTAGTAGTTGTAGTATTAGTAGTAGTAGTATTACTATTAGTAGTTGTAGTATTAGTAGTAGTAGTATTAGTAGTTGTAGTATTAGTAGTAGTAGTAGTATTAGTAGTTGTAGTATTATTATTATTATTAGTAGTAGTAGTAGTATTAGTAGTAGTAGTATTACTATTAGTAGTTGTAGTATTAGTAGTAGTAGTATTAGTAGTTGTAGTATTAGTAGTAGTAGTATTAGTAGTAGTAGTATTAGTAGTAGTAGTAGTATTAGTAGTTGTAGTATTATTATTATTATTATTAGTAGTAGTAGTATTAGTAGTAGTAGTAGTAGTAGTATTAGTAGTAGTAGTTGTATTAGTGGTTGTAGTATTAGTGGTAGTAGTGTTAGTGGTTGTAGTATTAGTGGTTGTAGTAGTGGTAGTAGTGGTATTAGTAGTAGTAGTGGTGGTAGTATTGGTAGTGGTATTAGTGGTAGTGGTATGGTAGTGGTAGTAGTAGTGGTAGTAGTAGTATTAGTAGTAGTAGTAGTAGTATTAGTAGTAGTAGTATTAGTAGTAGTATTAGTAGTAGTAGTAGTATTAGTAGTAGTAGTAGTAGTATTAGTATTAGTAGTTGTAGTATTAGTAGTAGTAGTAGTAGTAGTAGTAGTAGTAGTAGTATTAGTAGTAGTAGTAGTAGTAGTAGTAGTAGTAGTAGTATTAGTATTAGTAGTAGTAGTATTAGTAGTAGTATTAGTAGTAGTTATACTGTTCTCACTGTGTTATACGTCCAGGATGTAAACATAGGTAAACAGCTTTTCACGAGCCAGGAAGTGAGCGCCTCGCTCCTTTATTTTCCAAAAACATGACAGGTGAAACACTCTGAGTAAAAAGCCATGATTGCTTACGACGGTGTCAAGACAGAGTTTAAGAAGTTAGGAAAACTTCCATCGTTTGTCAGAGCTTTGTTTGTTTACCACTCGTCTGTCCCATAATACCTAGCGTATCTTTTAGACGCCTTCAAAATAAGAGCATACTATGAAATGGTGTAAGCAACGTAATATTATCACCCTTTTTTTTTTAGCTGTAAATAGTATTCTCTTTTTTAACATTTTTAACATAACATGAATTAATGAGATAAATTAAAGGGCAGATCATAACTTCCACCAGAGGGCAGAACAGTAGCATTAGTAGTAGTAGCATTATTAGTAGTAGTATTAGTAGTAGTATTAGTCGTAGTAGTAGTATTAGTAGTAGTAGTAGTAGTATTAGTAGTAGTTGTAGTATTAGTAGTTGTAGTATTAGTAGTAGTAGTATTAGTAGTAGTATTAGTAGTAGTAGTAGTAGTAGTATTAGTAGTAGTAGCATTATTAGTAGTAGTATTAGTAGTAGTATTAGTCGTAGTATTAGTAGTAGTAGTAGTAGTAGTAGTAGTAGTATTAGTATTAGTAGTTGTAGTATTAGTAGTTGTAGTATTAGTAGTAGTAGTATTAGTAGTAGTAGTATTAGTAGTAGTATTAGTAGTAGTAGTAGTATTAGTAGTAGTAGTAGTATTAGTAGTAGTAGTTTACAGGCCCGGGCTCGGCCCCACTGTGGTGTTACTCTGAATAACAAACACTGAATAACAAACTCTGAATAACAAACTCTGGGAGTTGTTGTTTTATTTCATATGAATTTTATTATTCAGACAAAACGTTTCTCGTGAATAAAAACATGATACAGGCACACATGAACAGCTGCTGGTTTTGAAAAGTTCCAAAGATGTTTTACAAACTTTGACACACGTCACTCAGACCTGCACTGCTGCACTCGTCCTGAACACCAGGAGGCGCTGCTGCTGTTCAGCTTTGACAGTCCGACTGAAGAGAGGCAGTGAAGAAGAGACGGCAGCAGTTTGTCCTCTTCAACAGGAAGGCAGTGTTTCTCACTTTGGCTGTTTGAATCAGGCTCACCGTGCTGCGACTGGCAGACGATAGTTCAAACCTGACGGAGGAGTCAGGAGGCGCAGCCTGGCAGGCTAAACTCAGGGCAGAGGGTCAGTAGTTGGTCCTCAGCTTGCGGTTCTCCTCCTTCAGCCTCTCGATCTCCTCCACCAGAGACTCGTTCACGGAGTACTTCTCGATCAGACCGTGGATCTCGTTCTAAAACAACATGAAGCGCCATGGGTTAGAGCGGAGCGCTGAAGGTCAGAGGTGAAGAGCTCAGAGTGGTTCTTACCAGCTGGATGTAAAACTGTCGGACCATCTCCACTTGCAGGTTGACGATGTCTCTGTGACAGGCGTCCCTGAGGAGAACAACACAACACGACACGTTAAGATCCTTCCTTTCATGTAAGAACACTGAACATATGTTAAAGGGAGCACTGACCTGAAGTCCTCCAGAGTCTCGTGGATCATGTTCTGGATGAAGTGGATCTGCAGCGAGGTGAGAGGAGCAGCTGCGGTCTGTCCAACCACGTCGGCGATGTTCTGAGAGAGCGAGGAGGAAACAGCTGCAGACAGAGCCGGACCTGAAGGTAGAGATACTTTATTAATCCCCCAACGGGGAAAAAGCATTTTAACCCGAACACACACAGCACAAAGGCTCGTACACATGCAATGTGGAGAGAGATGGTGGAGTGATGGGCAGCCCTGAGCAGCGCCCTGCGAGCAGTTGGAAGGGTTCGTTGCCTTGCTCAAGGGCACCTCGGCAGTGCCCAGGAGGTGAACTGGCACCTCTCCAGCTACCAGTCCCCCTTCCGTATTTTGGTCCATGCTGGACTTGAATCGGCCGCCCTCCGGTTCCCAAGCCAAGTCTCTATGGACTGAGCTACTGCCGCCCCCCACGGTACCGTTAGAAACCAGAACCCGGTTCTGTGTCACATCTTGTCACGTCATGTCGCATCATGTTACATTATGTCACGTTATGTCGCTTCATGTTACGTTATGTCACGTCATGTCACATCATGTTACATTATGTCACGTCATGTTACATCATGTTACATTATGTCACATCATGTAACATTATGTCACGTTATGTCGCTTCATGTTACATTATGTCACGTCATGTTACATCATGTTACATTATGTCACATCATGTAACATTATGTCACGTTATGTCGCTTCATGTTACATCATGTCACGTCATGTCGCTTCATGTTACATTATGTCACGTCACATCATGTTACGTTATGTCACGTCATGTCACATCATGTTACATTATGTCACATCATGTTGCATTATGTCACGTCATGTCACGTCATGTTACATTATGTCACGTCATGTCGCTTCATGTTACATTATGTCACATCATGTTACGTTATGTCACGTCATGTCGCTTCATGTTACATTATGTCACGTCATGTCGCTTCATGTTACATTATGTCATGTCACATCATGTTACATTATGTCACGTCATGTCGCTTCATGTTACATTATGTCACATCATGTTACATTATGTCACGTCATGTCGCTTCATGTAACATTATATCACGTCATGTCACATCATGTCACGTCATGTTGCTTCATGTTACATTATGTCACGTCATGTCACATCATGTAACATTATGTCACGTCATGTCGCTTCATGTTGCATTATGTCACGTCATGTTTATGTGACGCTGACTAAATGAATCACTTCCTTCTTGTCAGCGTTCCTCCTGATGAGCTTGTTAAACTCTAATCCGTTAGAATTAAGACACACGGCGTGAGGAATTGAACCTTCGACTCTGGCAGTGTGGTTCATCTTTACCTGCTGTGGTGGTGGCGGAGCCACCTGGACAGGTGAGTCGTAGCTCAGCTGAGCTTGAATACCATTGGCTCTCCTGAGGCTGGGTTCTGGAGTGAAGAAGGGCGGGGCCAGCTGACTGTGATTGGTCTGCTGGGATGATGTGGGCGTGGTCTGACCTCCCCTCCAGGCTGGAGCTGCTGGCCTTGTCGAACTGTCAATCAACACGTACATGACATTAAATTACGCTGAGTCATGCTGTGAACACAGTGTGAGGTCAGAGGTCAGGTCAGCACCTTTCTGGGGTCACATGGTTCAGCTGCTGCGGCAGAGGCCGGCTCCTCTTCTTTGATTGGTGGAGGCGTCTGGAAGGTGGACAGCGGGCTGTAACATCGACCTGCAGAGCCGACCAGGGGAGTTCCCAGAGGAGTCTTACGCTGAGAGCCAGCAGCTGAGAGACAGTCTGAAACACAACGAGTCAGCGTTTATGACAAGAATGCTGAGAGACACAGACCAGCAGAGACCAGCAGAGACCAGCAGAGACCGACAGAGACCGACAGAGACCGACAGAGACCAGCAGAGACCGACATAGACCAGCAGAGACCAGAAGAGTAAAGAAGGACTTACCTTCTCTGACGGGGGAGAAGACGTCCAGACTAGCCCGGCCGACGACCTGCTGACCCTCCCCTTCTCTGGACAGCATCTCCAAACTGGTAACTATGGAAACAATCATGACGGTCAGTCGAGAAGCATCATCGCTCTGAGCCACTCAAAGTGACTTCCTGTTTGTACCGTGTGTTCTTCCAAACGGAGTGTCTCCTGCCGTCCCCTGGGTCCTAGAGTCTGGACAAAGACAGGAGGACAGGAAGACGACGTCACAAAGTGGAATCATGACGGGGGTTATGACATCACTAGCTCATAGTGCTGTTGTGAACTACAGTTTAGCGGCGGCAGTGAAGGCATCATCAGGTCTGACCTTCCGAGCCGGAGAGAAGACGTCCAGACTGTTCCGTCCGATGCTGCTGAACTTCTCCATGACAGGAAGCTGCTCGCTGCCCTGCTGGCCTTCAGCCTCCCGGGACGTCAGGTCGGCAGCAGCGCCCCCTGCAGGACAATCACTGTGTTTACAGAGTCATTCTGTACAGAACTTCACAACCTGCCGTGACCTTACGTAAAGATCAAACCGACCTGTACTCGTCACCTGTCTGTGGGGCGGGGCCTGTGCTGGGGCGGAGTCTGACTGGCTGTTTAACAGCTTGGTTGAGGATCTCTTGGTGCTGCTGATCTTGGCGGAGCTCAGTTTACTGGACTGGAGACAGACAGAACAAATGAATGTGTGGTCCATGATGTGAATAATTTACCGACTTTACTTCACTTCAGGAACGTTTCAGGAACGTTTCAGGAACGTTTTTCTCTCCAGACTTTGTAAACTTGCTCAGATAATTTTTCTGGTTTATGAGCTTCAGCCATGAGGAAGTAGCTACAGAGGTAAACAGTTTGCCCACTGTGTTTTATTTTGAAAATCAACCAGGTCATTTCTGCGTCTGACTTCCTGTTAGAGCCGGTCCTGTTCTGTTGGTACCTTGTGTCTGCTGCTGTTGCTCTGGAAGCGCAGGCAGGTGACGGAGGTTTTATGTGCCACAGTGATCCTGGTGGGGGCGCTGGAGTTCCTCAGGTCGTACTGGTAGATCTTCCCCTGAGTGGATCCAACGACCAGACCGGTACCGTCCAGAGTGAAGTCTACTGACGTCAGCGGACTGTCGACCCGGATGGACCTCAGGACTCTGCAGACACAAACACACGTGATGTAAAACTCTTTGTACCAGGACGAGTGAAGACTCAAATGGCGCTCGTCGACGTTTCGTCGGCCTCACATCTTGCTCGCCGTGTCGTAGCAGACGATCTTCTTGTCCAGACCGACGCTGACCACCAGCAGCTCACTGGCGGGGGAGAAGGCCAGGCCGGAGCCCGGGGCTTTGTGGGCGCTGTCAAACACGTGGATCTCCTTCTGGGTGTTGAGTCCCACAGGACCACGGTGCCGCTGTCAGAGACGCTGCCCAGCAGGGAGCGCTTCAGGGCGGACAGCCTCAGGTCGTGGACGGGCTGAAGGCGAGACAGCTCTGTTAGAGTGACGTGCACTGATCCCAGAGCAGTTTTCCAGAAATCAAACTGACCTGGTTGCTGCCGTGTCCGAAGGCTTTGCTTGACAGGTTGGTGGTCAGACTGTGGAGGACCAGATCTCCACTGGTGGAGCCGGAGGCGATGTAGCTGTCGTTGGCGTTAAAAGACACACAGGTCACCTCTTCTTTGTGGTCCTGACCACAGACAGGCAGACAGAGACACAGACAGACAGACAGACGTCACATTACAGGTCAGATCCTCGACGAACAACTAAACACCATGAGGTGTTCGTCTGCTCTTACCTTCAGCGAGCGGTGCAGTCTCTTGGTCTTCAGGTCCCAGATGTGAACACAGTGATCCAGACCTCCACTGACCAGAAACTGAGACGACGAACTCAGACACACTCGGGTTTGTTTTTTCTGAACGACATCAACGAAGAGCCGACGAGTGAGGAAACATGGAGACAGACAGAAGGACACAGACAGACATACAGACAGACACAGACAGACGGACGGACAGACAGACAGACAGACAGACGTACAGACAGACACAGACAGACACAGACAGACGGACGGACGGACAGACAGACAGACGTACAGACAGACACAGACAGACAGACAGACACAGACAGACAGACAGACAGAGACAGACAGACAGGTTGTCTGCCCTGTGTGTACAAAGGTTCGTTCCTGCTGCAGTCATGACGATGAGACATTTTTGTTCACTCACCCCGTCGGCCAGCTCCACCACTGGAGCGGGAGTCGACTTGAGGCTGGAGACCACCAGCTTGTCTCCGCTGCTGCTCGCACTCACCAGGTACTGATCTGAGAGAAGTGGTCAAGGCCGGCTCAAATATGAGTGTGTTACATCAGAGGACTGAAGTTTACACCTGATTCACGATGTCAGCCACTCTTTGAATACGTCTATACTTTTGTGTCAAAAGTGTCAAACAGTCTCGATCGATTGATCGATTGATCAGGATACTGTTGGAGCTCCAGCAGGCCTGGGCCACCGGGTGGCTGACGCTGTGCGGGTTAAACTGCTCCAGCAGCGCCATGGAAACGGCATCCCAGATCTTCACCGTGTCTCCTGTCGACACCAGGCGGGTCACCTCGTCCATGACGACGCCTGGAGACGCACATCAGAAAATCAATAATCGATCTACAGGAAGGTGCTCGTCATGCTGAGCTCAGACATGGCACAGTTTTATAGATTCAACATGAGCCTGCAGCCCTGATGGTCTGACATGAAGGACTGTGTGTCTGTCACCGTCTGTACAACAGCAGCCACACAGATTAAAGCTAACTCATAGCAGAGCACTGTAAACCTCTTCTTCTTCTCCTAAACGGATGTGATGTTTGATCACTGAGCCTCAGTCCTCCCAATGACGCGTGTTGAGCTGTTAGCTCTCTGATGTGACCGTGCTTGTTTGTCTCTGTGGCTTAGAGAGACTTGTCCACGCTGACCCCGCCTCTCGCCCCAAAGTCAGCTGGGATGGGCTCCACCCACCGTGACCCTGACAAGGCGGAGCGCTGACAGGTGATGGAGGGATGTTTTCTCCCCCTCAGGCCTCAGATCCAGATGTTTGGCTCTGGAGCACACAAACATCAGGTGTTGGTGTGATCTGTCCTCCTCCAGGTGTCCACAGTAGACAGGACGTGACGTCCTTCTGAACCCTCTTCATGTACAGACATCTATCTCCTGTCTGTCCCTACCTGCAGAGTCTGAGGACAGACAGGTGTGTGTGTGCACATCTTAACATGAGAGCAACAGGTGACAGAGACAGACTGAACTGTTGATAACAGACAACAACAGACAGGTAACTGACAGGTCAGCTTCGGCTGTCATCGGCTGACTCTCGGATGTTTTCGGCAAAAGTTTCAGTTAACCAGCTGAACCAGTTTAAACAGGCCGCTAACCAGCAGCTATGCTAAGCTAACAGATGACAGCCGGTTTAAAAGTTACCGAACAGCCACAAAACGAGCTGAAACCACCGGAAACTAACGGAGACTTAACGGCGACGGTTCAAACGTTTGGAGCTGCTCTGTAAAAACGCGTCATACGTACCGTGAAAGAGAAATGAGCGAGCTGTTGAAGCTGGTTTGTTTGTGATGATCCGCCGACAGAGCCGAGAAACCGCCACTACGGAGACCCGGGAGGGACAAAAAGTAGAAACCTTTTTGGGGCTAACTTTTACAAATAAAAATGATTTTGATATTATAAACATAACCAATATTAAACGGTCAATGTCTGATTAAAAAAACTAATTTAAAAATCGATGCAGATGTATTTGTTTATAACGCTGTTAAAAGGCTGCAGTTACGCCACCGACCTGAAGGGGGCAGCGTTACATCGTTGGCTGCTTAGTCTTTACCATAACATAACAGGAGCAGCAGAAGAAGAAATCTCCCGCCCCATCCGCTGTTCTTTTAAACCGAGGCGGGACTCTTCAGCTCGGTCACTTCGGTGCGTGTGGTCGGTGTTGAAACATCTTTTGACTGTTCAGGTCGCTGCCAGTATGGTGAGGACTAAAGCCGACAGCGTTCCCGGGTCGTACAGAAAAGGTACAGTAACACCGGACGGACATTTATGTCGAGTTTAGCATAAAACGGCTAATTTATGCTCGTGTGTAGCTGCGTTAGCATGGAGTCTGGCGAGGCGGGAGCGCACTGAGCCAAACAAGGCGGACAGAGTGAGATAATTGTCTCCCACAGGACTTGAGTTTGATATTAATGATGTGGCTTTTTGTTAAATTAATTAAGTGTTAGCATGTCAGGACTGTACGCACACGTCGGCTGTTTAAATCCAGGACTAGTCTTCAACAACAAGCTCCCGCCAACACGGAGGCTGGTTGAAGCTGCGCTCCTCCTGACCATTAAAAAAGCAGAATAAAGTGGTGCTGTGTGTAAATATAACAGCTGTAGTTTAATAATCTGATCCTGTCTGATGGGATGACATTTTATTTCGTCTCTTACAGACGTTAGCGTCTTGCTTTCTGCAAACTGGCGCCAGTTTTTAGCGCCGCAGTGCGTCTTTGTGCGGACTTTGTACCAGCCCTCATTAAAAAGTTACATAATTTAACAAGTTATTTGTGATCGTCGACGGCACACGTGAAACAGCACATGACTGATCATATTTACTTAAATTAAATGATCGTGTGGTGGATTCGGCATACAACTGACCCGCCATGCAGCTCTGATATGATTAATAAATGAACTTTTAAGACCTGGTGCTGGGATGGTTACGTTTAAAGACCCAGTTTAAATATTATTATTATTATTATTATTATTATTATTATTATTATTATTATTATTATTATAATATCAGGCTTTACTCTCCCACAGCTGATTGCAACAGGGTGCGATCCCACTGCTTCAGTCATTGTCAGTTATTGTTGTTTATCACTGTGTTCAATGTGTCTGCAGCTGTTGCAGCTTCTGCACCCGGAAGTCTCTGGGCTCCAGTTCAGCCAACTCCTCTTCCTCCTCCAGCAGCCAGTGCGCCACACCTGGTCAGTCACACACACACACACACACAGAGTACATGATATGATGGAGCTGATATATTGAGGTTATGTTGGGTTTTTTGTGTTCACAGCAAAGAGCAAATATGCCGCGGTAATCCAGTGTGTCCTCGTCCCACGCCGACCTGGCAGAAAGGCATCGGCGACTTCTTGGCGGTCCCCGAGGAAGCCTGAGAAGGAGAACCAGAAGCCCCACGAGGTGGAGGATGATGAAGAGGCTGGAGGCAGCGGGATGTCTAAGGCCAGCAGGAAGTATGTTCACCCACCCGTTAGGTCACAATATTCACTCTTCAGAGACTGCATTGATTATTTTATCAGATAATGAGTCGATCGTTTTCTGACTTTTCCAAATAGTGTGATTTAATAATTCAAAACTTAAAAACAGTAAGTTAGCAGCTTTTGATTTGTGTTCAACGTTTTTAGTCAAGAAGAAATAAGTTCTGAAGTGAGGCTTCATTACTGATTATTTATATTAGCTCTATAGATCTGATCAGATCTCTCTCAGGGTTTAATCTGTTTCAGCTCTAGTCGTCTGGTTTGGTTTTGGTCAGGTTTGGACTTTAACGTCAGTTCAGGTTAACCTCCCTGCTATCTCACTGTGCAGAGGGAAGACGGTGGAGGTGACCTGGTGGTACTTCAAGTTCATAAGAATGTTTGAGTGACCCGAGCTTCACTGATTGGACAGTTTAGTTTACTGCAGATGGTTGTGAAGTTCTGGTTATACTTTTGACCTCAGGTGTCAGGTGAAGATGAGCAGACTGTCAGGTCGATCTTAGCACTGACAGTAAATGGTGTGACGGTGTAAAGTTTCCTTTGGTTCCCTCATCATTGAGTGTGTGTGTGTGTGTGTGTGTGTGTGCTCTCAGATCCAGACCGCTGCCTGCTGAGGACGAGGACGACGACTGAAGACCACGAGTCCACCTGAATGTGAATCTTTGACTGCCGCTCGTGTCACCTCATTTTAATGTACATCTGTATATACTTCCTGATGAATTCACTTTGTATAGTTCATTAAACTTTTATGTTTTTAACCTGCAGACTGTCATCTTTCATGAGACCGTTTCCATCGTGTGGTTAATGATCAGAAAATGCATGTGACCGTCAGGTCCAACACACCTCTGGTTCCTGAGCCACAGAACCACAGAAATAAACGTTAAATCCACCCATAATAATTTATAATAAACATGACTTATGCATGAAAACACAACAGACAGAAGTGTGTTAAAATAACTAATCTGTTGTTGACAGGAAGTAATGAGCTGAACTTCCTGTTTGTTTCTCAGACATTTTATAAAGTTCATAATAACAGCTGGAAGCAGCAGATATGACAGGTTTTATTAGTATAATGGACACTGACGGCCTCCGTAGAGACATTTCTGTGAATTATAAAATGAATTAATTACTCTGAGTTTCTAAGAAAGCAGGCAGACTTCATAAAAATGCTTATTTCTCAGTAAAATCACCTGAAGACGTCGGACTGTTTTTGTTTCGTGATCTCGCGAGATCGTGAAGTCACGCGCAGTCAGGTCCAAACGTCACAGAGCAGTTAGCTACCCGCTAAACTAGCTGCCTTTATTAAAGAGTTACCCGCCCCTCTGAGAGGTACAGGGTGGGAAATCAAACGCGGTTTGTTTGTGTACGGCGCAGAGCGGGCCGGTGGTCGTTAACGAATCTGACTTTAGCTCCGGAACTCTTCAGCTCGTTTGATTTAACGTGAAACAAGCTGCTACAGCGTTAGCTTCAGGTATGACGCTGTTAGCATGATGACGCAGTGCGAGCTGCACCAATCATATGACTGCATTCTCCCGCCGCCGCCGCCCAGCTCGTGCGTTTGATCCGTGAACGTCGTCACAGGTCATCAGGACGACACCGAGCCAAGAGCCGGAGAAAGATGTCCGGCGGCGGCTTCAGGTGGACGGTGGTCGTCCTGACCTGCCAACACAAAGACAGCGTGTACGCCTTCCAGACAGGTGAGTGCTCACCTGCTGCTTTATGATCTCTGCAGTGACACCGAGCGGCCTGAGGGGGCGCTGATGGACGGAAACAAAGTTTGAGTTTTATTTACGTTTTATTTTATTTCTATATGTGTAAAATTAATTCAGTCAGTACATGTTTGTACTGTTTATTGGTATATTAGTTAAAAAAGTACTGTAGTTGAGTATTTACACACACATCACCTGTCACAGTGTAGTTTGGTGTGTTTGTATGTCCACACCCAACAGTTCATTTAAAGAGACAGACAACCTGAGAGGAACATGACACACCTGTAAGACACAGTATGAAGACACACTGTGTGTGTGTGTGTGTGTGTGTGTGTGTGTGTGTGTGTGAGTGAGCTGGAGTTGCGGCAGCAGCGTGGCTCTCTCTCTGAGGGTGCGTTGGTTTTGACGGTGCAGGACCGCCAGGAGCCGCTGGGCAGCGGGGGGGCAACGCTGAATGCTCTGCTGGTCGCTGCTGAACACCTGAGCAACAGAGCCGGACACACGGTGAGTTCACACCTGACAGTTCACACCTGAGAGCTCAGAGTACGACTAACGATCACTTTCAGCATCGGATAAACTGCAGATGATTGGCTCTGGAGTTTGTGAGGTGTCACACTAAAGTTCTACTTCCTGTCATGTGTCTCGTCAGGTGGTGACAGCTGACGTCCTGGATGATGCTCACATCCTCCTCCTCCACACCGTGAGTCCATCAACACTTTGTACACATGCTGTCTTCAGTTCTACAGATGTTGTCTTCAGTTCTACAGATGTTGTCTTCAGTCCTCACAGATGTTGTCTTCAGTCCTACAGATGTTGTCTTCAGTCCTACAGATGTTGTCTTCAGTTCTACAGATGTTGTCTTCAGTCCTCACAGATGTTGTCTTTAGTCCTACAGATGTTGTCTTCAGTTCTACAGATGTTGTCTTCAGTCCTACAGATGTTGTCTTCAGTTCTCACAGATGTTGTCTTCAGTCCTACAGATGTTGTCTTCAGTTCTCACAGATGTTGTCTTCAGTTCTCACAGATGTTGTCTTCAGTTCTCACAGATGTTGTCTTTAGTCCTACAGATGTTGTCTTCAGTTCTACAGATGTTGTCTTCAGTCCTACAGATGTTGTCTTCAGTTCTCACAGATGTTGTCTTCAGTCCTACAGATGTTGTCTTCAGTTCTCACAGATGTTGTCTTCAGTCCTACAGATGTTGTCTTCAGTCCTACAGATGTTGTCTTCAGTTCTCACAGATGTTGTCTTCAGTTCTACAGATGTTGTCTTCAGTCCTACAGATGTTGTCTTCAGTCCTACAGATGTTGTCTTCAGTTCTCACAGATGTTGTCTTCAGTCCTACAGATATTGTCTTCAGTTCTCACAGATCTTGTCTTCAGTTCTCACAGATGTTGTCTTCAGTTCTACAGATGTTGTCTTCAGTTCTCACAGATGTTGTCTTCAGTCCTACAGATGTTGTCTTTAGTCCTACAGATGTTGTCTTCAGTCCTACAGATGTTGTCTTCAGTTCTCACAGATGTTGTCTTCAGTCCTACAGATGTTGTCTTCAGTTCTACAGATGTTGTCTTCAGTCCTACAGATGTTGTCTTCAGTTCTCACAGATGTTGTCTTCAGTCCTACAGATGTTGTCTTCAGTCCTACAGATGTTGTCTTCAGTCCTACAGATGTTGTCTTCAGTCCTACAGATGTTGTCTTCAGTCCTACAGATGTTGTTTTCAGTCCTACAGGTTGTGGACCCGTGGAGCTCCTGCAGCAGAGCCTTCTGCTGGCTGCCTTCAGAGAGAGCCAATCAGAGAGTCCAGGCTCCAGTGTGCTGTCTGGACCTGCTGCTGGACCTGCTCAGTAACCAGGTGATGATGACGGACGGGACAGAGCAGCTCCATCACAAACATTAAACAAACGTTCGTTATTAAGAGTAAACTGAGACGTTTTGTTCTCTGCCTCAGATTTGTCCCGGCTCTCCTCCTGGTGTTTGGGTCTGCAGCACCGACACCATCCTCACCGTCCCTCCTGACTTCGGTTTGATCATCACTTCCTCATTTAGAAACTGTGACAATACTTCTTTCTGATTGGCTGGCAGGTGTTAGACTTTGCTTCCTCTTATCTCGGGTCGGGTCGGGTCGGGTCAGGTCGCGTTGCGGCAGCAGCGATTTGCACAGGATATTCCAGACGTCCCTCTGCCCAGTAACATCTTCAGCTCTGAGGACTTCCCGGGTCAGATGACATATGTAATCCCTGCAGCAGGTTCTGGTTCTAACCCGGGCCCCTCTGGATCTCCTCACTCTCTCCCTTCGAAGGCTGACCAGGCCACCCAACAGAGGAAATCCACAGATCCTTCAACTTCCAACCAATCAGAATCAAGTATTTTCTGTTGAAATGGTCGCTGAGTTCTTGTAACCTTCTGCTCAGTGTGTGTGTGTGTGTGTGTGTGTGTGTGTGTGTGTGTGTTTGCGTGGAGGGTTTCTCTGGTGTTCGGGTTTTGGCGTTACCCGGCCATGTCTCCTACGCAGCCAATCACGGGGTCTACCTGCCCGACCAACAGGTGCTGCCTTTTTATTTAAAGTCCGTGTTTACCTCACAGTGTGACACCTGTATGACACCTGATTGGCTCACACTGAGGTGCGTTTGTTTCGTCTGTCAGGGTCAGGTCAGAGACATCATCTACAAGGGAACCAAGGAGCAGATTCAACAAGCAGTGATGCCTGATGGGAAAGTGCCACTGGTGCGTCCTCCTCTCTCTCTGTGTGGTGAACGCACTTCTTACACTAACATCTGTCCTGGTGTAACCTGTCTGTCTCTCTACCCGTCTGTCTGTCTGTCTGTCTGTCTGCAGGTGTCAGGTCCGGTCTTCTTCAGCAGGTCTGTATCAGAGAAGCTGCTTCAGGCTCACGTGACTCCTCCTCTGGACGGCTGCACCTACCTGGGCCTGGACTCTGGAGCTCCACCCCTCCAGGTACCTGTCTGTCCTTCTGCCTGTCTGTCTGTCTGATCACGTATGATCAGTAATGTTACTCCTCATTATGAACAGTAATCTATTACTGCTTCAGATCTCGTTGTTCCTGGACGTGCTGAAGTGTCTGTGCTCAGACCTGACTCAGGATCAGTTTGTGAGCGAGCAGAGAGCCGGCTGCAGTTCAGCTGCTGGACCACAGGGGGCGTCAGTGAGGAGCGGCAGGGCGGAGCTGTGGAGGATCCTGAGAGGAACGCCGCTCAGCGTGGGTGGGTGTCTCTGCCGCCATGTTTGACCCTGCAGGTGCGTCCAGGCGATGAACTTCCTGTCTCTCTGTCTGCTCTGACAGTGTACGTCCCCGGCGGTCGCTATGACTACCTGACTTCGTCTGGAAAGCAGCATGTGGAGCGTCTGAGCTGTGATTGGACGGATACAAACACTCTGTCTCACATCCAGGTGACACTTCCTGTTCCCATTGCATCATCATTTAAAATGTCTCGCCTGACTTCCTGTCTCCTGACGCCCCAGAGAGAGCTGCGTCAACGAAGGAGGCCGAGTGATCAACAGTGTTCTTGAGGAGACGTTACGTGCAACGGAGCAGTGGTGCAACACTGCCACCTACAGGTCAGAAATGTTCTCCACGAAACAGGAAGTAGAGTTCTCAGTCGACGCTGAGCAGCCCTGCTGTGACCTTTGACCTTTTGTCCTTCAGGGTCCTCTTCACGTCCCGTCGGGTTGTTTACTGTCGGGTCTTGAGTCGGTGACATCACAGCTGGAGCTGAGCGATGACATCATCATCCAGGGCATCGCATTGAGCTGGGGAGCTGAAGCTGAAGGTGTACGGTGACGGAGCGCACGACGACCTGCAGGTGAGAAACATGAAACATCTTCACCGCTCCGTGCTGAAACACACACTCATAAAGACTTCATCAAACAGGAAGTTAGACACACCAACGGTTTTTCAAAATAAAACATATGATCGTAAAAACAGAGAGAATTATTCAGCTACAAAACATATTTACACATTTAGAAGAACAAAGCGTGAAGTCACATGGAGAACAGACCAAAACAGGATGTGACATCACAGAGCTGAACACGCTGTTGAGGTGAAACATGTTTGAAATATTCTAATTTTAAATGTTTGTAGCTTCAAGAATAATCAACGTATCTGTCCTCCTCCTCCTCCTCCTCCTCTGCAGGTCTCCTCTGATGACAGCAGTGCCTCCTTCCTCAACCAGAGATGGAGCATCTTCTACAGCAGAACAGGAATCCAGTCAGTCGTCATCATCAGCTGAACTTTGACCTTTAAAATCAAATTAGACTCTAACTCCTCTCCTCCCTTCCTCTCCTCCCTTCCTCTCTCCTACTTTCCTCTCCTCTCTCCTCCTCTCCTCGTCTCAGGCCAGAGGAGTTGTGGGTCCGAGGAGAACAGCGCTCCCTCCTGGAGGCTCGTCTCTTCCCCGTCCTCCACCCCAGAGGAGGCACCGTTGGCTTGGACGAAGGTGTCAGCTGGCTGCTCGGCAGAGGCAGCTGTCTGAGGAGGTGGAGGGAGGCGTGGAGGCTGTCTCTTAAGGAAGTGATGTCCGTCACGCAGCAGGAGGAGGAGCTGCAGTGGAGGGAGAAGTTACTGTTCTTAGCAGGAGGAGGAGAGTGAGCGACGCCCTGAGGAGTCGCACAGACATCTGCCTGCTGCCGTGCTTCAGGGCGGCCGTGCTCGGAGGCCAGCAGGAGGCGCTGCTGGAGACGCTCGATAACCGTGAGTCACACCTGAAGTACTCGGATACTTTACCTCAGCATGAGTAGTACAAGTGGTACAAGTAGTATTACCACAGTGACGAGACGTCTCTGATAAAAACAGATCGTCAGTACTGACTTCAGAACAAACATATTTCACGTTTGATGACGTCGCAATAACGTTGAAGCTTCACAGGTGAACAGGTGATCGTGTCGTGATCAGGTATGAAGTGAGCGTCCTCAAAGGCTCCGTCAACCTCACCAACGTTCAGCACTCTGAACAACTTCAACGTTTGTGGCCTCGACGACTCAGATTATCAGAAACCAACACCTGTCTGTGACCTTTGACACTGGAGTTCATCTGTGCAGCTACAGAAGAAGTTCAGACTCGACCATGCAGAGACAAACACCGCAGACTACTCTGGACCAGAACATCTGAGGCCGACTGACAGGAAGTGGACTGACTGACGCTGTCCAAACCTTCTGGAAGTGTTTCTGTCTCTAACAGTCCAACAGTATGCTGAGTGTGTGACAGATGAAGTCCGAGTGAGACGAGTCCGACCTGAAGAGCAGGCAGACAGCACTAAGAGAGAGACATGATTACTCTACTTCCTGTTTCATGAAGTCTACTTCCTTTTCTCATCTTTTTCAGTTGCAGCAGGAAGTAGCGAGCAGGGGCGGAGTCAGGTGCGGAGCTGGGCGTGGCCGCCGCTGCCTGTCATGTATTGCTGACGTGTTGGTGTGCATGGCGGGGGGAGGAGGTCTGAGGCGGGCGGCCGCTAACGAGGCCTGGACCTCCGCCTACCTCCTATTGGAGGAGGGGAACCTGAGGGGCGGAGTCAAGGCGCTGGCTACGCAGAGCTCATTGGCTCAGCAGGTGAGCGCCACTCTGTCTGTCAGCGTCCTCTTGTTGATTGGTCACATGATGCAGTTCTCCTGTGACTGCCCCCTGCAGGCCGGACCTGCTGGTTCGGGCGGCGCGGCACTACGAGGGCGCCGGCCAGGTGCTCCTACGAAAAGCTGTGATGTCATCACAGAGGTTTATCTCCATTGGCGGGATGAGGTCCCGCCTCGAGGAGTGGCAGGATGTGGAGTGTCGGCCAGACTGGACCTGGCAGGTGAGCCGACTGGACGTGGAAAGTAACAGAGTACTTTAATCAGCTGACTCCAGGTCAGCTGATGATGAGGTGGAAACAGGAAACAGCGCCTCTCTGTGTTTCAGGCGGGTGGAGCGACACTCCGCCCATCGCCGAGCACGGCGGCTCTGTGACCAACGTCGCGGTGAAGGTCGATGGGAAGCGTCCTATTGGTGCCAGGGCACGTCGAATCAGAGAGCCCCGCCTCCTGCTGGTCAGCCACACTGCAGGGCGGGACAGCGGCGTCTCCACGGAGACGGCATGCGACAGCCTGGATGACCTCAGAGACTACTGTCAGCCTCACGCCCCCGGTACGGCGTCAGAGAGGGTCACTGTGTGTTCACGTGTGTGTGTGTGTGTGTGTGTGTGTGCACTGTGTGTTCACGTGTGTGTGTGTTACAGGAGCTCTGCTGAAGGCCGTGTGTGTGTGCAGCGGTCTCGTCTCTCTCTCCTCCCAGCATCCTCTGGGGGATCAGCTGATGCAGCGGTGGGGAGGAGGGGTGGAGCTCCACAGCTGGTCGGTGCTGCCCACCGGGTCTGGACTGGGTGAGAAACAACAACAGGAAGTTGTGGTACGTAGTGTTTGATACTTAAATACTTGCAGGAGGTCAGCATCGATTGGTTGTCGTCCTGCAGGTACCAGCAGCATCCTGGCGGGGGCGCTGTTGGCTGCAGTCTACAGGTGTACCGGTCGGACCTACGACACAGACTCTCTGATCCACGCCGTCCTCTACCTGGAGCAGATCCTCACCACAGGTACTTCCTGTCTGCACAGCTCTGACTGCTGTTTGTCGAGTGTCTGCTGCTTCTCTCTGATTGGACTGAACTCCTGCAGGTGGAGGCTGGCAGGATCAGGTGGGAGGTCTGGTGGGCGGAGTCAAGGTGGGCCGTTCCAAAGCGTCTCTGCCCCTACAGGTGGAGGTGGAACGTCTCAGTCTTCCGGACGACTTCCTGCTTTCTCTGGAGCGCCACCTCCTATTGGTTTACACCGGAAAGACCCGACTGGCTCGCAACCTGCTGCAGGTCTGTCTGTCTGTCTGCCTGTCTGTCTGTCTGTCTGTCTGTCTGTCTGTCTGCCTGCCTGTCTGTCTGCCTGTCTGTCTGTCTGCCTGCCTGTCTGTCTGCCTGTCTGTCTGTCTGTACATCTGAATGGAGGTGTTGATGGAGGTGTTGATGGTGTTGATGGAGGTTGTGATGGAGGTGCTGATGGTGTTGATGGTGTTGATGGAGGTTGTGATGGAGGTTTTGATGGAGGTTCTGATGGAGGTGTTGATGGTGTTGATGGAGGTTGTGATGGAGGTTCTGTGTGCAGGACGTGGTTCGTAGCTGGTACAGCCGTCTCCCCTCGATGGTGCAGAACGTTCAGCAGCTGGTGTCGAACTCTGAGGACTGTGCTGGAGCCTGTTTAGACGGTGAGACGTTCAAGTTCACTCTGTTTCAATCACAGCCTACATTTCCCAGAATGCCTTGTTCCAATCATCCTCGTCCTGCTCCAGGTTCTCTGCCCGGTCTGGGTCTGTGTCTGGACCGTTCGTGGCAGCATAAGAAGCTGATGGCTCCTGGCTGTGAGCCGGCCTCGGTGAGGGCCATGATGGAGGCTCTGAGGCCGCTGGTCCTGGGTCAGAGCCTGGCCGGGCCGGAGGTGGAGGCTTCCTGTACCTGCTGACCCGAGAGCCTCGACAGAGGGAGGAGGTGCTGAAGGTCCTGAACGGCACGGAGGTGAGCCACGAGACGGGTCAATGAACCACAGACAGGACTCCTTTACATGTCTTAATTATTCGTTAGTGGATCGTTTCATTAGTGACACACAGCCGCGTGACATCAGAGGTCAACAAGCTCGTTTTCTTTTGGGTTAATGAGATCGTTAATCGTTATCTCAGATAAAATAATCCTAAACGCTTGTTTGTCTCAGATAAAATATCATTATTATTCACCAACGAGCTTTGTTATCTGAAGATTATAGTTACTCATAAAATATCATAATGAATAAAAACTCTCAGTAATTGCAGCTCGGCCGCTCTCGGCTTCTGTACTCTCTGATCAACGAACGGTTCCTGTGGTTACCGTGGTTCCCATGGTTCCCGTGGTTACCGTGGTTCCCATGGTTACCGTGGTGACAGTTGTGTTTGTGTGTCCTTCAGGGTCTGGGAGACTTCAGCGTTCACTCTGTGGAGCTCGACATGGACGGGATCACAGTCCTCCCACCGTACTGAGGACAGACACACACACGTTTGTCTTTGTGACTGACGGTGACGCAGAGTGTGGAGTTCACTCTCAGCTCGTGTGTTTACATGAATGTGAATCTTTGAGTGTTGAAACTGTCACACGTCATAAACAATAAAAAAACTGAAACAAACTTTTTTTTCTGTGTCTGAAGGTTGTGGTAACGCTATGGTAACGTTGTGGTAACGTTGTGGTAACGCTCCTCTGTGTGTGTGTGTGTGTGTGTGTTTGGTTGAGTCTGAATTTGATCTTTAGCTGCAGAGATGAACTGAAGATACGAGTGTATGATACTCACATGAATGACACGCTGCTTTACTGCGTGAAGAAGAAGAACCTGTGAAATATTCAGCACAGACCGATGATCGTCGTCGGGATGGATGGATACTTTATTGAACATACACTGAACATTTCACTTAACCTGTAACTAACATGCAGATCTCAATGTAAATATGCATAGAGAAATGAGACGTAGTATAATTAACCTGTCTGATTATTAAGAAGCTCAGCATGAAGAAAGTGACACAAACATTTGATCTATTCATGCATTGTTGAATATTTAATGACTGAAACAGTTATAATTAAAACATTTAATATTTTTATACGTTTCATTAAATATATAATTTTCTGTGTTCATGAGTGTTGTACACATTTGTGCCAGTAGGTGGCAGTATGTATTTAGGCCATTGACTCTATATAGGCAGGTGGGTTAATCAGCGCGGGGGGTCCGCACGGTTTGTGACCGTGCCATGGCGTGTGACGCCGCAGGTCAGAATGTGTCATTGTGAAAGTGAGTACTTCTGGCTGTGTTATGCATTTACACCTGCATGCACCTACACCTACACTGGCACGCGCACAAGCCCGTTAAACCAGCAGCATCATTAGGGCCATATTTAATAACGACTTTAATCTCCTAATTAGTTAAAAAAAAGTTTGTATCTAAATGTGGCGCTAATCGTCGTACTAATTGATCTTTCTCATTTTGACGTCGCGTCACGTGGTTTTTGCAGCTCCCTGACGGCGTTTCTCGGTGGACTACATTTCCCATGAGCAGTCGCGCCCTCCGTCACGTGACCGCCGCCTAACGTCACATGCCAACATGGCTGCTGCTGTCTCGAGCGAACATTTCAACAGCCTACAGCTTCTCCTGAAGGTACCGACCCAGTCTGACCTCTGCATGACATGTACTGTGATACACTGATGGACGTGTTTGTAGTTATGACGTGACGTTAACAACGTGACGTCAGAGAACACTGTCTGTCTAAACTGTGTGTACTCCAAATACACACTGAAAATACTCGAGTACAAGTTAAAATAGCGCATTCATTTCATCAGAGTAGTCAGATTACTTCATGTTCAGTCACCTGCTGTCAATGTTTCAGGTTTAATCTGCAGCAATGCATCATGGTCTATGAAGTCTGTCATGTTGAAGCTCTGTGACGATGATTTATCTAAAGATTCATTAGAAATAAAACGTATTCACCTGGAGGAGGACGTCTTCGTCCGTCAGCTGGTCACGTGACGTTGTTGTTGTCATTGTCTCCTGAGGCTCCGTCTAAAGACGCCGTGCGAGACGTTTGTGTTCAGAGTCACAGAGGGTTGAGTCGACAGCTGACGGAGAGCACAGCGGCCACGTTCAGCATCCCTGCAGCTCAGGCTGCACAGGTAACACACACACACACACACACACACACACACACACACACCTGGATTATAGAATATATGATGTCATGAAACGTAAATTAATATAAACACGGTGAAATCTGTCGACTTCCCCTCCAGCTCGTCCACTCTCTCCACGTTCTGTCGCATCACGTCGTCTTCTACAACCTCAGCTCTCCGGAGCAGATCCTCGACCTCTTCCCCGAATCCTTCCACTCCAGTCTGAAGAACCTGATCACCAAGATCCTGCTGGAGAACAGGTCAGAACCCATAAAACTGTGATCCTGCTGGAGAACAGGTCAGAGCCCATAAAACTGTGATCCTGCAGGAGAACAGGTCAGAGCCCATAAAACTGTGATCCTGCAGGAGAACAGGTCAGAGCCCATAAAACAGGTCAGAGCCCATAAAACTGCGATCCTGCAGGAGAACAGGTCAGAGCCCATAAAACTGTGATCCTGCTGGAGAACAGGTCACAGCCTATAAAACTGTGATCCTGCAGGAGAACAGGTCACAGCCCATAAAACTGTGATCCTGCTGGAGAACAGGTCAGAGCCCATAAAACTGTGATCCTGCAGGAGAACAGGTCAGAGCCCATAAAACTGTGATCCTGCTGGAGAACAGGTCACAGCCCATAAAACTGTGATCCTGCAGGAGAACAGGTCACAGCCCATAAAACTGTGATCCTGCTGGAGAACAGGTCACAGCCCATAAAACTGTGATCCTGCAGGAGAACAGGTCACAGCCCATAAAACTGTGATCCTGCAGGAGAACAGGTCACAGCCCATAAAACTGTGATCCTGCTGGAAAACAGGTCAGAGCCCATAAAACTGTGATCCTGCAGGAGAACAGGTCAGAGCCCATAAAACTGTGATCCTGCTGGAGAACAGGTCAGAGCCCATAAAACTGTGATCCTGCTGGAGAACAGGTCACAGCCCATAAAACTGTGATCCTGCTGGAGAACAGGTCACAGCCCATAAAACTGTGATCGCAGGAGAACAGGTCACAGCCCATAAAACTGTGATCCTGCAGGAGAACAGGTCACAGCCCATAAAACTGTGATCCTGCTGGGGAACAGGTCAGAGCCCATAAAACTGTGATCCTGCAGGAGAACAGGTCAGAGCCCATAAAACTGTGATCCTGCAGGAGAACAGGTCACAGCCCATAAAACTGTGATCCTGCAGGAGAACAGGTCACAGCCCATAAAACTGTGATCCTGCTGGAGAACAGGTCAGAGCCCATAAAACTGTGATCCTGCAGGAGAACAGGTCACAGCCCATAAAACTGTGATCCTGCTGGAGAACAGGTCAGAGCCCATAAAACTGTGATCCTGCAGGAGAACAGGTCAGAGCCCATAAAACTGTGATCCTGCTGGAGAACAGGTCACAGCCCATAAAACTGTGATCCTGCAGGAGAACAGGTCACAGCCCATAAAACTGTGATCCTGCTGGAGAACAGGTCACAGCCCATAAAACTGTGATCCTGCAGGAGAACAGGTCACAGCCCATAAAACTGTGATCCTGCAGGAGAACAGGTCACAGCCCATAAAACTGTGATCCTGCTGGAAAACAGGTCAGAGCCCATAAAACTGTGATCCTGCAGGAGAACAGGTCACAGCCCATAAAACTGTGATCCTGCTGGAGAACAGGTCAGAGCCCATAAAACTGTGATCCTGCTGGAGAACAGGTCAGAGCCCATAAAACTGTGATCCTGCTGGAGAACAGGTCACAGCCCATAAAACTGTGATCCTGCAGGAGAACAGGTCACAGCCCATAAAACTGTGATCCTGCAGGAGAACAGGTCACAGCCCATAAAACTGTGATCCTGCTGGGGAACAGGTCAGAGCCCATAAAACTGTGATCCTGCAGGAGAACAGGTCAGAGCCCATAAAACTGTGATCCTGCAGGAGAACAGGTCACAGCCCATAAAACTGTGATCCTGCAGGAGAACAGGTCACAGCCCATAAAACTGTGATCCTGCTGGAGAACAGGTCAGAGCCCATAAAACTGTGATCCTGCAGGAGAACAGGTCACAGCCCATAAAACTGTGATCCTGCTGGAGAACAGGTCAGAGCCCATAAAACTGTGATCCTGCTGGAGAACAGGTCAGAGCCCATAAAACTGTGATCCTGCTGGAGAACAGGTCAGAGCCCATAAAACTGTGATCCTGCAGGAGAACAGGTCAGAGCCCATAAAACTGTGATCCTGCAGGAGAACAGGTCACAGCCCATAAAACTGTGATCCTGCAGGAGAACAGGTCACAGCCCATAAAACTGTGATCCTGCAGGAGAACAGGTCACAGCCCATAAAACTGTGATCCTGCAGGAGAACAGGTCACAGCCCATAAAACTGTGATCCTGCAGGAGAACAGGTCTCTTGTGTTGAACTCCTCAGAGGAAGTTCTTCATAAATTACAGATTTCTGGTAATTCTTCTTCCTATTGGCTGTCTGAATATGATGTCACTACAGACTGATGACATCACACGTCTCTCTGATCTTTTTCAGTCCAACATGGAGGACAGAAGCTCTCAGTGATCAGAGTGAGTCCAAACCACATTTTATCCACTCCATGCTGTGTGTGTGTGTGTGTGTGTGTGTGTGTGTGTGTGTGTGTGTGTGTTCAGCTTTAAACTAACTGTGTGTGTGTGTGTGTGTGTGTGTGTGTGTGTGTGTGTGTTCAGCTTTAAACTAACTGTGTGTGTGTGTGTGTGTGTGTGTGTGCGTGTAGTCTCTCTCCCACAGCTGAAGGAGTTGGACTGGAGAGTCGACATGGTGACCGGTTCTGACTCGGTCAGTCGGATGTCCGTCCCGACCTGCCTGGTTCAGCTCAAGGTGAGAACAGACCAGAACCACGATCAAACCGATAACTAACATTCAGACAACGTTCGATTAATCTGATGTTTGTTCTGTTTCAGATGGACGACCGGGCGGGCAGCGACTCTGTTTCGCGGTGACGGTGGAGCTCAGCAGAGAGTCTCTGGACACGATACTGGACGGACTGGGACGCATCAGAGACCAGCTGTCTGTGGTGGCTGGGAAATGAGAGACAGCTGATTGGCTGCCTGGTGTGTGATGACATCACAGCCGTGTCAGCGGGCTGATGTTGGTGTTTCCTGACACATGATGTCGATTGTATGATTCATTAACCATCAGTCAGTGAAGAATTCAGCAATGCTGTGGTTGATGTTTTTCATTATTTTGTACTTTAAATAATTCGTTAACAGAATAATTAAGAATCCAAACATGAAGTCTGAAGATTCAAATAATGACCTGTCGTATGTTTGAACCTCAGCTGCAGATTTAACTTTTGTCTTTTTTATACGTCACTTATTCACATTATGTTCACAGCTTTGACTTTATAACAACATATTTCTAAAATCAGAACATTTGATCTCATTTGTCAACATTAAGTATTAAAGTATCAAACTGGAACAATGTCTGTGTCTTCATACAAATACACAAACTAACAGTGTGGAGCGATCACAAGCAAGAAGCCATGGTGTCTCTGTTGTTACCGCAACGTGACCGCAACGTGACCACAACGTCACCACAACGTGACCACAACGTGACCACAACGTTACCACAACGCACCTTCAGCAAACAAAGAGCTTCTGTCAGCAAGCATTTATTCAAGTCAGGTCACATGACCACAGGCAGTGAAACGACCAAACGGTGCCACATGAAATATAAAAACATTTAAACATGGTGCAGACAGGACGACATTAAAGTGCACACACATTACAAAATACACACGAGCTGCATAAAGTGCAGAATAAGTGTGTGTGTGTGCTACATGTGGTTGCACAGTACTCAGGTAGATATCATATAGAGATGAATAATGTGAATTTATGACTCTGAACTCTTCATTATTAAATTCAGTTACTCTGAGATGAGTTCGAGTACAAATACCTCAAACGTACCTTCAGTTTGTGCTTCAGTACTTAAAGTCAGAGTAAATGTACTTAGTTACTTCTCAGTGCTGATCAAAGTGAATTTATAATGAAGTTTATGATTTCTCTGATGTTTGTCTACCTGAGAGTAAACTGACGTCATCAAAACAGCTTTTTAAAAAATATTTTATGTCATATCCGTTCACGTGGTCTCGCCTCACAAATCCTACACTTCTGCTGACACTTGAAGGCATCAGCCAATAAATAAACAATAACACACAAAATAAATAATTGATAATTAAAAAACAAACAGATTTTAGATTTTAAACAGTTTTAGAGACACAGTAATAACCGTGGATGATAAACGTTCTTTAAACGTTCTTTAAACGTTCTTTAAACGTGATAAACGTTTATATTGATGTAGGGCTGGAGGAACCAGGTGCGGAGCGGCTCGGTGCAGTGACTCTCTGCGGGGGAAGGAGCGTCTCAGACGGGATGGAGCCTGACGGTACCCCACGGCAGCTCCGCTGATCTCCGGCCAGCCGGTGTTTCGTGTCCGGTCCGCCGGTGAAGATGTCCGTCTCCGGGATGAAGAAGCAGCTCCACAAAGCCAGCCAGGTAACCGGGACGAACCGGGCCGAGCCGGGCTAAACCGGCCTGGTGATTTATTGAATCTACCGGAGGAGGGGGGCCGTTAACGTGTCGGTGTATGCGCCGGTGTTTTACTGCGACACGAGGCCTGCAGGTCTACCAGGACCGATCATCAGACCCGGACCAGACCCGGACCAGACCGGGATCCGATCAGATCAGATCATCAAGTCTCTGATTTAATCACGTGATTCATGTTTCAATCTGCAGACCTGAAACTGATCTGAGGTCTGAACTGTCTGTACTACTGCAATACTACTATCAGTACTGCTACTGACTACTACTATCAGTACTGCTACTGACTACTACTATCAGTACTGCTACTGACTACTACTATCAGTACAGCAGCTACTATACGGATCTCACTACGAGTACTACAACTACTGCAAGTACTTCCACCACTACACTATATGACTGGACTATGTGAATACTACTACAATACTTCACAGTACTGGCATGTTGTTTGTTAGAGCTGATAGACAATATTACATGAAGTACTGAAATACATTTGAAATACAAATACAAATACTCCATAGTGTCATCAGTCAGTGAGTACTTCATATACTGTTGAATATTTTATAAGTAAACTGCACGTTTATTGAATCAGTTCTTTTACTTCAGTACTCCTGATACTGCGACCATAGCTCACACAGTACTACAGTACTACTACAGTACTGCACAGGTCAGCAGGGGTGTTAGGGCTGCTGAGAGAACCTCTGAGAGAACGTCTTCACAGTGACCTCCAACCCGCTCCTGTTAGCCAGCCAGAACTAAAAATAACAAATAAAAATACCCTATTACAAACCAAAGTAACTAAGTATTGCCACTTCATCATCGATCATTTGTTTCAGATTTCAACAAAAAGCGTCCGTGAAAAGTGAAAACATGAATTTGAATCATTTACTCAAGTCAAAGTATTCACACTATAAAAGTACTGCGTTAGTAATTAGTAGAAGTATCCTCTGGTTGGTCCTCTGGTTTGTTCTGTGGTTGATCCTCTGATTGGTTCTCTGGTTGGTCCTCTGGTTTATCCTCTGGTTGGTCCTCTGGTTGGTCCTCTGGTTGGTCCTCTGGTTGGTTCTCTGGTTGGTTTCCTGGTTGGTCCTCTGGTTGGTCCTCTGGTTTATCCTCTGGTTGGTCCTCTCGTTGGTCCTCTGGTTTATCCTCTGGTTGGTGCTCTGGTTGGTCCTCTGGTTGGTTCTCTGGTTGGTCCTCTGGTTGGTTCTCTGGTTGCTCCTCTGGTTTATCCTCTGATTGGTCCTCTGGTTGGTTTCCTGGTTGGTCCTCTGGTTGGTCCTCTGGTTGGTCCACTGGTTTATCCTCTGGTTGGTGCTCTGGTTGGTCCTCTGGTTGGTCTCCTGGTTGGTTCTCTGGTTGGTCCTCTGGTTGGTTCTCTGGTTGCTCCTCTGGTTTATCCTCTGATTGGTCCTCTGTTTGGTTTCCTGGTTGGTCCTCTGATTGGTCCTCTGGTTGGTCCTCTGGTTTATCCTCTGGTTGGTCCTGTGGTTGGTCCTCTGGTTGGTTTCCTGGTTGGTCCTCTGGTTTATCCTCTGGTTGGTCTCCTGGTTGGTCCTCTGGTTGGTCCTCTGGTTGGTTCTCTGGTTGGTCTCCTGGTTGGTCCTCTGGTTGGTCCTCTGGTTTATCCTCTGGTTGGTCCTCTGGTTGGTTTCCTGGTTGGTCCTCTGGTTGGTTCTCTGGTTTATCCTCTGGTTGGTCCTCTGGTTTATCCTCTGGTTGGTCCTGTGGTTGGTCCTCTGGTTGGTCTCCTGGTTGGTTCTCTGGTTGGTCCTCTGGTTTATCCTCTGGTTGGTCCTCTGGTTGGTCCTCTGGTTGGTCTCCTGGTTGGTTCTCTGGTTGGTCCTCTGGTTTATCCTCTGGTTGGTCCTCTGGTTGGTTCTCTGGTTGGTCCTCTGGTTTATCCTCTGGTTGGTTCTCTGGTTGGTCCTCTGGTTTATCCTTCTGGTTGGTCCTCTGGTACTACATTCAGAGTAAATGTGAAATGGTTATATGTAATCCATAATGATGTTACTGATGTCACTTCCTGCAGCTGCTGAACGAGAGGCTGATGGGAGCTGAAGGAACAAAGATGGACGACGACTTCCTGAAGATGGAGAAGGTAAAAAAAACTACAAGAACTACAAGACCAACAGATGTTTTTACTGATTTGAATTGATCTGACTGAACTACACTCTGTCTGTCTGTCTGTCTGTCTGTCTCTCCACCTGTCTGTCAGAGTGTCATAGTGATTCACTCTCTGCTGGTGGAGCTTCTCTCTAAAACTACAGAGTTCCTCCAACCGAATCCAGGTACTGAGAAAAACCACGCTCAAACACATCACAGCAGCTTAAATTAAAGTCATGGAGCAGGAAATAAAAACGTTATAAAAATATAAACTTTAATATGCTGATGATCCTTCTTTGTGTTTTCACAGCTGGACGAGCCAGACTGAGCATGCTCAACACGATGTCCAGGATTCGTGGTCAGGGGAAGTGGGTGGGTTACCCGCAGACAGAGGGCATGCTGGGAGATTGCATGGTACACTACGGCCAGGAGCTCGGAGCCGCCTCTGAATTTGGTACGACATCAGGTTCAACACTGTTTCCATGGTAACGGGGAGAAATGGAGGGAAAGATGACATTAAACATGAAAACATTAAATATGAAACAGTTAGGTTAATAATGTTTTTTTTTCCTTTTTATGTTCATCTGATTCTTTTCCTGCTTCATGTCCTCATTGGTCCACTGGTTGGTCCTTTGGTTGGTTTCCTGGTTGGTTTTCTGGTTGGTCCTCTGGTTGGTCCTCTGGTTGGTCCTCTGGTTGATTTCCTGGTTCGTTTCCTGGTTGGTCCTCTGGTTGGTTTCCTGGTTGGTTTCCTCTGGTTGGTCCTCTGGTTGGTCCTCTGGTTGGTCCTCTGGTTGGTTTCCTGGTTCGTTTCCTGGTTGGTCCTCTGGTTGGTCCTCTGGCTGGTCCTCTGGTTGGTCCTCTGGCTGGTCCTCTGGTTGGTCCTCTGGTTGGTTTCCTGGTTGGTCCTCTGGTTGGTTCTCTGGTTGGTTTCCTGGTTGGTCCTCTGGTTGGTTTCCTGGTTGGTCCTCTGGTTGGTTCTCTGGTTGGTTTCCTGGTTGGTCCTCTGGTTGGTCCTCTGGTTGGTTTCCTGGTTGGTCCTCTGGTTGGTCCTCTGGCTGGTCCTCTGGTTGGTCCTGTTGTTGGTGGTTCAGGTGGTGCTCTGTCTGGTGTGGGTGAAGCTCTGCAGCAGGTTGCTCAGGCCAGGGACACTCTGGATGTCAACGTCAAACGCACTTTCATCGACCCCCTGCAGGACCTCCATAACACAGAGCTGAAGGATATCAGGGTAAGAGGACACGCGCTGTCCATCAGGAATACAGATGTTAGACCTTGTGTGTGTCCCTGATCTTTGTTCTGATTGGTTCCCCAGTACCAGCTGAAGAAGCTGAATGGTCGTCGTCTGGACTTTGACTACAAGAGGAGACGAAAGGGAAAGTCCCGGCAGAGGAGGTCCAACAAGCCTGGGACAAGTTCACCACGTCCAAAGAGCTGGCAGAGAGGAGCATGTTCATCCTGCTGCAGAACGACGTGAGTCTCATAGGACAGAAACATTATTATTATTTATTTTTATTGTTTTCCATGAGACCTCCATCATCATGTTTCCTCCTGCAGGTCGATCAGCTCAGTCGTCTGGCTGCTCTGGTCACCGCACTGCTTGACTTTCACCGCAACGCCCATCGCGATCCTGATGGGTCTCCATGGCAACCTACAGGCAAGGTGAGCCCATGTGCAACACCTGGCACATCTGTCCAGAGAGAAGGCCTCAGCATCACCAGCTGACGTGCAGCAGTGTGATGTTTGACCACGTTCACCAGTTTAGCATGTTAGCATGTTAGCATGTCCTCAGGCTCTTCTGTTTCATAAAGTTTGAGATGTTCTGTGAAAACAGGCTGACGGCTGCCAGCAACAAACCGGAGCGACGGTTCAGATCCAAAAAGATCCGAATCAGAAGTGAACACAACGGCAGCATCGGGTTTTACCACCAGCCGTCCATCGCAGGTTTCTCCTGTTTGAATATTATTTACATAAAAAATATTATTTCACCCTCATTACTAATAAATGTTTAATCATGTAACATCTTGTGTGTGGCAGGAGAGCCGTTCACCGTGTTACCATCCAGGCCGGGCAGTCCCGTCTCCTGTTACGGTAAAAAAACAACAGCACAGTGATGATGTTATGTTATGATGATGTTTATGATTTATAACTGAACCCTCAACACACGTTGTTCACATGGAAACTGTACACAGGCATGCAGTGCAGCGACCTCCCTCTGCTGGTTGATGCTGCTGGTATATATTATTATTTCTGTCTGTCTGTCTGTCTGCCTGTCTGCCTGCCTGCCTGTCTGTCTGTCTGTCTGTCTGTCGCCCAGCTGACAGTAAGCTGGTCCTGGATCAGCCCTGTTGCCGGGCGATGTACTCCTTCCACCCGAACCAGGAGGGCGAGCTGGACTTTAACGAGGGCGACGTCATCATCCTCACCAATCAGGTGGACGGCAACTGGTACGAGGGCACGCTTGGCGACCGATCGGGACTGTTCCCTGTCAACTACGTGGACGTGCTGGTGCCTCTGCCGTTACCATGACGACGTTTGTGTGTTTCCTTTGTGATGATATGCAACTTTTCAGCTTCTTCTTTGCACTTTTTCAAATCAGCAGGTGAGGCGTCTGTCCAACAGGAAGGGAAGGCCATAGTTTGTACTGCAGAGCACTTTAGTTCCCGATCACATGATCACGTGTCACACTTTAAAATACGAGCCGCTAACGAGAGGCTCCGTGAGAAAATCTTTAGACTAACGCGTGCGTTTCCCTTTAAGACTTTTAGCTTCATCTCGTGCACAGAGCTGCTGCTGCCTTCACGTTAGTGCACATCAGAGGACAGACTGTTCTGAGCACAGCACACAATAATGTACAGTTTAAATATGACATAATATAGTTAGTTTCTTGTGACTGTGTGCAGTTTTGTGTTCATGTTGAGCATTCTGCATGAGCTTAAAGTTATCGTAACACGTCGGCACTTTATCTGAAGCTTCATGAGACTCACACTTCTTAAAACACAAAGGATTAATACAAAGATTCATCTGTGAAACACGTGACATGTTTCTACTGACCCTCACAGCACAGCTTAGCTCTGTTAGCTCTATGGTTAGCTCTGTTAGCTCTATGGTTAGCTCTGTTAGCTCCTTGGTTAGCTCTGTTAGCTCTATGGTTAGCTCTGTTAGCTCCTTGGTTAGCTCTGTTAGCTCTATGGTTAGCTCTGTTAGCTCCTTGGTTAGCTCTGTTAGCTCTATGGTTAGCTCTGTTAGCTCTATGGTTAGCTGTGTTAGCTCCTTGGTTATATGTTAGCAGTCGGGGCTAACAAAGGAGCCATAATGAAAGTAGAATGCACATCAGAGTCTTTAATAGTGTTTGTGCACGCTTTGGTAGATTTACTGCCAGACCTCGACGATCTGTGATTGATTATCGTGAAACACAAACTGAACTGCTGTAGTTAAAGGAACAGTACGACATTTAAGGAAGCTGATGGATCCAAAGTTCACTTCTGTTCATGTCGTAAAGTAATAAAACTGAACCGAGCTGTTGCAGTGGTGGAAGGAGTACGTAAAAGTACCATTACAACAGTGTAGAAATACTCTGTAAAGTACTAATTATGCAGAATAATATAGATGATATTATTGGATTGTCATTTAAATGATGCAGCTAGCTTTAATCGTTAGCTAGCTAGTAAGCTTGTATGAAGTATAAATGGAAAGAGTCAAGTAAAGTACAAGTACCTCAAATTGTACTTTAGTACAGTACTGAGTTAAAGTACTTTGTAACATCCACCACTGATTGTTGGAAGGTGTACTTTTTATACTTTTGTTGGAGGTCGGCTAGCAGTTTCCCCTCATTTCAAGTCTTTGTGCTAAGCTACGCTAAACATAACTTCCTGCTGTGCTTATGCAGGACGCCAACTTTCTTCTCCTTCGTTGGTTGGGATGGTTAGATTCAGGCAGGACAAACTAGATCAAACTGAAATCCATCTTTTCACCTGGCTCCTAAAATGTTGGACTGCCCCTTTAAAATAAACTAGTTAGTACAGGAAGAACCGGTCTAGTTAATCTAGACTACTGCGCTGTAAAAATACTGCAACAGCTTTAAAATACTGACGAGCATCTGATTTTACATGATAAATAAATCACTTGACCCTTCATAAGTCCCGCCCCTTTGCTCTGTGCTCCAACTGTGATTGGACAGCACAGAGCAAAAAGAGGCAGGGCATAGGAAGGCTCATTACACATGAATGTAGTGACACGCTGTGTGATTATATATGAATTATAATTATATTTAATTTGATGCAGAGGACAATGACAGAGAGACAGTTAGATTCAGGGCGACAGTCTGTCAGCAGACAGACAGACAGGCAGACAGACAGGCGGAGGGTGATCCTAAAAACGACTGTTTATTTTTATAATATTGTGATTCAATATAAAAATCTTTATTTCTGGTTGACCAAAAAGCTCCGAGGTGTTACAGGGTCTGTAGGTCTGTTCCATCGTTCTGTGATTTGATATGTGTGTATTTATTTCCGTCTGTTGTTCTCTGAACACACTGAATGTCTTTCTGCAATAAACCTCTGAGGAATGAATGTCACGTCTGAATGTCTTCAGCCTGTTCCATTAAAGCTCCGGTGTGTAACACTGCGCACACATGTTGACCCGCCGTGTTCCTACAAACCACACACTGGCTGTAGACGGCTGCTGTCGTTTATCCTTCATGCTTTGAACAGGAGGGTGAGGCAAGCGGTATTCAGTTGGTTACAATCTCCAACTTCACCACTAAATGTCACAAAATCCTACTGCACCTTTAAATGACCTCTTTACTGTCTCTGAGCAATCTGACTGAATGACGTCATATTTTCATTTTTACATTATATAAGACAACGGCTGATGAACAAACTGTGAAACAATAACTGCAGGACGTTTGGAGCAGATCATTTCCTGTGAAGATTTCATCGTTTTCTGGTGTTTGCATTCGTAGTATTTGTAGTACTTGTTGTAGTTCCTCCTGTCTACAGCAAGGGACAGAGCAGACTCAGAATCAGAATCAGAAATACTTTATTAATCCTCGCAGGGAAATTGTGTTTGTTACAGCAGCTCCCAAACGGTAAGTTTCTTTAACACTATACACCTATAAGATATACAATTGAACACTATATACACAGGTATAAGTAACAGTTAAATAAAACCAGTAACAGTAAGATAAAAGCCAAGTAACCGTAAACTATCCGATATGTAAATCTAAAACCTTATGAAAGAATTTAGTGTTTGAGAGACTGTACAGAGAATAGACACTGATTGTTTAAGTGCAGTATGCACGCATGGAAAATTGCACTTATGTATTGCACAAGCAAGTTCGAAAGCTACTGGACTTGACTTGGAGTGTGTGATATTTTCAGGGAGGAGTTGTAGAGACTGATGCTCACAGGTAGGAAAGACTTCTTGTGTCTCTCTGTGGAGCATCTTGGTGCCAGCAGTCTCTGGCTGAAGGTGCTCCTGAGTCTGTCCAGCACCTCATGGAGTGGGTGGGAGTCATAGTCCAAGATAGCCCGCACCTTAGACAGCATCCTCCTTTCCAACACCACAGTCAGCGAGTCCATCTGCACCCCCACAACATCACCGGCCTTACGAACAAGTCTGTTCAACCTGTTGGCTTCAGCTACCTTCAAACCGCTGCCCCACCACACAACGGCAAAGAAGATAGCGCTGGCCACCACCGACTCATAGAACATCCTCAGCATCGACCCGCAGATGTTAAAAGATCTCAGCCTCCTCAGAAGATAGAGCCGGCTCTGGCCCTTCCTGTAGACAGCTTCAGTGTTCTTATTCCAGTCCAGTTTGTTGCTTAAGTACACTCCCAAGTACTTGTACTCCTCCACAATGTCCACCGAGGCCCCCTGAATGGAGATAGGGGTTACCTGTGTTGTGTCCACTACCAGCTCCTTGGTCTTTGTCACACTGAGCTGTAGATGGTTTAGCTCACACCATGTAACAAAGTTCTGCACTGTTGCCCTGTACTCGGTCTCCTCTCCATCCTACTACTGCAGAGTCATCAGAATACTTCTGAAGATGGCAGGACTCTGTGCAGTAGCTGAAGTCTGTGGTGTATGGTGTGTGGTGTAGGCGTACATACTGTGGTCTGCCGGTCAGGTAGCTAACAATCCAGGACACAAGGGAGGTGTCTACCTGCATAGTTTTTAGCTTCTCCCTCAGCAGGGCCGGACAGATGGTGTTAAAGGCACAGGAGAAGTCAAAGAACATGACTCTCACCGTGCTCGCTGCCTTGTCCAGATGAGTGTAGGCTCGGTTCAGCAGAAGATGATGGCGTCATCCACTCCCAGGTGGGGCTGGTAGGCGAACTGAAGAGGGTCCGTGAAGGGTTTCACCATGGGCCTGAGCTGCTCCAGAACCAGTCTCTCCATTGTCTTCATGATGTGCGATGTTAAAGCCACAGGTCTGTAGTCATTGGGGTCACCGGGGCGTGGCGTCTTCGAGACTGGAATCAGGCAGGACGTCTTCCAAAGCAGAGGGACTCTCTGCAGGCTCAGGCTCATGCAGAAGGTGTGAAGTACTCAGGCTTTAAGCACCCTAGGGCAGATGTTATCAGGGCCTGCAGCCTTGCTGGAGTGGAGCTTCTTCAGCTGTCGTCTGACCTGGTCAGGAGTGAAGGGTAGGCGTGGAGTCGAGTTGTGTAGGACAGGAGTTGTGAAGAGGGGAAGGGGGCTGAGCAGGTGTGAAGCCTAAGCCGATGGGGCGTCTGAGGGGAGGGGAGGTGCAGAGTGTTGGTTGGCTGCTGATGGTGTGCAGACGAAAGAGTTCAGTGGAGGGTGGGCGGAGTTACCATCAAACCTATTGAAAAATAGATTCATGTTGTTGGCCCACTCCCTGGTGTCGTCCCCCTCTATTACCAGCTCTTTTAATCCCAGTGATGTTCTCATGCTGCTCCACACATCTTTTAAATTGTTCTGCTGGAGCTTCCCTCCAGCTTCCTGGTTCTGGTTCTGGCTCTGGTTCTGGTTCTGGTCGCTCCACAAACTTCCCAGTATCGTGGACAGTAACTGTCATCCTGTCATGACCTCCTGCTCAAACACAGAGCAGGTTGTTACAGGAAGTCATTCCTCCAGCTGCTGTCAGTGTGTATGATGACTGCCCTCTGTGCAGAGAGAGCACACTGACTCTGGAACAGCTCATCTCATCATGACACTCTCCACAATTCAGTTTTCACACATTTGCACACGAGTCAAGAGTCTGTCTGTCTGTCTGCCTGTCTGTAACTGCCTGTAACTGTATGTCTGTCTGTCTGCCTGTCTCTCTGTCTGTCTGTCTGTAACTGTCTGCCTGTCTGTCTGCCTGTCTGTCTGGAGGGCGCAGCAGCGTGTCTGTCTTGTTGTAGTTCCTCCTCCGGCCGGCAGAGTGCGCAGCCGCAGCAGTCAGTTTCTGTCTTGACTTCCGTCAGTGGATTTAAACTTCCACCGGAAGTCTGCTCGTCCTCTTCTACCAGGCCGATCCAACATGGTGGGTGACTCTTTGTGTTGAGCTGCTCTATCTGCCGCAATCTTCCTGTTTTAGCGGGTTATTCTGCGCACTGACTCCATCCACAGACGGCGGACTGCTTAATGTTCGCCTTCGCGGCGGTATTGACGTTAGATGACACGAACCGAACCTTTAATCGTAGTTCTCTGTCGGTGAGCTGCGGCTAACGGAGGGAGCGGGCTGAATGAGCTCGTGCTTTCACGGGATGATTAAACGGTGATGACGTGATTAAACGCCGGTGCTCTGTGTGTTTGAACGGCGGGAGAAACGGTTAAATCACGAACCGTCTGTTAGCTTCACAGGCTAAACCGGGAGCTAGCATCTCCGCCTTGAACGCAGCTTAGCAACGCTGCTAACCGGAGGCTAACCCGTCGAGCAGAGCTCCGTTTAAAACGTGTTTACCTGTTCGACAGGTGTGTGAGCTGACTGCAGGGCACGAGCTGAGGGCGCCAGCTGTCAGCCGCTCGTGCGCTAACGTTAAACTGTATTTAATGTGGATTAACTAATTAAAGCTGTTATGTATGTTATATGTCTGAACGTAGCTGTTTCCATGGTAACATGTGTGTGTGTGTGTGTGTGTGTGTGTGTGTCCTTCCTGCAGGGACGAGTCAGGACCAAGACGGTGAAAAAGGCCGCCAGGGTCATCATCGAGAAATACTACACCCGTCTGGGCAGCGACTTCCACACCAACAAGCGAGTGTGTGAGGAGATCGCCATCATCCCCAGCAAGAAGCTCCGCAACAAGATCGCCGGTGAGTTCACGCCGCCGCCGCGCCGAGCGTCCGCCACCTCCGCCGCTGCCACCCTGTAAAGTGACCATGGCGTCCTCGTCGTCAGGTCATTGATAGTACAGGAAGACGGCTGAGAGCCTTTCCCGTGTTTGGAGGACTTCCTGTTCCTCTCAGACCCTGGCGCTCTCACACACGCTAAACACGCCAGGCAGGCAGGCGTGTTCGTCTGACCTGAAGCGTGTCATGCACACTCCATGTAATCACTTCCTGTCTGACGGCAAATTGATGCTGTGTGTGTGTCCTCCGTGTCCACGTGTGTGTCTGTCCTCCGTGTCCACGTGTGTGTCCCCTCCGTGTCCACGTGTGTGTGTGTGTCCTCCGTGTCCACGTGTGTGTGTGTGTGTCCTCCGTGTCCACGTGTGTGTGTGTGTGTCCTCCGTGTCCACGTGTGTGTGTGTGTCCTCCGTGTCCACGTGTGTGTGTGTGTGTCCTCCTGTGTGTGTGTGTGTGTCCTCCGTGTCCACGTGTGTGTGTGTGTGTCCTCCGTGTCCACGTGTGTGTGTGTGTGTCCTCCGTGTCCACGTGTGTGTGTGTCCTCCGTGTCCGTGTGTGTGTGTGTCCTCTGTGTCACGCGTGTGTGTCCTCCGTGTCCACGTGTGTGTGTGTGTGTGTGTCCTCCGTGTCCACGTGTGTGTGTCCACGTGTTGACGTGTGTGTGTCCTTCGGTCGCGTGTGTCCTCTGTGTCGCGTGTGTCCTCGTGTCGCGTGTGTGTCCTCTGTGTCGGCGTGTGTGTGTGTGTGTGTCTCCGTGTGTGTGTGTGGCGTGTTTGCTGACGTGTGTGTGTGTGTCGGCGTGTTTGCTGACGTGTGTGTGTGCGTGTTTTGTGTTCTCTGGCGTGTGCTGCAGGTATGTGACACATCTGATGAAGAGGATCCAGAGGGGTCCGGTCAGAGGAATCTCCATCAAACTGCAGGAGGAGGAGAGAGAGGAGGGACAACTACGTACCAGAGGTCAGTGAACGCACCACCACACAGAGCACCTGAATGTGTCCTGGTTCTGATTGGCTGCTGTAAGCGGAGATGTGTTGTTGGTGTGTTTGGTTCCATCATGGCGGCAAATTTAACGTGTTCGCTCCTCAGCTGCTCTGAGGTGTGTGTGAGCGTGGTGTGTGTGTGTGTGTGTGAGCGTGTGTGTGTTCACCTGCAGCTTAAACTGAACCCACACGTGACCTTTGACCTCTTTAGTATCAGTGTGACAGAGGGTCATAAGTCAGAGCTGCACAGTTTGAACACGTTTAAATCGTTCACATGTAGCATGTGCTGAAATATGAAACAGGAAGTGATGTCATTCTCATCAGTGACAGACATTTACACAAATCACATGCTGCACTACAAGGACTGTCAAGCCCCGTCTGCGCTCAGCTGCGATCTGTAACGATGAAAAGATCCAGAAGCTCCATCAGCACCTCAGTCCACAACCCACCCCGGTGTCATTTCTGAACCTCCTCCTCCTCCGCCCTCTTCTTCCTCCTCCTCCTCCTCCGCCCTCTTCTTCCTCCTCCTCCTCCTCACCACCTCAGAAATCTCAGATCTCATCCACGAGTCTGAGCCGTCCACCTGTCAGGTGGAGCCTCTCCCCACAGTTCTAGTTAAAGCCCGTCTCCGTTCTCGGGAACTGTTCCTACCTCATTCAAACGCTGACCCCACCAACTTCAATAATCTACGTCCAGTCTGCCTTTCATTTCAAAAATCCTCAAACAGTCGCAACTCAACTGACCGCTCATCCATCAACAGCAGCCTGTATGAACAGTTCCAGTCTGGTTTCCGCCCCTCCATCGTACACAAACGGCCCTCATTAAAGTCACCAACGACCTCCTCACAGCAGCTGATTCTGGTTCACTCTCCATCCTCATCCTCCTCAACCTGACTGCAGCATTTGACACCATCTGTCACACCACCCTCATCAATACACTTTCTTCCATTGGCATCACTCAGACTCCTCTAAACTGGTTCAAATCTTACCCAGTTCATTCAGCTTAAAAGTTTCACATCTCAGCCTTCCTCTGTCACTTCAGGTGTGCCCCAGGGCTCTGTCGTGGGGCCCCTCCTCTTCATCATTTATCTCCTCCCCCTCATAATCAACATTATCCAAAACCGACATCGACAGTCGCTCCATCTCCCCTCGCCACAGGTTCAGAGTCTGTGTGTCATCCTCGACAGCACACTCTCTTTTCAGTCTCACATCAACATCATCACCCGGTCCGCCTGTTTCCACCTACACAACATCAACCGTCTCCGTCCCCCTCTTACTCCTCATACCACTGCCATCCTGGTTCACAGCCTCGTCACCTCCCGCCTGCACTACTGTAACTCCCTCCTCCTTGGCCTCACCCACAAATCTCTCCATAAGCTCCAACTGGTCCAGAACTCAGCTGCCCGCCTCATCACCAGACCCCCTTCCATCCACCACATCACTCCTGTCCTGCAGCAGCTCCACTGGCTCCCGGTCAAATCTCGCATCAGTTACAAAGTCCTTCTGCTCACATTCAAAGCCATCCATCACCTCGAGCATGTCTCTCGGATCTTCTCCATGTTGCTGCTCCCCCTCCGCTCCACCCGACTGTCCCCTCGGCCCGTCTCACCACCAGCTCTGACCTCTTTACCCCGTCATAAGGAACATCAACTCACTCGCACAATTCAAGTCTGCCCTAAAACCACCTGTTTAAAATGCCTTTTCCATCTGACTGACAATTTGCACTGTCCTGTTCTAACCTGTTTAATGTTCTTTAACTTGGTGCTTTATGGTTCTTTTTGTTATTCGCTGTCTACTTTTATTTATTGTACGTGTCCTTAGGTGACAGAAAGGCGCCTATGAAATAAAATGTATTATTGTTATTATTATTATTATTATTATGATGTTAAAGATGTGACAGACAACCATCAGACTTTAACGACCTCGTTAACGTCACCGTGGCGTCGTGTCCGTCTCCACCCTGTATCGAAAGTGATCATGGCGTCCTCGTCGTCAGGTCATTGATAGTACAGGAAGACGAAGCTGAGAGCCTTTCCCGTGTTTGAAGGACTTCCTGTTCCTCTCAGACCCTGGCGCTCTCACACAATGACTCGTCATTTATTTTCAGTTTTAATGTTTCTGAGTATTTACTTTGATCTAACGAGGACGACACAGTGAGGTTGTTTGGTGTCACGCTGAGGTCAAAGGTTGTCGTCATTGAACTGATGCATTAAACATGATGATGTAACCACTTCCTGTGTTCACCTGTCAGGTGTCCGCTCTGGACCAGGAGCTGATTGAAGTTGATCCCGACACCAAGGAGATGCTGAAGCTGCTGGTGAGTTTACAGAGTACAGTACTCAAGTACTCGAGTATTTTAATGTTACACTATGTTACACTTCAACCGAATCTGACAGAGCTGCAACGATTAGACGACTAAGAGTCCGTTAGACGTTAGGTCGGGACTACAGGAGTCTGTTAGACGTTAGGTCGGGACTACAGGAGTCTGTTAGGTTAGGTCGGGACGGAGTCCGTTAGGCGTTAGGTCGGGACTACAGGAGTCTGTTAGACGTTAGGTCGGGACTACAGGAGTCTGTTAGACGTTAGGTCGGGACTACAGGAGTCTGTTAGGGGTTAGGTCGGGACTAAGGGAGTCTGTTAGACGTTAGGTCGGGACTACGGGAGTCCGTTAGGGGTTAGTTCAGGACTACGGGAGTCTGTTAGACGTTAGGTCGGGACTACGGGAGTCCGTTAGGGGTTAGTTCAGGACTACGGGAGTCTGTTAGACGTTAGGTCGGGACTACGGGAGTCTGTTAGACGTTAGGTTGGGACTACAGGAGTCCGTTAGGGGTTAGTTCAGGACTACGGGAGTCTGTTAGACGTTAGGTCGGGACTACAGGAGTCTGTTAGGTTAGGTCGACTAAGGGAGTCTGTTAGACGTTAGGTCGGGACTACGGGAGTCCGTTAGGGGTTAGTTCAGGACTACGGGAGTCTGTTAGACGTTAGGTCGGGACTACGGGAGTCTGTTAGACGTTAGGTCGGGACTACGGGAGTCCGTTAGGGTTAGTTCAGGACTACGGAGTCTGTTAGACGTTAGGTCGGGACTACAGGAGTCTGTTAGGTTAGGTCGGGACTAAGGAGTCTGTTAGACGTTAGGTTGGGACTACGGAGTCCGTTAGGGGTTAGTTCAGGACTACGGGAGTCTGTTAGGGGTTAGGTCGGGACTACGGGAGTCCGTTAGGGGTTAGTTCGACTACGGAGTCTGTTAGACGTTAGGTCGACTACGGAGTCTGTTAGACGTTAGGTTGGGACTACGGGAGTCCGTTAGGGGTTAGTTCAGGACTACGGGAGTCTGTTAGGGGTTAGGTCGGGACTACGGGAGTCCGTTAGGGGTTAGTTCAGGACTACGGGAGTCTGTTAGACGTTAGGTCGGGACTACGGGAGTCCGTTAGGGGTTAGTTCAGGACTACGGGAGTCTGTTAGACGTTAGGTCGACTACGGAGTCCGTTAGGTTAGTTCAGGACTACGGAGTCTGTTAGACGTTAGGTCGACTACGGAGTCTGTTAGACGTTAGGTTGGGACTACAGGAGTCCGTTAGGGTTAGTTCAGACTACGGAGTCTGTTAGGGTTAGGTCGACTACGGAGTCCGTTAGGGTTAGTTCAGGACTACGAGTCTGTTAGACGTTAGGTCGACTACGGAGTCTGTTAGACGTTAGGTTGGGACTACAGGAGTCCGTTAGGGTTAGTTCAGACTACGGAGTCTGTTAGACGTTAGGTCGACTACGGAGTCCGTTAGGGGTTAGTTCAGGACTACGGAGTCTGTTAGGGTTAGGTCGACTACGGAGTCCGTTAGGGGTTAGGTCGACTACGGAGTCCGTTAGGGTTAGGTTGGGACTACGGAGTCCGTTAGGGGTTAGGTCGGGACTACAAGAGTCCGTTAGACGTTAGGTCGGGACTAAGGGAGTCTGTTAGACGTTAGGTCGGGACTACAAGAGCCTGTTAGACGTTAGGTTGGGACTACGGGAGTCCGTTAGGGGTTAGGTCGGGACTACAAGAGTCCGTTAGGGGTTAGGTCGGGACCACAAGAGTCCGTTAGACGTTAGGTCGGGACTACAAGAGTCCGTTAGGGGTTAGGTCGGGACTACAACCCTCAGACTGGAGTGTAATGCTCTTTGAAGTCGTGTGGGACACTTGAGATTCGTTAACGATGTGATGCTCCAGATCAAACGCTGATAATGAGCTGCTTCGTGGTGCGTTCACTGACTCTGTAAGATCAAAAGTTAAATTGATAACTTATTATTCATGAGTGGATCAGTGGCGATGGTTGCAGCTCTGCTCGGCGTTGATGTGTTCCCTGTATCGAAAGTGATCATGGCGTCCTCGTCGTCAGGTCATTGATAGTACAGGAAGACGAAGCTGAGAGCCTTTCCCGTGTTTGGAGGACTTCCTGTTCCTCTCAGACCCTGGCGCTCTCACACACTTTCTTCTTCTCTTTAAACGTGTCCTTGTGGATGTCTCACCTGTCCTTCTCTGTTGTCTTCAGGACTTTGGCAGTCTGTCCAACCTGCAGGTCACCCAGCCCACCGTCGGCATGAACTTCAAGCAGCCCGAGGAGTCTAAACGTCTGTAAAGTATCTTTAATAAAACCCTTTGGGACAAAAACAAACGTGCTGTGACGAGTCGTGATTTCAACGTGTGAAGTGAGTCATTGATCAGTGATCAGTGATCAGGACAGATCTGATGACATGAAGTGTTTAATTTTAAACCGGTGACACGACCATCGTCTGCTGAAGGTGTGCGTGATCACAGTTCAGTGTGTTCAGGAAAATTCATCCAGCTCTCTGAAAAGAAAAACCTGGAAACTTTTGTCACATGCAGAAACAAATCACGACAGTCGACGAGCAGTTTCCAGCTCAGGTGAGCTGTGACGGTTTGACTGTCCAATCAGCAGCCTCCACACTGTTACAGCTTCAGTCGGCACTAAAAGTAATTTGATTACAATGAAGACCGTGAGTATCTGCTGTGAGGACAAAGAGTCAAATATCTGTGAGGAGTTCCATCCAGGTCCGGCTGCTGCCCTGCTTTCGTACACAGGTCCAGGTCCAGGTCCAGGCCTGTCCCTGCTGCTGAGGGAAGGGCGCCACAGACCAGCAGACTGAAGCGAGGAGGGGACGTCGAGGCTGCTGCACCGTGTGAGGTACCTCTTCACATCAGACTGCACTCTGCACTTCAGTTATACCGAGTCGTTAATAAAATATGATTATGGTTTATTTAATGACGCTAACAGGAAGTAAAATCTAAGTGAAGGAGTTTGTACTGAAGGCGTCGCTACAAACGTGCTTTCCCGCTCGCTCTGCAGGATCAGGTTTTGTCCTGCAGGTGGAGCTACAACATTATTATCCACCTGATGGAGGTGCTGCAGCAGCGGACAGTCACGGTTTGTGCTCATTAAAGCTGCTGGTGGTGGTGATGATGATGATAATGGTGCTGATGATGGTGATGATGATGATGATTATGATTATTATTATTATTGTCGGCCAATCAACACATTTTATTCCTGATCATCTGAAGCTTGAATCTGATTGGACCAGAGTCGACCATGAGTGCTGATGTAGAGAATAAGTACAGCTTTAAGCGTGCATGACTGCTTTAATAACGTTACGTTACAACGTGGTTACCATGGTAACTGAGCTGTGCTGATGTTTGTTGATTGTCCGGCCATGTTGAAACTTTGGACGTGTTCATGGTGCCGATTTAAAAACGAGGAGTCGTTTGGAAAACAAGAACTCTTTAATACGACAGACAGGAAGTGGTCATGAAGGTTTATTCCTCTACAGTCTACGTCACATGTTGAATATTTGGTAAACAAACTCTGGCCGTGTCGTCGGGCTCATAAGCACTTCAGCAGGAAGAAGTTACAGAAAGCTCCTCGAGGACAGTCGCACATCTTCCCGATACGAGATCCTTTCTGACGGCGCAGTGCTCGCCGAGGTCACACTGACAACAGGAAGTACAACAGGAAGTCACACACAGAGTATTGAACCCACAAACACCTGATCATGTCTGAACTTTAATTATTTTAACGCAGCAGTAATGATGCGTTCAAGTGTTCAGCCCGTCCAGTCAGTGTTGACGGAGCAGTGCCTCCATGTACCAGGATGCATTGCGTGTGAGCTTCTGAAGACCACTGAGCTAAGCTAAGCTAGCCTTCATCATTAGTTATTAATCTGAATTAAAAGTAGTGGAGTACGTCTGAGCTGTAGTGGAGTAAAGTGACTGTCAGCACTGCTGCTGTCTCACCACAGTGTCATTACAGTTTTATACATCTGCACACCTCCACCCGTTATTATATTTACATATATTTATAATATTTACTGAGACTCAACATGTTTCAAATCTAAAATAATATATAAACTTTAAATCCTGTGTGTGTGTGTGTGTGACTCACTGAGGGACCTGTCCATATTTCTTCTCCCATGGGTTAATCCTCTTCGTCTGAAGTTTCTCCAGAACTTCATGCAGAGCGCCGAGCTGAACACGAACACACACACACACACACGATCAGCTGTTTGTTCATGCAGACAGTAGCAGTGCTGGAAAGTAACTGAGTACATTTACTTGAGTACTAAAGTAATGTAACTGAATACATGTCTGATGTTCACTGTCACTGACACACGACATGAATATTAATGTACAGAAAATGTATGAAATAAATCAGTCGACTGTCCGTTCAGATATGTCAAAATATTAAATAAAATATGTAAATACAGTTCACTGAATAAAAAATGAGTCATCAAAGAAAATAAAAATCTGTTTAATGAATCTCATAATTTAATAATCTGTGGGTCCAAACAAACACTGAATATTAAATCTTAATATTAATTTGTCACTAAAGACTTCATTAAATTTGAATTAGATTTTATCTGAATGATTTTTGTTATTTTATTCTTTATATTAATAACTGACAGGAAACAGATGAAACATTCATTAATAATTTAAACTAATTTTATCTTCAGATCTCTGACCAACAAACCAAAACACACAAACCTGATCACTTTATAACCATATTAATATAAATAATTAATGACATAAGTTAACAGTCATATAACGAGTGCTGATTAATCAATAATCTGCATAATAACACAACATTTACATATTTATATACATAAATCAAATTACTTCATTTAGATTACTGACTGGAAAATTAATTAATACTTGTAGTTTTTTGTATTTTACATAACATGAAAATATAATAATAAATTTAGTTTATCAAAATATAAAATGTAACATTTAAATAAAAAAGATGATTTAATTATCTAAAGAACTGCTGCCTGGCTAATTAACTAATGACTCTTTACAGCTCTGATTAATTTAATTAAACACTGTCATTATCTTTCCTCGTGAACATAAACACATCTCGTGAAGTGTCCGTGAACGCACCAGCCTGTTGGAGTTGGAGTAGCGGTAGTCTTGAACGTCTCTCTCGTCCCTCTCGGCTTCCGTCCTTCCCGCCGGGCAGAGCGCGGACAGCAGCGCCGCGCACAGCACAGCTCGCGCCCACATGATGCGTGAAACCGGAGAACAAAAGAGTCCGCGTGCAGCTTCCTGTCCGCTCCAGGTCTGTGCCACGCGCTGCCCGCTGCGCGCGGGATGTTTGGATGAGACGCCCCGCCCCCTCCAGCCTCCGCCCGACGTCACAGCTATGACGTAGGCGGGCTCCTAATTATCTCATATTACTGGAAGATTCATTAAATTATCAATTATTTATTCATTCACAGCCCCTTCAAAATAAAGTTACAAAATGATTGAATTTCAAAATAAATGAAATATGAACGAGCATAATTAAAGTGAGTGACTGAAGGCGACGATGGAAGCAGCTGAGACATTCTCAGGTCAGTCCGAACTTCTCAGTGTTTGAAGGACGACAGCAGAGCTTCATCAAAGTTGGCTGCAGATGAGCTTTATCATCTTCACAGACAAACAAAGTTTTACTGCATTTAAAAAGTCTTTTGAGTAATTACTGTAGCAATCATCACAAACTTTTTTGGTGCAATACAATTGTCATCAAACTTGATTAAAACATGTTGAAAGTCTTTAAATCAGCTCCAGATGAATCAGAAGTTAAACCATGGTGCTCAAACTCATGAAGTGATTTACACTTTGTGCTCTTTCATCATAGAAGTCAAACCACATGTCAAACTCCAAATCACACTTATTCCATGGAAACACACACTTTGTCTACACAACATGTCCAAACGCTTTGACTCTGACAGTTTACAACAGAAACAGAGAAACACATGACAGATTACAGAGGACACAAACTCTGAGCAGATAACTGCACATCAAATCTCTTTAACACTTTACACCAACAAATCCATCAGGTCAAGTTCTGGTGCCGTGCCATTGTTCTGAAAAATGTCCCATTGGGCCGACAGCCCGTTATCCTGAAAACAAACGGCCGTTGATGTGAACAGCGGCCTGGTATAACTGATGTCACATATTTAACTGATGTAACGTTACATAACTGACCTGACGTCAGACTACCTATCAGACTTATTGTGACCTTTAAACCTGAAAATCAAACAGCGAACTGATCGGAGCGTTCAGAAGATCCAACGTGTCGGAATGATTCCAAAAGTTCAACGTTTGAACGTTGTTAGTTTGTTCTCTGAATGTTTGACCATCATCATCACCATGACAACCATCATCATCCTCTCTGTTGTTCTACAGTCACAGACACCTTCACAGGTGAAATCTTCAGTTCATCATCATCAGTGTTAAAGTATGGAAACATCTTGTCGGTGAAAGTGTGTGTGAAGGTGTGTATGTGTGTGTTTGTGTGTGTGGAACCAATTCTGGATGTTGAGATCAGTGTTTGGACCTGATGGGGAGAGTGAAGTATTTACCAAACCAGAACCATATTCTCCATGATCCAGAGTCTGTGTCTTCAGTCCTCTCTGGGTTGTCAGGAAGCTGCTGTCTCTCTTCTTCTCCTCTCACACTGGTCAGATCTTCAGACAGGGTCAGGTTTGGATCAGCAGTGTTTGGATCCAGACCCACAGGAGTGTAGGAGACCATGTCCTTCATGTTGTTCTGTGTAGCAGATAGAGGATGGCTCCATGCCCACCTTCTCCTGGTATCCAAACTGCAGTGCATCCTGTGCGTGGTGGACCTGGGGTCTGAGGAGATGGAGCAGCCGGCGTTCAAAGGTCTTCATGATGTTGGATGTCAGTGCTACTGGCCTGAAGTCCCCCGGCTCCCTGGGGTGTTTTATCTTAGGAACACTGAGAGCACTGGGACCGTCCCCAGCTGCAGACTCAGGCTGAAGACGTGCTGGAGCAGCTTGAGGCCTTGAGCATCCTTGGACACATTTTGTCCAGGCCTGCTGCTGGTGGGTAGAGGGGATCTGCAGTCTGAGGTGGTGATGGACGTGGTGGGGGTGTGAGGTTGGAGTATCAAACCTGTTAAAAAACGGGTTTAGTTCTCCCAGCATCCCCCTCTTCTGTGCTGTTGCCCTTCTTCTTCTTGCAGCCTGTGATCCCAGACCTCCCTCATGTTGTTCTGCTGCAGCTTCTGTTCCACCTTCCTTCGGTACTCCTTCTTTGCCTCCCTCAGCTGGACGTTGAGTTCCCCCTGTACGTGCTTCAGCTCGTCTCTGCCCTTACATCCATACAGAAGTTCAGGTAGTCTGGCGTGCAGTCGGTGACCCCCTCGATGTCCTCGCCGCTCCACTGCCTCAGGAGACCATTTCCTGAAGGAGCGTGTGGTTGTGGACTGTCTCACTGTTGCACCATCTGGTGTTGATAAGCAGTGTGAGTCCTCCACCTTTGTGTTTGCCTCTGCGTCGTGAATCCAGGTAAATCCACGTTAGCGTCCGGAGTGTTCTGAATGAGCCAAGTTTCAGAGAGACAGTGAACTGCACTCCCTGAATGTCCTGTCCGTCCTCACAGGGGCAGCCAGCTCGTCCGTCACAGTTCACATTCCCCATGATTATAGAGCAGATTAGCTACTGTTACTCAGTGGAAAGATTGCCAAGTAGTGAACCGCTAACTGTGGTTAGCTCGGTGTCCACGTAAACTCGTAAAAATGGGGAAGCAAACAGTCTGTTGTTAAGTAAAAGTGTGAACACTTCTGATGCAGTTTGTTTGCAGCTTGTAGCTTCCTGTCTGTGTGACATTGATCCACAGACAAACAGATTGCTTATGGATGAAGTGATCAGCGTTAATAAACGTCCTCCTGCCTGAAAACGAGCTGATTATTTCAGTGTGGAGACACGAAGCGTTTTCCAATTTCCTCATATTTAACTTTAAAGAAGCGGACGACACACTCCTGAATATGTTTCCCTCCCTGCGTGTTTCTATTTATATTTCATATCAGTGTGGAGGGATGAAGGTATTAATGTCTTCAACCATCACAAAGTCAACTTAAACCCTCCTGACACACAGAGCAGCAGCTGCATCCGCAAATCCTCCGTCTGTCCGTCTGATGGTAAACAAACAGGACGGACAGACGGAGGTCAAACCTGTGACGGTTTCAGGACGCTCCACAGCGGAGGACCATTATTTAGTCTTCAAACTAAAGAAAACTTTAAACTGTGTTCAGCTGTACTCGAGTATTTGTTCTGATTACATTACTTTATAACAGCAGACACAGCAGCAGCTAATATTACTGACTAGTCCAACAGCAGTCAGCCCAGCTCGGCGTCTGTCTTTCAGCCTTTTATTTCACCAAGCTCTCACCAACCACTAAAAGTCAGTCCCAGATTTACTCTTGTCCGGCGGCTTCTTGCTCGCTCACTCTCTCCTTTTCTCTTCTTAGCTTCCTCCGTCAGCGTCCTCTTCACTCTCTTCTCCTCTGCCATCGTGTCCATAGAAGCTGCTGAGCCTGGTTACATTGCTAACGCTTGCCCAGCTCCTGTTCTTGCACGACACCAGCTCTGCTCCCTGTCCTATTCCCTGTAAACCTCCTCTTCTTCTTCGCGGTGGTCCAAAACGCCTGTGGTACAGCTAACAAACTGAGCTAACAGCGGCTAACGTAATAACATTAAAACATGTAAAAATGAGGACGTAAACAGAATTCTACTTCCTGTTTTATTTATATTCATGTTTCAGACGCATGTTTATGAAACAATATTCACATGAATGAGAAGATGATGATGATGATGATGATGATGAGGATGAGAAGATGATGATGATGATGATGATGATGATGATGATGATGATGAGGATGTTCTGTCCCTGAACTCTCTGAACACTCAGAGACTTTAAATAAATCTGGATGCAGGAAAGAGCCACAGGTCGGATTCGAGGCCTGGACGCCGCCCCAATATCGAGCTTTTTTAAAACTTTGTGAAGATCCCAGACTTTTTATTTACGACCACAAACTGAGCGGATTGTTGGCGGTAAACATCCGGCCTGCAGAGTCAGAGCTGCTGTGCCTAAATCCTCGTGTTGACAGCGAGGCATTAGTGCGAGAATAAGATGCATGATGGGAAGTCAGCGCCGGGTGGTGCGTGCAGAGAACAGATAGTAAACAAGAAGCATGATGGCAGCATTAAGCAGTGTGTTATGTCAGCTCCCAGAGGGCGAGCGGGCTGTTTGAAGTAAGAGGTTTAAAGCCCGTCGCCTTGTTGTGTCCGGCTCCGGGCACGATGCGGTCTGATTGTCTCTTTATGGGATCAAACCAGCCGACACATACCGCTGAGTGTGTCATGAAAGTGAGGATGAAGCTGTTATTCACAGCAGAGACACGAAATCTGCAGCTCTGCATCTTTTCATCACGTCTTCTTCTTCTGTGGCTGTTTGAGCCGCTGACAGGCTCTTCTTCTTTATGAACATACAGCACACCAACAGTTTTCTTACTGAGGAGTCACTTCAACAAGCAAGAGACAGTGAAGCAGGCAGGACTGTCTCAAACCTGGACGTAGTCTCCGTGGCCCCCACAGACTGTCTCAAACCTGGACGTAGTCTCTGTGACGTCCCTACAGACTGTCTAAAACCTGGACGTAGTCTCTGAGACGTCCTACAGACTGTCTCAAACCTGGACGTAGTCTCTGTGACGTCCCCGCAGACTGTCTAAAACCTGGACGTAGTCTCTGTGACGTCCCCGCAGACTGTCTAAAACCTGGACGTAGTCTCTGTGACGTCCCCACAGACTGTCTAAAACCTGGACGTGGTCTCTGAGACGTCCTACAGACTGTCTAAAATTTGGACTTGGTCTCTGTGATGTCCCCGCAGACTGTCTAAAACCTGGACGTAGTCTCCGTGACGTCCCCGCAGACTGTCTAAAACCTGGACGTGGTCTCTGTGACGTCCTACAGACTGTCTAAAACCTGGACGTGGTCTCTGTGACGTCCCCGCAGACTGTCTGAACAGAAACATTATCACATAATTCTGAAAGTTTTGCTCCATCATCCTTCCAACTTCTCAGTTTCTCTGTAATCCTCTCAGATAAATTACCTCCTCCATCAGCGTGCAACAAAATGTCCACTCATCAGCTAATTACCTCGTCGTATCTTTTAATTGGACCTCCTGACATGAAGTCAGCTGAAAATGTCCCCAAAGAGACACAAAACAATTTGGGGTTTGAGTTGTCTGATTGGTGGTTGGTGTTTTACATGTTTGCCTGCAGGACTCTGCATCATTTGTGGAGGACAACATGTCTGCTTCACAGACAGCAGCAGTAATTATCTTTGTGTGACACGTCTGGCAGTGTGAAATCCTCAGACTGGCCAGATAGAGACACTCCAGCAGCCAGCATGGAGGAGAAGAGGATTTATGTTTCTGAGTCCTTAAATTTAGGAGGGAAAACGTCCGTCCAGCCGGCAGAGGCTTAGCTCGGCGTCTGAACATCCTTCAGCCTGACAGGAGCTTCGCTGGGACTGTGCAACAGACGTAAAGCTGCTGAGCCAGGCTCAGCAGACGAGACACACCATGAAACATCAGTTAGCAGCAGAACCCAGGAACAAGTCGGCCAACTTAAGAACAAGCTGGAAGGTAATTCTTATATAAGGCTGTAAAAATAAAGCTAAGCGTCCCTGACGAGCACGCTTGTTGGAGCTGGAATATGAAATAACAGTCTGGCTTCATAAAAGCTGATGTTTGATACGGAGTCATTATCTGTCCGGGCTTTGATGTCAGATTGCGTGATCCAGCAGAGTCCTCCATCTCTTTGAAACCGGCCTCATTAACGCTCGTCCTCTGATGACTGATGCTAACGAGCTGCTCGTTCTGCAGTGATAAGTTCACAATCACGACTCTGAACATGCTGCTGGGTCACGTGGACCCACGTTTATGTAAACTGGACCAAAAGAACCAGAACCAGAGACACGTTTAGGCCGTGAGTCCAGATCAGACCAGGACCACGGCCTCCGGACCGAACCCCATGCTGATGTCTGAGAACCTTCATGAACATTTATGAGCTTTTAATCAATAAAAAGTCAATATTCAGGATTTTATTGGTTTGACAAACACACGACCAGAACTGGACCGACACTGGGTCCAGATGATGATGTCATCATCGTCTGTTTTATAAATCCATCAGTTTTCATCAAGTACTTTTTTTATTGGAGTATTTAGTTACTCCACGTGGAGCTGAGTCTGATGAAATGACCTCAACATTTTCTTTTACTAAATTTAAAAACTTTAAAGTTTGTTTCCTGTTTTCATCATCAGCTCGCCGACAGTAACACGGCGCCATCTACTGCTCGCTGGCAGCTCTACAGAACACTGCAGTGACGACGATGTGTCAGTTTGTGGCTTTTTCATCCGACTGTTTTAATATTTCCACTACATATTCAAACACACAGAGAACATCTGAAAGTCTGAATGTGAGCGATCGACAGGTAAGTTCACCTGCAGTGATTCACATGTTCATTAAATGAAGTTTAATCACTCCACGTCTTCCTCTCTGGTGATTGGTTGGCTGATCAGTCCGTTTCCATGGTGATGTCCCCCACGCTGGTCCGGCTCATGTTTATATTCCTGTGATGACTTCATGTCCTCGTTTACACGGACACAAACACTCTTCACACGTAGAGGACAGGAGCCTCCATCACCTCCTCCGTCAGCCCGCCTCTCTGAGCCTCCTCAGCACCTCCTCTGGGCCGAGAGACGAGTCCAGCCTGATGAGTTTGTCTCTGGACCTGGAGCCCTGCAGGAGACACGTGGAGGGAGGTGAAACACTGTAAAAGGTGTGTGCATCAGATGTGTGTGTGTGTGTGTGTGTCTGCATGACGTGAACGTGTCAGGAACCTTGTCGAGACACACGTGACTCTTCTTCAGCTCCAGGACTTCGGCCAGGTAGCGAACCAGCTCGGCGTTTGCTTCTCCGTCTGTCGGAGGCGCTGCGATGGAAACTCCCACCGCCTCTGAGCCGACGTCTGTGAGGGCAGAAGAGGTCAAAGGTCAGGAGATCATGATGACAGCCACGTCATCACGAACACGTATGAAGGGAGGAAACCTGTGATGGCGCTGTGTTTGGAGCCCGGCTTGGCGTGCACCGTGATGAAAACAGCACCGCTCTGATCTCGAGACACCGGGCACGAGCCGCCCGCCTCTGCTGCTGCACCGCCGGCCGCACGCCGCTTCACCTGAGACACAGTTAATTACACACGTCTGATTGGACGATACACAACAGATCATAACGCTGTCTGAACCTGGACCACAAACCACTCACACACCTGTTAAACATCAATTCAAGGGCTTTTCAAGGACTCTCCAGGCTGATCCCTTAAATTCAAGCACCGAACATCATGACATGTTTGTTTACCTGCTGGAGTATCCATATTATGACGTCATAGTATGTTTGATGATTATATTCTGGATTATTAATTATCAGACTAACTCGAGTACTCCAGTAAAAGTACTTCGTTACTTTCACATGTAACAAACAAACTCACCGTTTTCTCTTTTTTCGGCATTTTTCTGTTTGTGGAGAAACTTCTTGTTAACCGGGGAACACCGGGCAGAGGAGGCGGGCCGCACCGGGACAGGTGGACGGTTAACCGGGGAACACCGGGCAGAGGAGGCGGGCCGCACCGGGACAGGTGGACGGTTAACGGGCGGCTGAACACCGGGACGACGTCAGAGAAACGGTTTAACGTCACAACGTCGACTGACCGGAAATATTTAAACGTGAAAAAAGGAGTTAGAGAGGAAAAAGCCCGCGAAAACATTCACCCGCTAACTGTTAGCCTGTTAGCATCTATGTGCTGCTGTCAGTTAGCTCGTTAGCATGCTTAACAATGTAAACATCGTGATTTCCGCTTTTCAAAATAAACACTTCCGGTCTTCTTCAAAGTAAAAGCCGTCATGACAACCATTACAACATTCCTCAGTTTTCATTTAAAACTTCTGAAGTTCTGATCAAATAAATAATAAGAAATAAAATAAAACTTCAGGTAATTAATGAAAAACACTAAATCAAACGGTCAAAGTGTCGCTTTTATTGTTTTCTTTCTGTGTCACGTTAATCTTCTTCCCTCTGAGAACATTTTACAGAAAAACACCTTTAAAATCTTTAAATTTTAAATGTTTGCAGTCTCTGTTGTTTAAATGTTTTGTATTTGAATCATGGTGAAGAAGGACAGGACCTGCAGAACAATCCTGCGGTAAACGTCCAGAAATACCACACAAGTTTAGGACCCCAAACACACCACAGCAAAGGAGTGTGAAGAATTGATACCACACATCGTCCTCCTCGTTCCCTTGTTGTCCTTCTCCTCGTTCTCGCCTTGTCCTCTTGCTGTCCTCCCTCGTCCTCTTATCGTCCTCTCCTTGTCCTCGCCTCTCTCGTCCTCGTCCTCTCCTTGTCCTCTTGTTGTCCTCTTGTCATCCTCTCCTTGTCCTCTCGTCATCCTCTCCTTGTCCTCTTGCTGTCCTCTTGCTGTCCTCTTGTCCTCTTGTCATCCTCTCCTCCTCTCCTTGTCCTCTTGTCCTCTCGTCATCCTCTTGCTGTCCTCTTGTTGTCCTCTTGTCATCCTCTCCTTGTCCTCTTGCTGTCCTCTTGTCCTCTTGTTGTCCTCTTGTCATCCTCTCCTTGTCCTCTTGTCCTCTTGTCCTCTTGTTGTCCTCTCATCATCCTCTCCTTGTCCTCTTGCTGTCCTCTTGTCATCCTCTCGTCATCCTCTTGCTGTCCTCTTGTTGTCCTCTTGTCATCCTCTCCTTGTCCTCTTGCTGTCCTCTTGTCCTCTTGCTGTCCTCTCGTCATCCTCTCCTTGTCCTCTCGTCCTCTTGTCCTCTTGTTGTCCTCTTGTCATCCTCTCCTTGTCCTCTTGCTGTCCTCTTGTCCTCTCGTCATCCTCTTCTTGTCCTCTTGTTGTCCTCTCGTCATCCTCTCCTTGTCCTCTTGCTGTCCTCTTGTTGTCCTCTTGTCATCCTCTCCTTGTCCTCTTGTCCTCTTGTTGTCCTTTGTCATCCTCTCCTTGTCCTCTTGCTGTCCTCTTGTCCTCTTGCTGTCCTCTTGTTGTCCTCTTGTCATCCTCTCCTTGTCCTCTTGTCCTCTTGCTGTCCTCTTGTTGTCCTCTTGTCATCCTCTCCTTGTCCTCTTGCTGTCCTCTTGTCCTCTTGCTGTCCTCTTGCTGTCCTCTTGTCATCCTCTCCTTGTCCTCTTGTTGTCCTCTCGTCATCCTCTCCTTGTCCTCTTGCTGTCCTCTTGTCCTCTCGTCATCCTCTCCTTGTCCTCTTGTCCTCTTGTTGTCCTCTTGTTGTCCTCTTGTTGTTCAGTGTGTGTGTGGACCGCAGCAGCAGAGCTGGGAGTGTCTTCAGGTTGTGACGGGCTTCCCCTCCTCTCTCAAACATCCCATTCATTAAAGAAAGTTTACAGCCTGCAGACACACACACACACACACACACCGACCTGCTCGACTCACAGAAGAACTGGACTGACAGACCTGAGAGCTTCTATGGAACAGAACCAGAACCAGAACCAGGAGGCGGAGGAGAGCCCGTACCTGTGGTGAGAAAGACTTTGTGTTTGCTGTTTGCGTGGTGAGCGTGTCGTGGAGCTGCTTGAAGCTGGAAGCTGTCCAGGTTTACATTCCTGCAGTGCTGGTGAGACAGACAGGCTGAGACGTGGCACAGCTGCTGCGACTGAGGCTGAACCAGAACACAGCTCAGAACCTGAACCGGTACCAGTTCAGGTTAGCAGCACCAGTCAGCCGTCTGCAGGAGGAATACAGCAACTGAACCAGGAGCAGAGAGAAGGACGTGTTTTTATACACAGTACAGTACGAGTACAAGTATCAGTACAACCTGTAAATACAGTAAAAGTTAAAGTACTAAAGTATGATCAGTACTCTGTAGTTAAAGTATGATAAGTACTACTGTAGTTGAAGTATGATCAGTACTCTGTAGTCGAAGTATGATAAGTACTACTGTAGTTAAAGTATGATCAGTACTCTGTAGTTAAAGTATGATCAGTACTCTGTAGTTAAAGTATGATCAGTACTCTGTAGTTAAAGTATGATCAGTACTCTGTAGTTAAAGTATGATAAGTACTACTGTAGTTAAAGTATGATCAGTACTCTGTAGTTAAAGTATGATCAGTACTCTGTAGTTAAAGTATGATCAGTACTCTGTAGTTAAAGTATGATAAGTACTACTGTAGTTAAAGTATGATCAGTACTCTGTAGAAGTATGATCAGTACTCTGTAGTCGAAGTATGATCAGTACTCTGTAGTTGAAGTATGATCAGTACTCTGTAGTCGAAGTATGATCAGTACTCTGTAGTTGAAGTATGATCAGTACTCTGTAGTTAAAGTATGATAAGTACTACTGTAGTTGAAGTATGATCAGTACTCTGTAGTCGAAGTATGATCAGTACTCTGTAGTTAAAGTATGATCAGTACTCTGTAGTTGAAGTATGATCAGTACTCTGTAGTTAAAGTATGATCAGTACTCTGTAGTTAAAGTATGATAAGTACTCTGTAGTTGAAGTATGATCAGTACTCTGTAGTTAAAGTATGATCAGTACTCTGTAGTTAAAGTATGATCAGTACTCTGTAGTTGAAGTATGATCAGTACTCTGTAGTTAAAGTATGATCAGTACTCTGTAGTTAAAGTATGATAAGTACTACTGTAGTTAAAGTATGATCAGTACTCTGTAGTCGAAGTATGATCAGTACTCTGTAGTTAAAGTATGATCAGTACTCTGTAGTTAAAGTATGATCAGTACTCTGTAGTTAAAGTATGATCAGTACTCTGTAGTCGAAGTATGATCAGTACTCTGTAGTTAAAGTATGATCAGTACTCTGTAGTTGAAGTATGATCAGTACTCTGTAGTTAAAGTATGATCAGTACTCTAGTCGAAGTATGATCAGTACTCTGTAGTTAATTGATTGATTGATGATGAAACCTTGTTTAGACGTTCAGGATCAGTCTTCATGACTTCATTGATCCTCTGACTCTTCATGTAGCGCCACCATCAGGTCAGCGTTTGAACTGCAGAAGACGCTCCGGTCAGCCTGAGCTGGACTTTGAGTTTAGAAACATTAAAATCCACGTTTGTGTTTATTTGACTTCACTCAGTCTGTGTGTGTCTGTATCACATCATGCCTCATTTGCATAAATATGTCACTGTGAGGTCATCTTTCATGCTGAGCTGTCCTCGTCGTGTTTTTCAGTTTCCAGAGGACGCCGTCTCTCAGACGGAAATGGAGGAAACGTTACGGCGGTCTGGACGGGAACAAACTGCTGGAGCCCAATAAAGATCCAGACATGAAAGGTCTGTGTGTGTGTGTGTGTGTGTGTGTGTGTGTGTGTGTGTGAACACCCTGTGATTAGTGGTCTGAGTGGGTGGAGTCTGCTCGTATCTAAATTCAGTTGGTCGCCGCAGAGCCGTGACTCCACCCCTGAACTCTTTAAAGGCTGAGCTGAGGCGTTTATTTTTATTTCTATATATTTAACAGAAGACGGAAACACAGCGGACCGCTGCAGCTCTGTTCACGTTAATTACAGCTGACAGCCAGTTCTCGTTAACAGCTGAAGGTCTGCGTCGCCTCAGGTGTTCATGAACTTCTTTAAAATACAAAAATGTCAAATTATCAGTTGTCTGTGACGCGGCCCTGACGGCAGGTAATTACAGGTTACGTCTGTGATTTTAGGAGCAGAGGAAGAACTTTCAGCGTCCGACCTTTGAGTTCCTCTGCTGTAAACTGGTTCTGACTGGATTTTGTGTCCAGACCAGATATCTGCAGCACAACTGTGCAAACATTCAAAGTTCAGCTGAAGCTTCAGATGTCCTGCTTCATCCTGAGCTTTCATCTGCATCTCATGGTCTTCCTCAGGGGGCTGTTTGTTCTGTTGTCATGGAGACGATGAGGAGAACAAACCTGCAACAGAACCACAGATCTAACGTCACAGCGCCGTCCTCTGGCTGTCTTGTTAAAGATTCTCCCATTGGAGCCACACAGCTGCTGAGGTGCCATCAGCTCAGTGTTTACTGAAGTTTCAGGCTAAAGGAGCTTCTCCTCTTTTCTCTCCTCTGGCAGATGATGGAGGGATGACAGACGAGAGCCAGCACAGGAACCTGAACCAGGTAGACCTGCCTCAACACGTCGTGTTATCGTGTGAAGTCAAAGCGTTCTCTTGTCTTCAGTCTGAACAAAGAGCCCTTTTAACATGACTCAGGTGTTTTACTGAGTATCTGGACTTCTTCATGGTTCAGCAAATTAGCCAAGAAGATTAAAAAAAAACCTTTTTCCACCTCTGTGTTGATTTTATGTCGTTTTCAAGGATACAGCCCCCCGTCCAGCTCCCAGGAGCCTGATCCAGAACCAGGTCCAGAGTCCGGTCCAGAAGCCCATCAGCCACGTCAGTCCTGGACCTGCAGGTGGAGCTTCAGGAAACGTTGACTCTCTGTTTGGTTCTCCTGTTTCTGTCCATCATGTCTTTATTGTCCTGTTCAATGACGATGGTGATGATGACGAGCCAATCAGGAGCAGGGAACCACACACCTAGATCAGAGTGTCGGCGGCCGCCATAACAGTAGGAAACAGGAAGTCTGAACCTCCTCCCTGTGATACGAGGGGCCGTTCAAGACGTTATTCATTCTGGCCCCCTCACACACATACATTCTCCTCTCACACACATATATTCTCCTCTCACACACATATATTCTCCTCTCACACACATATATTCTCCTCTCACACACATACATTCTCACACACATACATTCTCCTCTCACACACATATATTCTCCTCTCACACACATATATTCTCCTCTCACACACATATATTCTCCCCTCACACACATATATTCTCCTCTCACACATATATTCTCCTCTCACACACATATATTCTCCTCACACACATATATTCTCCTCTCACACACATATATTCTCCTCTCACACACATACATTCTCACACACATACATTCTCCTCTCACACATATATTCTCCTCTCACACACATATATTCTCCTCTCACACACATATATTCTCCTCTCACACACATATATTCTCCTCTCACACACATACATTCTCACACACATACATTCTCCTCTCACACACATATATTCTCCTCTCACACACATATATTCTCCCCTCACACACATACATTCTCCTCTCACACACATACATTCTCACACACATACATTCTCCTCTCACACACATACATTCTCCTCTCACACACATACATTCTCCTCTCACACACATATATTCTCCTCTCACACACATATATTCTCCTCTCACACACATACATTCTCCTCTCACACATACATTCTCCTCTCACACACATACATTCTCCTCTCACACACATATATTCTCCTCTCACACACATACATTCTCCTCTCACACACATATATTCTCCTCTCACACACATACATTCTCCTCTCACGCACATATATTCTCACACACATACATTCTCCTCTCACACACATACATTCTCACACACATACATTCTCCTCTCACACACATACATTCTCCTCTCACACACATACATTCTCCTCTCACACACATACATTCTCCTCTCACACACATATATTCTCCTCTCAAACACATACATTCTCCTCTCACACACATACATTCTCCTCTCACACACATACATTCTCCTCTCACACACATATATTCTCCTCTCACACACATATATAATCCTCTCACACACATATATTCTCCCCTCACACACATATATTCTCCTCTCACACACATATATTCTCCTCTCACACACATATATTCTCCCCTCATACACATATATTCTCCTCTCACACACATATATTCTCCTCTCACACACATATATTCTCCTCTCACACACATATATTCTCCTCTCACACACATATATTCTCCTCTCACACACATACATTCTCACACACATACATTCTCCTCTCACACACATATATTCTCCTCTCACACATATATTCTCCTCTCACACACATATATTCTCACACACATACATTCTCCTCTCACACACATACATTCTCACACACATACATTCTCCTCTCACACACATACATTCTCCTCTCACACACATACATTCTCCTCTCACACACATATATTCTCCTCTCACACACATACATTCTCCTCTCACACATATATTCTCCTCTCACACACATACATTCTCCTCTCACACATACATTCTCCTCTCACATACATATATTCTCCTCTCACACACATATATTCTCCTCTCACACACATACATTCTCCTCTCACACACATATATTCTCCTCTCACACACATACATTCTCCTCTCACACACATACATTCTCCTCTCACACATACATTCTCCTCTCACACACATACATTCTCCTCTCACACACATACATTCTCGACAGACATAAATATATGTATGTGAGAGAGTAAATAATGTCTTGAACGGCCCCTCATACTGTGATGTCACAGTTTCTTCTTCCTGTTTCTTTCTCCTTTTGGTTTTTGACTCTTGAATGTAAACAGAAATGATCAGTTTTTTACCTTCATTTATACAGTTAGAGACATTTTTCATGATTTCATGTGCAGTGGTCGCAGTGTCGGCCAGTAACGGCTGCCTGAAGCCTCCCCTCCCTCAGGCGGTGGTCCAGCCAGAGGACAGAGGCTTCTCCCCGACCCAGCCCTGGTTCCCCCCCCAGCAGAGTCCGTCCAAACGCAGAGCGTAAGTCTTCATTACTCTGACAAATATCAGCTGTCAGCTACACCCATCATCCACCTGCTGATGTGACTCGTGTGTTTCAGGGCGGCTGATGTTCTGTTCGACAGCTTCGCTTCAGACGGAAGAATTAACGTGAACCAGTTCTTTGAGGTAACTTCTTGTTCTGCCTGGTTTTCTCTCTCTAAAAAACACGACTGTGACTGTTTTTGGTGGATCTTTCTTCTTATTCTTTTAACAGATCAGGGTCTGTTTGTTTTCTCTCTCAGGCCATCTGGAGCTCCGGTCTGCACAGGTCCGACCCTCGGCTCAGAGAGTGTTTCTTCCACCTGAGAAAACTGCAGGACGCTGAGGATCGGTGGACAGAAACACCTTCCACAGGTCCGTCCTTGCTTTTTGGACCGGATTCATTCTTAGTTCTTCAACACGATCTTCCCAAGACGCCCTCATGCCCCCTGTTCTAATATAAATCTCTGATGTTTTGCAGATGACACGCTGCTTTATCTCCAGCTAAAGTCTGACAGACCAGTTGTGGTCATGTTTCTGGACCTCTGAATTCTTTTGTTTCATGTTCAGGGTGCTGTTAGAGGTCATTCATAGTGTTCTGATGGTGGTTCTTGTCTTGATTCTGTGTTTTTTCCACCTGTAGGTGTGTCACAGGATTCGTCTCTCTGATCCTGAAAGCTCTGCAGGGACGATTTGTCATCCCAGATTTTTCCACCTTCACTGAAGAGACTCAGAAATTGTTTTCGAGGTGTCGTCAGCTGTCGTCTGTTCAGGTGAGACACCTGGAGTTCAGAGGTCAGCAATGACCTTCTCCCATCCTGACCCAAAATCCTGTGTTACAACCCAACACTTAGACTCGTGGACCTGTGACCTGAAGGGTTTTGATAGAAACCTAAAAACAGAATTTGTAAGATTCTTTTACCCCTTTAATCACTGTGTGAATACACGTTTTCATGAAATGAAGCCAAAGGACCTTATTTTGCATTTGTCGGATCAGGAGAAGGAAAAGGAGAGCATGGGCAGCACCAAGTGGGGCGTCTCAATCTGCACTGTGGACGGACAGAGGTATGTCAAGCCTATCAGTTACCTGTAGAAACTGCTAACAGCCAATCACCAACCAGGTCACCAACAGCAGACACAGCAGCAGCTAATATTACTGACTAGTCCAACAGCAGTCAGCCCAGCTCGGCGTCTGTCTTTCAGCCTTTTATTTCACCAAGCTCTCACCAACCACTAAAAGTCAGTCCCAGATTTACTCTTGTCCGGCGGCTTCTTGCTCGCTCACTCTCTCCTTTTCTCTTCTTAGCTTCCTCCGTCAGCGTCCTCTTCACTCTCTTGTCCTCCATTATGCCATTATGTCCATAGAGGCTGCTGAGCCCGGTTACACTGCCCACTGGCCTAGCTCAGGTTCTGTCACGTCACTGGCTAAAACACTGAGCTAACATGAGCTAACAGCAACTACAGTTGTCAGCAGTTTACTTCACCTCACCAAAATCAGTGAAATAGTTGGTGGTGTGTGAGTTAGTGCCGTAACATCTGTAACATGCCATAGCATCAACAGTCTGTCTGTCTGTCAGGTTGTCTCTGGGCGACTGGGCCGGCTCTCTGGTTCTGGGTGAGGTGTCATGGCCGCTGGTGTACGGCGTGGCGGTGGACCTGCTGGGTTCTGACCTCGTCCACAGATACGTTGGCATGGAAGGTTACTCGAGACATGACTCTCCGTTCACACTCACTAAAACAGGTGGAGGAACAGGAACAGTTGTGTCTGTCTTAAACTGTCAGGGTCACTTTGTTTTTTCATGCTCCTGATGTGATTTCACTGAATACAACACGGTTTGCAGGAATCCCTCACAGCCCGCTCACTGAGACAGGAGCCATCGTTACAACATCTTTACTACAGGTAACTCACCATCAGTGTTGTGGCTAACGCGTTAGAGTACTCTAATTACTTTTTTTGTGTAACGTAACGCGTTAGTTTCGTGCGTTAAGTAATCAGTAACTTCGTTATTTTTTAAAAAGTAATCTGTTGCTTTAAGATAACGACAGAAAAACTCCGACTGCAGCTGTTTGTCAGACAGTACTGAGCCACCTGCGGAGGTGTCAGCGGCGCAGCGTTACCTGTGTGTGTGTGTGTGTGTGTGTGTGTGTGTGTGTGTGTGTGTGTGTGTGTGTGTGTGAGTGTTTTCCAACCGCCGGCAAGATGGCAGAGAGGACAGCTTCTGAATCGTGGAAGCACGCACATTATTTTCAATTGGCCAGCGAAAAGAACAAGAACATCATAACAGTGAAATGCACTCTGCGTTGGTGAAAAGCTTCTGTGGACTGCAAAACATTCCACTTCCAGTTTGAAAAAACATCTTGTGTCCGAGCAGCACTCTCTCGCCCTGGTACCACAGCCTGCTGAGGAAGACGACGGTGGTGCACCAGCTCCAAAGCAACAGTCTGAGTTTTAGCTCAGCTAAAACTGTCTCTACCAGTGAAATTCACAAGCTTGTGGCCGGTTATGTGGTTGAGGAGATGCTTCCAATTACAACTGTGCAGTCTCCATCTCTCCGTAAATTAATAAGTAAAATCCCAACGACACTAACACAGAGGGAAGAGGATCAGGAAACTCCTGAAAATAATGAATGAATAAAACTATGTGGCATATTGCTGACTGTCTTTCCTGTTGTTGTCCTGCACAGTTAGTCTGGTTGGATGACTGACGTTATTCATTTAAAGCAGGCTGTGTGTCTGTGTCAGTTAGTGCAGCATGTGCGAGGCTGCAAACGGCTTTTCATTTGTAACGCATGAGTACTCTAACGCGTTACTTTTATTCATAGGTAACGCTGTAACGTAATGAACTACTTTCCAAAGTAACTATACCAACACTGCTCACCATCCATCCATTAGCAGTGATGTCACTTCCTCTGATGCTGCGTGTTGTTTGTCTCCAGCTGGCAGGCAGACTGAGTGCAGAGGAAGAGGAGAAGTACGATTCAGTAAGTGAGGCTAACCGAGCAGAGAGACTTTAACGTCCTCCCAGAAACAAACTGGCTGACTGACTGTTTGTTTGCAGGTGCTGAACGTCATCCGGAGGCTCTGCAACAAGGAGCACGCCAACTTAAACTGCAGCAGGTACCGATGGTGCCAACAGGACCGCGGCCATTGACTAATGTTTTAAAGGTTACACATGTAACTTTACGGATGACAGCGTCACCTTTAGCCATTCAGTGAGCTGCAGTCAGCTTCCTGCCGCTCGCATCATCCTGGTCATTGGCCAGGAAAAACATGTCAACATGTATTTTGTGTTGTTGTTGTAAATAAAGTGAGTTTTGTCGTTGATGTTCAGTTATCAGAGCAGCAGGAAGGCCAGCGTCAGACTCCACGCTCTGTCCTTCTACCTGCAGGAGACAAAGGTAAACTAAGACTAAACATCCTCTAAAGATCCTCCAAAGACTAAAGATCCTCTAAAGATCCTCCAAAGACTAAAGATCTTCTAAAGATCCTCCAAAGACTAAAGATCCTCTAAAGACTAAAGATCCTCTAAAGATCCTCCAAAGACTAAAGATCCTCTAAAGATCCTCCAAAGACTAAAGATCCTCTAAAGATCCTCCAAAGACTAAAGATCCTCTAAAGATCCTCCAAAGACTAAACATCCTCTAAAGATCCTCTAAAGACTAAAGATCCTCTAAAGATCCTCCAAAGACTAAAGATCCTCTAAAGATCCTCCAAAGACTAAAGATCCTCTAAAGACTAAAGATCTTCTAAAGACTAAAGATCCTCTAAAGACTAAAGATCCTCTAAAGATCCTTCAAAGACTAAAGATCTTCTAAAGACTAAAGATCCTCTAAAGATCCTCTAAAGACTAAAGATCCTCTAAAGATCCTCCAAAGACTAAAGATCCTCTAAAGACTAAAGATCCTCTAAAGACTAAAGATCTTCTAAAGACTAAAGATCCTCCAAAGACTAAAGATCCTCTAAAGATCCTCCAAAGACTAAAGATCCTCTAAAGACTAAAGATCTTCTAAAGACTAAAGATCCTCTAAAGATCCTCCAAAGACTAAAGATCCTCCAAAGACTAAAGATCCTCTAAAGATCCTCCAAAGACTAAAGATCCTCTAAAGACTAAAGATCCTCTAAAGATCCTCCAAAGACTAAAGATCCTCTAAAGATCCTCCAAAGACTAAAGATCCTCTAAAGACTAAAGATCTTCTAAAGACTAAAGATCCTCTAAAGACTAAAGATCCTCTAAAGATCCTCCAAAGACTAAAGATCCTCTAAAGATCCTCCAAAGACTAAAGATCCTCTAAAGACTAAAGATCCTCTAAAGATCCTCCAAAGACTAAAGATCCTCTAAAGACTAAAGATCTTCTAAAGACTAAAGATCCTCCAAAGAATAAAGATCCTCTAAAGATCCTCTAAAGACTAAAGATCCTCTAAAGATCCTCCAAAGACTAAAGATCCTCTAAAGATCCTCCAAAGACTAAAGATCCTCTAAAGACTAAAGATCCTCTAAAGATCCCCAAAGACTAAAGATCCTCTAAAGACTAAAGCTCGTCTGTGTCTTCTTGTTTCTAACTGATCTTCTGTCTCTCAGTGTTTTCCAGAGAAGGCCGACATTAACGCTGCTTTGGATCTGACGCTGCAGGTACAACACCTTCACTTTGATCCTGTTCTTATAATCTTCTTTCAGTTTCATAAAAATGTTGGGAGTGTTCTCGGCTGCAGGTTACAGGAGCTGTTTGTGGATCTGCTTCTGCACCTGGTCCAGATGATCTCCAGTCGTTACATTTCACGATCGCTGATTCGACTGGACTCCTTTCTTTTGTTTTTGTTGTCTCAGTGCGCCTCAACAGAGATCACCTGTGAATCAGGAGCTGCCATGGCTGCTTCGTTAGCCAATGGGGGCCTCTGTCCGCTGTCAGGTGACCAGGTGCTGTCGCCAGCGGCAACGCGGAGCATGCTGTCCATGATGCAGGTGGGGATGAAGGATTACTCCACGACCTTCCACTACAAGGTCCAGCCTGTGTCCTGCTGCAGTAAATCAGTTTAACACCTGGACGTACCTGCAGGACTTATAACATCACAGCTAGTTTGCAACCAATCAGAGAGCCTGCAGGTCTCAAACATCTGTCCAGCTGTTAAACTTTATGTGTGTTTATGAGTGTAGTATAAAGAGTCTTCAGCGTCGTGTCATTGTATCCTTCGTTGTTTTTCGTTGCAGACATCGATACCGCCGTGTCCAGCAGCCACGCTCACTGCTGGCAGTGGTTCCGGTGTTTTGGGTCTGATGGCGTTCTCACCTGAGTTAGATGCCTGTGGAAACCCGTGGAGGGCCGTCCACTTCTGCCAGGTCTGACCTCTGAAAAACAGGCGGCAAAGTCAAATAATCATCAAGTATTTTGTCATTTAAAACGACATCACGTAGATAAAACATGAAGTGAGCAAAGGCTTCGATAGATTAGGACTGATTTATATCGTTAAGGTTAGTATGTCGGATACACATGTAGTCATAATGTGTAGGATATGAAAGTTTGGTTACATCAGGTATCTGTTTGTGTCCGTAGGAGCTCATATCGACGTTTCAGCTGCACAGTTTTGACATCAGGACTCCGTTCAGGCAGATTCTGGCCTACAGACAGTGGAAGGCTGAATCTGAGGTAAGTGCTGCTGTTCAGGTCAGATCAGTTCTTCAAAGTCTGTGTACACGGTGAGACTGTCCTCTGTCCTCTGC
>CM071610.1:75000-90000 GCA_036365135.1 Miichthys miiuy
GTTAACATGTAGACGTGTAGACGTGTTAACATGTAGACGTGTTAACATGTAGATGTGTTAACATGTAGACGTGTAGATGTGTTAACATGTAGACGTAGATGTGTTAACATGTAGACGTAGATGTGTTAACATGTAGACGTAGATGTGTTAACGTAGACGGTAGACGTGAGCGCAGTAGATGTGTTAACATGTAGATGTGTTAACGTAGACGGTAGACGTGGAGCGTGTAGATGTGTTACGTAGATGTGTTAACGTAGACGTGGAGCGCGTAGATGTGTTAACGTAGACGGTAGACGGTAGACGTGAGCGTAGATGTGTTAACATGTAGATGTGTTAACGTAGACGGTAGATGTGTTAATGTAGATGTGTTAACGTAGACGGTAGATGTGTTAACATGTAGATGTGTTAACGGTAGACGTGAGAGTGTAGATGTGTTAACGCGGTAGATGTGTTAACATGTAGTAGATGTGTAACGTGTAGACGTGTAGATGTGTTAACATGTAGATGTGTTAACGTAGACGTAGATGTGTTAACGTAGACGTAGATGTGTTAACGGTAGATGTGTTAACATGTAGATGTGTTAACGTAGACGCGGTAGACGTAGACGTGAGCGTGTAGATGTGTTAGCGTAGATGTGTTAACGTGTAGACGTGTAGACGTGAGCGTGTAGATGTTAGCGTGTAATCCTGCCGTCATGTTACATGTCTGGAGGCACACAGCACTAATCTGACAGGACGTCACGGTGGAGGACGATCTGATGGAGCGCAGGGTGAGGTGGTGCTGGAGGGGGTGGTTGACCTTTTTTTTGATGACCGGTTCTGGTGTGTACCAGATGGGTTGTCACGGTGACGGTTACACACACGGTGACGCCTGACGCCCCCTCCTGTACAACAGAAGGTGACGCTCTTTGTGAGCGACGTTCAAGTTCCACCGAGCAGCTTTGTAATCCTTCAATGAGAGAGAGTGTGTGTGTGTGTGTGTGTGTGTGTGTAAGAATGTGTTAATACCACCAAGTCCTGTGAATGCTACATGTGGTGAACTGTGCACACATGGTCCTGTTCCCACACACAACCTGTAGTCCTTGGCATGATCTGAACACACACACACACACACACACACCTCCCACACTCAGCTGTTAACCCTCAGCACCTCTGCCTGCCTGTCTGTCTGTCTGCCTGCCTGTCTGCCTGTCTGTCTGCCTGTCTGTCTGTCTGTCTGTCTGTCTGTCTGTCTGTCTGTCTGTCTGCCTGTCTGTCTGTCTGTCTGCCTGTCGTCCCTGTCTGTCTGCCTGCCTGCCTGTCTGTCTGTCTGTCTGTCTGTCTGTCTGCCTGTCTGTCTGTCTGTCTGTCTGTCTGCCTGTCTGTCTGTCTGTCTGTCTGCCTGCCTGCCTGCCTGTCTGTCTGTCTGTCTGCCTGCCTGTCTGTCTGTCTGTCTGTCTGCCTGTCTGTCTGTCTGTCTGCCTGTCTGTCTGTCTGCCTGCCTGTCTGCCTGTCTGCCTGCCTGTCTGTCTGATGTTCTGTCCTCATGATAACAGTCTGTACTCATGGAAGTACTCAAAAGTTGTTAACCACGTGGCAGCAACGCTCCTCCTGGTCGGTTTGTCAACTGAAGTCAAATATCTGAGAGACACCTTGATCTGTCTTTGTCTTCACTGTCTTCAGGTCCAGACTCAGCTGTCTTTGTCTTCACTGTCTTCGGGTCCAGGCTCAGCTGTCTTTGTCTTCACTGTCTTCGGGTCCAGGCTCAGCTGTCTTTGTCTTCACTGTCTTCGGGTCCAGACTCAGCTGTCTTTGTCTTCACTGTCTCGGGTCCAGACTCAGCTGTCTTTGTCTTCACTGTCTTCAGGTCCAGGCTCAGCTGTCTTTGTCTTCACTGTCTTCGGGTCCAGGCTCAGCTGTCTTTGTCTTCACTGTCTTCGGGTCCAGGCTCAGCTGTCTTTGTCTTCACTGTCTTCGGGTCCAGGCAAAGCGTGTCAGTAAGACTTCCATACTCACACCTTCTGTGTGAGTCCATCAGTCCGTCCGGTCTACAGTCATTGTACTGTGAGTGTTGGACAGAGTGTGGACATGTCTCGTCCTCAGTGGACGCCGTTTTGTCTCCGTAGCTGGGGAAGAGGACAGCTGGACATATGATGAATATTTATATTGTGGAGGTCACACAGTCACTGTTCAGCGAGGAATAATAACATGAAGCAGGTTGTGAAGACGTGATTGAACAGTGTGTGTTCAGTGTCGGATCGTCTAACTGGTTTGGAGTTTTTAGTTTCCTGTTGGTTCTCTCAACGTTATTTTACAGTTATTAGTCAGGTCAGATTTCAGGTGTTAGGTTTGTAAACAGACGCGCATCACGTAGAGCAGACAGTGAATGCATCACGAGCAGACAGTGAACGATCACGAGCAGACAGTGAACGATAGAGCAGGCAGTGAACGATCACGAGAGCAGACAGTGAACGATGAGCAGACAGTGAGCATCACGCAGAGCAGACAGTGAACGCATCACGCAGAGCAGACAGTGAACGCATCACGTAGAGCAGACAGTGAACGCATCTCTCTGACCTCTTTGATTAACAGGTATCATGTGTTGTTAGCTCAGTGTCGTGGGTTTGATTCCAGCCGTACACATGCTGAACATGTTTACTGTGAAATAGGGCTGTCTATGAATATTCTAAATTCGAATGTATATTCAGAGATTTGATTGTGAAAATTAATATCCGACTGTGGGAAAAGACACATCAGCGGCTGCTTTGCGAGTGCTCAGCGTCAGTCACTGCTCAAAGTGAGACGCCACAAAAAAGCGCGCAGATGCAGACGGCAGAGAGAAACCAAAATGGCGGAGTTCAGAGAGTGGTTTGCACTCCAAGCTGCCTAAAAGCCCGCTTTGGAAATGCGGAGCCTCAACATTAGGCTGTAATCTATACAACTTCAGTGAATGTTAATATAATATCTGCTTCAGTCACTGAATGAAGCCTGCCTATATTTGGGACAAGAGCCGGACCTTTAATTACTCGACTTCAAGTCTTGCTCAGCACTCATTTAGCAAAGATGGAAACATGGTATCAAATTTTTATTGAAATCAGTATGTGCATAGAGAGAGAGGGGGGCGAGCGACAGAGAGGTCTACAGTGCAGGCCATTAGTCCATTTACTTATTTTGTAATGTGCAGGCATGTTTTCAAAGACATGCTAAAACTGAAATGAAAATACAAGTCTGTCGTATTAGTTTGTCCTCCTGTTGTTGACATCATGCACAAATCTAGATATTCGATATTCCGGTGTGTGTTTCAGACAGCTACTGTGAAACTTGACGACAGACTGAAGAGGTTAACTCTGATTCAGACAGTCTTCATTGTTGTTAAATACGAGTTCATTTATTGTGTGAACAGGTTGTGTTGGCTGTCTTCAGGGGACAGACGTCGTCTCTGGTCTCTGATGGTTCAGGACGGTCAGACTCACTTTGAGAGAGACAGATCTGTATTTACTGACCTCCTCTGACTTGGGCCGGATCAACAATGGTGTGTTTGTGTTGACTGTCAGCACGAGGCCTCTCATTGGCTGTGATCAGAGGAGACGGCACAGCGAGAGCCCAGCGGGACACACACTGGGCTGTGAGAACCCATCAGCCACCTGGGCGTCCTGGAAGCTGACCCGGGTGTGGACAGGAGCGGCTCGGAGGTCGCCTCGTTGTAACATCGATAACGTGTGCAGAGGAGGAAACACTGCTGAGTGTTGCTCTGCACCTTGAAGTGAACAGCTGATTTATCTGATGAATGTTTCCTTGATTGTCAGTCAACGACCCGGCTGAGTGGCAACAACAGGAAGTGAGTCGATACGAGACATTAAAACTAAGATGGAGTAAGAAAACAAACAGAAGACTGAACGAGGTCTGGAGCCACCGTGCTGCAGAGTGAAGTGTGTTCAGTGATGGAGGAGACAGGTGGAGGGCTCTACCACAGATCACCTGGCGTACAGGTGAGAGGCCACCAGCGCTCCTTCTCCTCATTCACTGTCCGTGTCACTCGACCGAGAGTTTAGAGCGTGAATCCACCTGGAGCGCGCTCAGTTTGACTCACGTTTCAGGCTTCCTTCCTGTTTTCTGGTAGATGTGACGAGAGAAACGACAACAAGTCGACATCTGCTTTGGTCCATCCTCATCCTCTTCATCATGTTTGGTTGCACACACAGCTCGGCTCCACATGTTCAGATGTTCAGAGTGATGCAGCTTGATTATATCATCTGAACGCTCCAGAGGAAGCTGCTCGTTGTGTGTGGACCTTCATGAACTTCTTTCATCACGTTTGAAGCCTGCAAACAGAAACTGGGAGGCGTCTCCGCCTCTGCAGCTGTCTAACTGTTTGTTTCTGTTGATGTGAGAGTTTGTGGCCAACCGTCTGCTGAAAGCGTGAAAGTGTTACATCAACCTACAGGCGAGGCACGGAGAGACGATGGTGAATGTTTTTCTAGTGCAGATAACACGGCCTTCAAAATAAAACGTCCATGTGTTCCCTCGTCTCGTATAAAAGACCCTTCCTTTAACTTCAACGTACAATTAGTGCTGAGTCATCTCTTCCCAAACCACAACGAACCTCTGTAATCATGACCGACTCCAACTTCTTACCCAACAACATTTTATTGTGCTTTTTCCCTCACAAAAACAGAGCATGTCAGACAGAGTAAAGACTAAATATATCGCTGACAGTAAACCGCCTGCAGTTCAGAGAAACTCAGTATTACGTGTACAGAAATACACGCGACTTTGTGTGGTGATACCGCAGCGTGAGAGAGAGCCGTCAGAGCTGAGAGCAGGCCGGCCTCGTTGTCTCTGTCTGTGGTTTCTGGAAAGCGAGGCAGAGTGAGACCTCTGCACTGTAAACAAGCACGCTGATCTTGGGTCAGTGCCGCTCCACAGGAAGCAGCGGTTAGACAGGAAGTTTCTAAATGAATCAGATGAAGCTGCTCCACCCTGTTTGCTGACAACAGCAAGTACAACCTGCACAACCTGTCTGTCTGTCCGTCCACCTGTCTGTCTGCTGACATGTCAGACAAACTGTCTCTGAACACATCAGCATCTTTTCTTGTCCAATTTTCACAAAGTGACAAAACTGCAGTTCCTTTAAGATCCACTTGAGGCTGGCTCCAGAAGTGAGTCAGTCTCCATAAGTCCCCATGTTCAAATGTCCTCACAGAGACTAAAACGACCTCACAGAGTGGGGACGTCACAGAGACTACGTCCAGGTTTTAGACAGTCTGCGGGGACGTCACAGAGACTACGTCCAGGTTTTAGACAGTCTGCGGGACGCCAGAGACTACGCCCAGGTTTTAGACAGTCTGTGGGGACGCCACGGAGACTACGCCCAGGTTTTAGACAGTCTGCGGGACGCCACGGAGACTATGTCCAGGTTTTAGACAGTCTGCGGGATGTCACGGAGACTACGCCCAGGTTTTAGACAGTCTGCGGGACGCCACGGAGACTACGCCCAGGTTTTAGACAGTCTGTGGGGACGCCACGGAGACTACGTCCAGGTTTTAGACAGTCTGCGGGGACGTCACAGAGACTACGTCCAGGTTTTAGACAGTCTGCGGGGACGTCACGGAGACTACGCCCAGGTTTTAGACAGTCTGCGACGCCACGAGACTATGTCCAGGTTTTAGACAGTCTGCGGGACGCCACGGAGACTACGTCCAGGTTTTAGACAGTCTGTGGGGACGTCACGGAGACTACGTCCAGGTTTTAGACAGTCTGCGGGGACGTCACGGAGACTACGTCCAGGTTTTAGACAGTCTGCGGGGACGTCACGGAGACTACGTCCAGGTTTTAGACAGTCTGCGGGAAGGTGAACTTCCAATTCCTTCCATCTCCTTGCCATGGCCGAGGCGCCCTTGAGCAAGGCACTGTACCCCCCACCATCTGCTCGCGGGGGCTGTGAGTTGCTGCCCACCGCTCCAGTATATATGTGTATGTGGCATCATGTGTGTGTTCTTGTGCGTGTGTGTTCCGACAGCTGGATGTGTACAACACGATTAATAAAGTTTCAACTTGACTGAATGTTGTGGTTTGAGTTGGCTAACGTTAGCCTGCGTGCTAACGGACTGTCGTTGCAGCGTTGATTTTTTAAATAACCGTTTTTTTTCTCCTCAGCAGCCAGGGTGCATGATGGGATCTTTCCGGCGTCCCAGGCCTCGGTTTATGAGTTCTCCGGTACTGTCGGACCTCGCCCGGTTCCACGCCAGCTCACCTGCGCTACAGCTCTCCAACACCAGCGTGTGGAACAGGTGAGCTTAAGATCTGAACCTGGATCAGTCTGTGATGATTCAGTCAGGTCGTGTCAGCTCACAGCTCGAGCATCAGATCGTATCAGGAAGAACACACAGTTCAGATATAATCATCTGTGTGTGTGTGTGTGTGTGTGTGTGTGTGTGTGTGTGTGTGTGTGTGTGTGTGTTATGGGTCCAAACATCAGCTTAAAACAGCAAGTGCTGGCTCGTATTTTCCAGACCTCCAAGAGAAGAACAGGTTCTGTTGAAGGTCAGATCGGATCAGACTGTTTTCACTGTGTCAGACTCACGCTCACAGTAACGTGAGGAGGGAAACATCCATTTTCAGCCCCTCATACCCACGGACGGATCCCGATGATCCACCTCAACAGCCGGGACTCTTCTCTGAGCTCCTCACCCCGTCTCTAAAGCTGAGCCCAGACGCCCTACAGAAGAAACTGACCGTAGGGAGGGTCAGCATCTAACCAGCAACCCTCTGATTACTAGACCAGAGCTCTCCGACCTGAGCTCTCCGACCTGACATCTCCGACCTGAGCTCTCCGACCTGACATCTCCGACCTGACATCTCCAACCTGAGCTCTCCGACCTGAGCTCTCCAACCTGAGCTCTAATAGCTTCTGATCATCAGCTGGTCGTCAGTCGAGGTTGCAGTTGGACCTCGTATCACAGTGCTGAACCGTTTCTTTGAATCACGTGACAGGGACTTCACGCGAGCTTCATGTGTCCTCATATTTCCTCACACATGCTTGAGTTTCTGCGTGTTGAGTTTATTTCTGCGGCCCGTTTCCTCTCGCTCTCCACAGCGCTGACAGGATGTTTAGTAGGAAGTAGAGGTGGCAGCCGGGCCACGTCCTGTCAACCCGCTGAGTCACACACGAGAACCATCACACCCTGACCGACGCCAGTCCAAGATCAAGACGTTCACCACACGACTGTACTTTCATTTCACATCATGCAAGCTGATACGATGCACGACTCGTTGACCTGTGACCTTACCTGTGTGTGTTTGTTTCTGTCCTCAGCGTCCAATCAGCTGTGATCAAGGTGTTCCAGGGTGGAGCTCTGCAGTCTAACGAGCTGTACACGCTTAACGAGAGCATCAGGTGACGACGACTTCTTTCTCCTCTCAGTTAACGTAACGAGCAGCTGTAAACATGTTTGTCACAACACGTGTAACATCTTCAACATGTAGACGTCATTCTAATGTTCAGCTGACGGACGTCTCCTCGTAACCATGACAGCAGGCTGATGGAAAATGAATGAATGAATCAGTGAAAACTCGTTAACGTTTCTTCACTGTGTGATGATGAGGAGAGGAAACATGAAAAATCCTCCTTCCTGACCTCCTTCCTGACCTCCTTCCTGACCTCCTTCCTGACCTCCTTCGTGTCCTTCACAGGTGGCTCCTTAAAACTGAGATGGGCTCCTTCATCACTGACTACTTCCAGGTATTTCCATCCCTTGCTTCCTGTTTTCGGGTCATAAAATGTGACAGTTGAGCCGAGCGTCTGTTTGTTTTCAACAATCAGAGGAAACTCCAGCTGATGTCGATGCGGTCGCTGCACTTCCTGTATCTGTTGTTACAGTTGGTGGTGATGCAGAGACTGAAGGAAGGACGAGATGTTGATGTGCGAGCGCTGATTGAAGAGAGAGATTCTAAAAATGAATAAAAGAGTGACAATGCACTCACAAATATATTTCACATCTCTGCTGATGCTTCAGCTGCCAGTCAGCCTGTTAAAACAGGTCATGTGATCAGCAGCTGGGTCATGTGACCCGCCGTGCTGGCGTGACGTGGATCTCACAGTCTGCTGCAAACTGTGAAGATGTTTATCCGTCGTGAACAGTCTGTTCTCTTCAGCAGCTGTTTCAGCTCGTTCAGGCGCCGCAGTGTGAGGTCAGAGGTCATGTGACACGGCTGCTCGCAGAACAAAGAAGAAAGTTTGCAGTCAGCCCAGCTCGGCGTCTGTCTTTCAGCCTTTTATTTCACCAAGCTCTCACCAACCACTAAAAGTCAGTCCCAGATTTACTCTTGTCCGCGGCTTCTTGCTCGCTCACTCTCCTTTCTCTTCTTAGCTTCCTCCGTCAGCGTCCTCTTCACTCTCTTCTCCTCTGCCATCATGTCCGTAGAGGCTGCAGAGCTCACAGACTGATCCTGGGTCAGCTCTGTGTGATTACACTAAGCTGATTTGTGTCAGCGAGCAGCCGAGTGTCTTTATCTTTTTTATTGATCGTCTGAGCTTCAGGTAGAGATCAGCAGATCTGAACATGACCAGAACACGTCTTCTTCTTCTTCTGCTTCAGAACCAGCTGCTGACCCGAGGTCTGTCTGATGTTCTGGATCAGGTCCTCCTTCACTCAGGTGAGACTTCCTGAGCTTTGAGTCACTGAGAACAGAGAGCTTTTAGTATTGATGTGTGTGTGTAGAGTATCCAATACAAACCAGGACACTGAAGTCTGTCACATACTCCTGTAAAGTAATCTGATTACTCTGATTTAAAACTCTTTAAAGCCAATCAGCCTCCGTCTGATGTGATGACCTCATGTTTGTGTTTACAACATTAAGTGAACGTTTAATCAGATCATTTCCTGCTCGGTGGACGTGTTGCCGTGGTGTTGGTGATGTGTTTCCATGGTAACCACCTGTATGTCTCTGCCTGCAGGTGACGAGCAGCTCGTCGTCCTCGCCGACATGTGGGACAGATTCTTCACAGAGATCCTGCCGACCCTGCAGGCCATCTTCTACCCAGTCCAGGTACACACACACACACACACACACACACACACACACACCTGTAAAACACACACACCTTTAAACCACGACGATGTTGTTTTTATGAATTTTAAGTTTCTCTGAAAGGTGTTGGCGTCTGTCTCCAGTCTTTATGCTAACCTGTGCTAGCTTTAGTGTGTTTACCTGTTTACTCGTCTTCTTCTCGAATTTAAATTCTTTAAATTATTTAAATTATTTAATTTTTTTTTATTCTTTAAATTATTTAAATTATTTAATTTTTTAAATTATTTAAAATTTTTAAATTCTGAATTTCTGATTCAGAAAAATAAAAAATAAAGTCGATCAGTTTGATTATTGATCGTTAAATAACGACTGTGAAATGAGATCAGACTGAAGAGGACGCTGATTAAACGACTCAACAACTAACGAGCGAGCGCTCATAATCACAGACTCATTAATCAATGCCTCTCCACATAATTAAGATGCTTTAGAGAGCCTCGTTTCCATGGCGACGTGGATGGACGACAGTGATTGGTCTTTCAGGTTAAAGCAGTTTACTCACAGGTGTGTGTGTGTGTGTGTGTGTGTGTGTGTGTGTGTGTGTGTGTGTGTGTTCAGGGTCAGGAGCTCACAGTGAGGCAGATGGCCCTGCTGGCCTTCAGAGATCTGGTTTTGTTGAAGCTCCACCTGGAGGAGACTCTGGGCGGTGCAGCCTCCGTCCCTCCAGCCGTCACACAGATGCTGCTGGTGCTGCAGGTAAACAGTCTGTTTGTATTCTTTATGCTAAGCTAAGCTAGCTGCTTACATGTTTTGTCTGTGTACTGTCTGTGTACTCTGTGTACTGTCTGTGTACTCTGTGTACTGTCTGTGTACTCTGTGTACTGTCTGTGTACTGTCTGTGTACTGTCTGTGTACTCTGTGTACTGTCTGTGTACTCTGTGTACTGTCTGTGTACTGTCTGTGTACTCGTCCTGTCTCAGGGCATCCATGAGTCTGGCGGTCCCAGTTTGGAGTATTACCAGTTGGAGCGTCTGGTGGAGCTCGTCGTGTCTCCGTATCTCAGCAACGTTCTGCACAAGAGGAACCAGCTCCTGTTGGGTCAGTACCACCGAGCAATACTCACACCAAGTATTTGGTATATCAAGTATCAGGTTATGTATCAAGTCTGAGTTTGACGTTTAGCAGTGAAGCTAACAGATGCTAACAAAAACTGTGTGTGTGTGACACTTTAATAGAAGGAACACATTTTCATGATGAACACATGGTGTGAAAACATGAAAACACTCGTCACAGACTCCCATGATTGTTAAATCAAAAGTTTCATCCTGGACAAAACAAAAAGAGCTTTTTCGTTTTGAACAGATAAAACTCTTCGTCGTCTTTTCAAACAACAAAACTGTCGCAGTGACGTCACGTCCAACAAAATCCAGGAGACAGGAGCTCGCGGCACGTGCCACGGCAGCTGCCGTTCAAAATGTTCAAAATATTTAAAACTTCTCAAAAAATTCTCAAAGTGCTCAAAATTAGTTAAAGTAAAAATGCAGTTTACCGTGGCACGTGCCACAGCAGTTCCCGTTGTCTGCAGCACCGTGTGGAGCCTGCTTTTTCCTCAATTTTCTGACATTTTTCCTCAAAGTTCTGACCTTTTTCTTAGAAATCTGACGTTTTTCTCAAAATTTACTCTTTTTTTTCTTAGAAATCTGACTTTTTCTCAAAATTCTCACATTTTTCTCAAAAATCTACCTTTTTCCCCTCAAAGTTCTGACCTTTTTTCTTAGAAATCTGACTTTTCTTAAAATTCTGAATTTTTGACAAAATTCGCCCTTTTCCCTCAAAATTGACTTTTTCTTAAAATTCTACCTTTTTCCTCAAAATTTGACTTTTTTCCCCCTCAATATTCTGACCTTTTCTCAAAGTTCTGACCTTTTCTTTCTTAGAAATCTGACGTTTTTCTCAAAATTCTCACGTTTTTCTTAAAATTCCACCTTTTTTCCCCTCAATACTCTGACCTTTTTTGGCAAAATTATGACTTTTTTTCCTCTCAAAATTGACTTTTTCCTAAAAATTCTACCTTTTTTTTCTTAGAAATCTGACTTTTTCCTCAAAATTCTGACGTTTTTCTTAAATATCTGACCGTTTCTCAAAGTTCTGACCTTTTTTCTTAGAAATCTGACTTTTTCCTCAAAATTCTAACGTTTTTCTTGAAATTCTACCTTTTTTCCCTTCAAAATTCTGACGTTTTTTTTCTTAAAAATCTGACCTTTTCTCAAAGTTCTGACCTTTTATTCTTAGAAATTTTCCCCTCAAAATTGACTTTTTCCTCAAAATTCTACCTTTTTTTTCTTAGAAATCTGACTTTTTCCTCAAAATTCTGACGTTTTTCTTAAAATTCTGACCTTTTCTCAAAGTTCTGACCTTTTTTTTCTTAGAAATCTGACTTTTTCTTAAAATTCTGAATTTTTTGGCAAAATTCCGGCCCTTTTTCCCCTCAAAATTGACTTTCCTAAAAATTCTGACGTTTTTCTTAAAAATCTGACCTTTTCTCAAAATTCTACCTTTTTTCCCCTCAATATTGTCAATATTGACATTTTTCCTCAAAGTTCTGACCTTTTTCTCAGAAATCTGACGTTTTTCTCAAAATTTACTCTTTTTTTCTTAGAAATCTGACTTTTTCTCAAAATTCTCACGTTTTTCTCAAAAATCTACCTTTTTTCTCCTCAAAGTTCTGACCTTTTTTTTCTTAGAAATCTGACTTTTTCTTAAAATTCTGAATTTTTTTGGCAAAATTCCGGCCCTATTTCCCCTCAAAATTGACTTTTTCCTAAAAATTCTACCTTTTTGTCAAAATTCTGACCTTTTGTTTCTTAGAAATCTGTCTTTTTTTCCTCAAAATTCTACATTTTCTCCTTCAAAATCTGACTTTTTCTCAAAATTCTGACGTTTTTCTTAAAAATCTGACCTTTTCTCAAAGTTCTGACCCTTTTTTCTCAGAAATCTGACTTTCTCTCAAAATTCTACCTTTTTTGGCAAATTTTGACTTTTTTCCCCCTCAATATTCTGACCTTTTCTCAAAGTTCTGACCTTTTCTTTCTTAGAAATCTGACGTTTTTCTCAAAATTCTGAATTTTGACAAAATTCGCCCTTTTTCCTCAAAATTGACTTTTCCTAAAAACTCTACCTTTTGTTAAAATTCTGACGTTTTCAAAGTTCTGATCTTTTTTAGAAATCTGACGTTTTCTCAAAATTCTCACATTTTTAAAATTCTACCTTTTCCTCAAAATTTGACCTTTTGGCAAAATTCTGACTTTTTTCCTCAAAATTGACTTTTCCTCAAAATTCTGACGTTTTTCTTAAAAATCTGACCTTTTCTCAAAGTTCTGACCTTTTTTTCTTAGAAATCTGACGTTTTTCTCAAAATTTACTTTTTTTCTTAGAAAATTGACTTTTTCCTAAAAATTCTACCTTTTTGTCAAAATTCTGACCTTTTGTTTCTTAGAAATCTGTCTTTTTCTCAAAATTCTACATTTTCTCCTTCAAAATCTGACTTTTTCCTCAAAACTCTGACGTTTTTCTTAAAAATCTACCTTTTTCCCCTCAAAATTCTGACGTCTTTTTCTTTGAAATCAGATTTTTCTTAAAATTCTGAATTTTTTTCTCAAAAATTTTCTCAAAGTTCTGACCTTTTTTTCTTAGAAATCTGACTTTGTCAATTGAGAATGTTTAAAATGCAGTAAAAAAAAACAGTGACGACAGTTTTGTTGTTTGAAAAAAGGAAAAATAAATTTTTATCTGTTCAAAACATAAAACCTTTTAGGAACATTAAACAAACGAGGACAGAACATGTAAATCGTCTTCAGCGCTGCTGGTTGAACTTAAACCCGTTTCCTGTCTCTTCCAGAGTCTCGCCACCTGCGGTCATCGGGGTCGTTGCTAGGCGACCAGTCCCAGCCCGAGATCACAGTCACTCAGCATCACAACTCGTCGGACTCGTCGTCTCTGGCTCCGCTGGTGGAGCAGGAGGGCGAGGCGTACCTGGAGAAGTCCGGCGGTGTGCGGCGCCACACAGTGGCCAACGCGCACTCCGACGTCCGGCTACTGTCTGCGTCGGGCAGGTTGCATGCTGGGACGAAGGACAACAACGGTGTGGGAGGGGACGAAGAAGGCGTGGGGTTTCTGGTCGGGGGCGGGCCAATGAATCCCAGGCCGTTCTTCAGCCAACCGGACATGGTGGAGTCGCCAAGGGGAGGAGTCATCTGTTGATGACACCATGGGGGGCGGGACAGGAAGTGACAGGATGTTAAAAAACAAGGACAGAAAAGAGGAGAGGAGAAACAGGAAGTGACAGGAAGCGTTCCGTCTCACAGCTCTGACTCTGATCCAGGATCAGGCCGTGTGTCTGCAGGTTTGTACAGACAGAACTGGACTGCAGGTTCTGGTTCTGGTTCTGCTCAGGTCATGTAAATAAAATGTTCTGTGTTAAGGTTGTTGATGAATAATAAAGTTTAATTAAACAAATTCATATATGAAACTGTGTTCTCTTCAATCACAGCAGCTGCCGCGGCACAACGGCGTGAAAAAAGTCCGATTTAACGAAAAAAAGTCAGAATTTTGAGAAAAATGTCAGAATTTTTTTGGGGAAAAAAAGTTCGATTGCTGAGAAAAAAGTGACAATTTTGAAAAAGAAAAGTCAGAATTTTGAGAAGTCAGATTTCTAAGAAAAAAGTAAATTTTGAGGAAAAAAGGTCAGAATTTTGAAAAAATAAAAAGTCAATTTTGAGAAAAAAAAAAAGAATTTTGAGGAAGAAAAAAAATGTAATTTTGAATGGGAATAAAGCTGGCTCCCAAACTGGTTACATTTAACAACGGCAAAAAAAAGGTTATTTTTTAGAGAAAAAAAAATATTATTATTGAAGATGGATGATTAACTGGATCCAGGGAACAGGACCAGGACCAAGACCAGGACCAAGACCAGGACCAGACAGTATACAGATAGATACTTCTTTGGTCCCGCCTGCTCAGGTCTGGTGGTGCCGTAGACGAGTCACCATGGAAACCAGTCAAAGTTCAGAGGTCATCACAGAAACTCGTCCTCCTGCTGTCGTCTCTTCATTTGATCCACTTCAGGTCCTTTCACTCGAGGTGCGTTCAGGCGTCGTCATGAAAACACGCGTCAAACATTTGGCACAAAATCTTTATTTTTTTAAAAACAAACAGTGTGAAAGATTCAGAAAGTTTCAGGTTCACATTTAAGGAAGTTTAACAGAAACATTCAACATGGCTTCAATTCTCCACATCAACCACATCAGACAGTTTAAGGCAGCGAACAGACGAGTCGGAGTTTGTTTTGTGATTTTCTGGCACTTTATAGATCATAAAAACTTTTATTTTTGCAGCGATGAGCCGAGCTGCAGGTTCCAGACGGGTTTAATGTACGGAGGCCTGAAAGTCCAGAAAGGTTCGACTGTGTTTGTTCTCTTCAGACAACAAAAGCTTCAAATATCTGAAAAGTTTCCATCATGATTAACAGATCATGTGTAATATTTAATATTCCAGCTGTGACAGCGTGTAAACAATCTAAATGACTTGAATGAATACGTGAACTGTTTTTGTTGGATTGTTTTGGATGTCTCTGTTGGGGTCGATATCTGATGTTTTATTAAATAACGATGCGTTCATCTGATGAATCAACGCGTCGACCTTCGCCTTTGTTTACGTCACTCGAATGAATAAATGAGTTGTTGATGTTTTCGAAACGTTGTCGGGACCTTCCTCTGCTGAAAAGTCCCAAACAGATGAACGTTTCCCTCCTGTCTGTCTGATCAGCTGATCTTTGTTTGTAAAGATTCACGTCTTCAGCAGGAACCAATGGGAGCAGCTGGAGGTGACGAGCGTTTGTGTGGACGAACAACTCGAGGACAAAGAGCTTCATGAAGTCTCCTGTTGATTCATCAGGACACAAAGCTACGAGAAGGAGAGCAGTCAACTACGACTCCCA
>CM071610.1:95000-394880 GCA_036365135.1 Miichthys miiuy
ACAAGACCAAGACAAGACCAGGACTGAGACAAGACTGAGACTGAGACAAGACCAAGACAAGACCAGGACTGAGACAAGACTGAGACTGAGACAAGACCAAGACTGAGACAAGACCAGGACTGAGACAAGACCAAGACTGAGACAAGACCAAGACTGAGACAAGATTGAGACTGAGACAAGACTGAGACTGAGACAAGACTGAGACTGAGACAAGACCAGGACTGAGACAAGATTGAGACTGAGACAAGACTGAGACTGAGACAAGATTGAGACTGAGACAAGACTGAGACTGAGACAAGACCAGGACTGAGACAAGACCAGGACAAGACCAAGACTGGGACAAGACTGAGACAAGACCGGTCTGGAGTACTACAACACTGAAAACACACACACACACACACACACCCCTGATGATGTTTCCATGGAGACGAGACAGACGCGGGAAACTTCTGCACAGACTTAAAACAACATCTGAAAGAACTCCTGCTGGTCCGTCGTTGTCTGCAGTCTTCTGAAAACAGAGCGGTGTGTGTGTGTATTTGTGTGTGTGTGTGTGTGTGTGTGTGTGTGTGAGCACACGCCTCTGTAGGTGTGTGTGAGCTCTGCAGTGTTGACATGTAGGACTTACTGATCCTCTGTAGCACTTCTTCACGTCTTCGTAGGACAGGTCGTCGATCAGCTGCAGCCTGCGAACACGTCACATCACGTGTCATTAGATCAGACAATGACTATTATATTATATATATTATATGTGTCATATAACGATAAGTACACGTCCTACAGAGAACCGGGTCACTGCAGCAGCTGAGACAAGAACCAGACCAGCAGACAGCAGTGTTAGTGTCAAGAACCGACTGCCAGTGAAAAACCCTGAAGCTTCTTTGTCTAAAACAGAAAATATCTGACGTGCTCATCACTTCCTCATAGAGCTCCTCATCAAGTAAGGTTGAATGTAATCTAAAAGCATCTGACAGACAGGAAGCAGGTCTGAAGCACTTCCTGTGGCGTGTTATGAGAACACTTTAACTTCTTTAACTTGATGTCGCAGTAAAACAGCTGAAGATGTCATCGTGTGAAGCTGATTTAAGGTTTTTAAACTAAAAGTCTGGAGACAGTTTCACTGAGGAGGGAGGAAGTATTCTGACAATAGAGTACTAATACTCGATTACAAGTAAGCAACTAAGTCCTGGGCTGCGTTCCAATATATAGACTGCAATAAATAGAGAAACACAAGGTTATTGACCTGAAGAAGAAGATGTGTCATTTTTACTGGACAGAACGGAGAGGAACTGTAATCTGGAAAGTAACTAGTAACTAAAGCTGGCTAACCGACTGCTGTACTTCAGATTCAGCCGCGGACGTTTTAATGACCGTGTTATGAGGAGCCTCGTCATGGTGACGATGTAAATGTGACCGCAGAAACGTTGCGACACTGAAATCTGATCTGATGACGTTTGTTTGCACCGCTCGCCTCACCGTCGCCCTCCAAGCATGACGGACAAATCACGGTTCAACATGACGGACTCGTTCCTACATTACCAACAGAGGACTGTCACTCTACACCGACCAAGGGAGGACCGCTGAGCGTGGTCACTTGTGACAAATGTTTAATTCCTCTGCAAACGTTCAATATTTTAGCAGGTTTTAATTTACATTTAGATTTATCTCAGGTTAATTTTAACATATGGCTGCTGTGTTTTAGGGTCATTCTAATGTATGTTTAATGTATGTTTGCATGCTGCTACTGGATGCTTGAATTTCCCTCGAGATCAATAAAATATCTATCTATCTATCTGTCTGTCTGTCTGTCTGTCTATCTATCTACAATAAATAAACAAAAATAGAAAATCTACTCTTCAGGTCAAAATATTACTGCAAACATCTTTTTTTTAAAAATAAAAAATTCCAAGTGAGGACATTCATCAGTGATTTCACCACCTTCACCTCGTTTACTGTTTCTTCAAAAATGGACAAATTAACTTTAATTAAATGTATTGTTTCCAATCTTTAAAAATTTCTCTGCAAAACAAATATTCTCCAAATAATCACACACACACACACACACACACACACACACACACACACACACACACATACACACCTACATTACCAACAGAGGACTGTCACATTACACCTAGCAAGTGAGGACGTCTGTGTGGTCACTATAAGTAAACAGAAACAGAAAACTGACCGTAATATTACATCAACTTTGAACAACGTTTACTGAAGTCTAAAGTTTTATTGGTATGTCAGGACTCTCAGGTATTTGAATCAGATTTCATGGACGGTGGTTATGTAAATGAACTGACGACAAATCAACAAATTTATGCAAAAACTGAAACAACTGACAAACAGTGATCTGTGTGTGATCATGAATATTAATGTTATTTTTAATGGTGTAAATGTGAAACAAGTGAATTGGAAATGAAGTGAAATTTCCCATCAGCCACTGCTTTCAGTTCGGTACACTGTAGCATGGAGCTCAGCGTATGTGTGAAAGGAGTGATTGTCCACAAGAACACACACACACACACACACACACACACACACACACACACACACACACACACACACACACACTCAGATAAAAGGACTAATTATGCAAACAGTTTGGAGCTGAATGGAGAAACTGGAGCAGAGAAACGAGTCGAGTTCACACTCAGAAAACTGTTTACACGTTACCACAGTGCTGAGGAAGTATTTATTTACTACAGTAAGAGTACTAATACTACACTGTAGAAATACTTTGTAAAGGTAATTTAAGTTACACTGAGTAAAATGTGTCACAGTGCTTTTCTCTGTGATCTCATTGGATGATTGTGTATAAATGACTTCATTTATATATTTTAGTGAGACACATAATCAACAATAATCAATATTACAATGAGCACATTAGATTCGAATTTTAGATTAGCTGGTGATGGATGACACGATCGGTCCCTTCACTCAGTAGAAGCTGATGAAGAACACACTGAGCTAGCTTCATGTTGCTACGAGCTCTGATGTTTAAATATGTTTTCTCTTAAAGATAACGACGCTGACACTCGTTATAATCTGAAACATTTCATCGTTCACGCCTGAGTGTGAATGTCGGGCTCACGGGGAGTGGAGCCAGCGTCGTGCCAGAACAGGAGCTGCAATATATTCCAGGCTCAGCAGCCTCTATGGACATAATGGCAGAGGAGAAGAGAGCGAAGAGGACGCTGACGGAGGAAGCTAAGAAGAGAAAAGGAGAGAGTGAGCGAGCAAGAAGCCGCCGGACAAGAGTAAATCTGGGACTGACTTTTAGTGGTTGGTGAGAGCTTGGTGAAATAAAAGGCTGAAAGACAGACGCCGAGCTGGGCTGACTGCTGTTGGACTAGTCAGTAATATTAGCTGCTGCTGTGTCTGCTGTTGGTGACCTGGTTGATGATTGGCTGTTAGCAAAGCTGTCGACTCGCTAGTTTTTGATCAGAAGTAATGTAATCAGAGTAAATACTTGAGTACAGCTGAGCATAGTTACACAGTGGAGTTACACTCTGAGATGTTGATTGGTTGTCTCTCAGTCTTCAGACTGTTTGTGACTTTTAGCTCCTCGTGAATTGAAGCTTTACAACAGCTAACTGCTAACACCTCCTTCCCATCAGCCTCTCTGAGCTCTGCTGCCTGGAAACGTGAGCTGACTGCACGTGCTGCAGGCGCACACACACACACACACACACACACACACACACACACACACACACACACACACACAGTCTTGATTCTGCAGCTTGTTTTGTACGTGACAGGAATAACAGAGACACACTGAGGCTTTCCCTCTCTGTGTATTGTCTGTCCTGCACGTCTCCTCAGCTTTCATGTCCTGCCAAACACACACACACACACACACACACACACACACACACACACACACACACACACACACTTTGTCAGGACTAATGAGGTAGTTGTTTGACTACATGGAGGAGGAGAGGTCTGAGTGTATAAGTGAGTCTCCTGCACACTTCCTGTACCTATCTGTCCAATCAGAGCTGACTACAATGCTAACAGGAGATGCTAACTGCTAATTCAGCTAACTTCTAATGGAGGCTGAATGTAAACAAACACAGACAGCTCACTGACTGTACGACACCAACCCCAACCTCAAAATCCAAGATGGCTGCTCTGTAATGCACGCTGCCGTCATGAACTGTTGTACACACAGTCTGTCTGTCTGTGGACGTTGCTATGGTTACACCAAATACAGCGTACCTAACAACGGCTAAAATATTACTAACAGCAGCTAACACGAGCTGACAACCTAACCTGGGGTTGTCCTGAACGTTCCCAGCTGTGATTTTCAAGCTAAATGAAATGCAACTTTATACTTCCTGTTTACATCTCCCTCCCCATCATGGGAGCTGTAGTTCCAAAACTTGAGAACTACAGTTCAAGTGTTGTGGAACTACAGCCTGTTACTGCTGTCTGAGGCACGATTATCCCGCAAACAGCAGTAAGATAAAGAGAACAGCATGTATGAATGTACCGTGTGACTCACCTGAAGGGCAGCGGGCAGTGTCCGTCCTCCTCCCTCGGTGGCTCCACCTCATGGGGGTGCAGGACGCTGACATCATCACTATGCTCCAAATTCTCTGACATCATCATCATTCGCCTGGAGCGGTCTGGGGGGCAGAACAACAACGATCAGAACGTTTGTGAGCCGGGTTATTTCCTGTCTGCAGGTCGATCCGCTTAAACGAACGCAGCACGCCGACGTTCATCTGAAGACTGAAACAACGACGAGGAGAGGAGGAGGAGGAGGAGGAGGAGGAGGAGGAGGGATGGAGCTCTAAATATAGAGGTGTGAAGAAGAAAACCATCATCACATGTTCTCTTCTTCTCCAGCTCGCTGTTGGTCACATGTCAAAGATTAACAAATGAAAATGAAGCCTTCGTCCACGCTCTTAATCCTGCATAACTTTAAGCCTTAATATAACCTGAACAGGTGAGTTGTATATAAATTCACCCTCAGTACAGTTGTCATGAACGGGGAAATTAGCTACAGAGACCAAAACTGTTTTTTGTACCAGGCTGTAAACATGTTTATTTCTGCTGTGAAGTTGGACATTTGAACATGGGGACTTATGGAGACTGACTCACTTCTGGAGCCAGCCTCAAGTGGACGTTAGAGGAACTGCAGCTTGTGGCTTCACTGCACAGGCATGGAGGCTGATGTTGATGACTGGATGCAACAAGAGTTGCTGTTATATCACACAGTCACTCCATTTTATCGTGTTTATGCCACTTCATTTCATATTATATTTAATATACATACACGTGTGTTTATTTGCGTTCTTGCTGTGAGGTGTCAGAGGGTGTGCATGAGGCAGAGCTCTGATTGGTCGGAGGACTCGCTGAGCTGCAGAGAAAACCTTTGATCTGTGAGACGAACACACACACACGCAAGGATGTTCTCTCCTCTGTTGCCATGGTAACAACATGAGAGGAGGCTCGTTCAGATCGAGTGTTTCGCTCCTCGTCCAACATGAAGCTCTGATCAGGAGGTCTACAGGACGGACCATCGTCACAGAGACCACGTCCAGGTTTTAGACAGTCTGTGGGGACGTCACGGAGACTACGTCCAGGTTTTAGACAGTCTGCGGGGACGTCACGGAGACTACGTCCAGGTTTTAGACAGTCTGTCCAGATGAAATGATGAAAATTGAAACATTAAATATCAGATAACTTGTAATAAAGAAATATTTATCATCTCTGTCGATGACTCATGTTTATATCTAAGTTAAATATTTCATCCCGTTCACTTCCTGCAGCACAAACTTCAGATTAATAATTAACATCTCCTCCTCCTCCTCCTCCTCCTCCTCCTCCTCCTCGTCCTCCTCTGAGCCAACAGACGTCCGTCCGTCCGCTTGATATTAAACAAATCCACGTCTGAGTATCCAAACAATGGCCGACACCTGGAGCACATTATGACACATTACACTGAGCTCATGCAAATCTGACGGCTCGTGTGATTCCAGCGAAGTCAGCGCAGACAAACACGTCTGCATGTGAGGCGTGCAGATGTCAGCTGACTCCAACCTGTACAGACATCTCCACCACACACAGGGAAAGGCGTTACCATGGCGACAGGCATGATCCTCTCTCTCCAGCCGACAGCAGGTACTTCTGTTCCTCCTCCTCCCTCCTGGTTTCCATGGAGACGCTCGGTCTCCTCTCGAGGGAGTCTCACCCTGCTGATTAAATCAGGCAGCACCTCAGGGAGACGCCGGCTGTTTGCTGCGATGGGAACGCAGCAGGTCCAACACCACGTTTAACGTTCAAGGGGACGGACGCGCCCCGGTCCGTTCTGCAGGACTTGTCTGACTTCTGCTGATCTCATACTGAAGTGTAAACCTGCTCGTGGTGACGTTCAGACGTGACCTTAATGTAATGTGACCTCAAATTTGACTGTGTGGGCTGAAACCAGCCAATCAGAATCTTGCTGATGGTCGGACATCTCCACCACAGCAGCATCCTCTTCACTGCAACGTATGCAAACGACAAGAAAATCAGATTCTCCTCCAACCAGACGTCACGACACCTGCTAGTCTACACATACAGAGCGTCACGGAGACTACGTCCAGTTTTAGACCGTCTGTGACAGTCACAGAGACTACGTCCAGTTTTAGACCGTCTGTGACAGTCACAGACACGACTGCATGTGAACTACTGAGAGGAGGCCACACAGAGACTGAGTCCGTCTGAAACACACGAGAGGTTCAAAAGTTCCAGACGACTCAGTTAAACCAACCTGATGATGTAACTTTAATGATCCACACTGACCTGTGATCAGCTGAACGGTGTCTCTGTCATTCGTACGTCTGTTCTCACACTATGTAACTTTGGGCTCCGGGTCGGGAGAAGTACGTAACGCTTTACGGCACTAAGTCACACACCACCAACTATTTCACTGATTCTGGTGAAACTGGATCATATTTTATGGAGAAAATGTTTTCTGGTTTTCCCTCTGATGTCCTCCGGCTGCTCCGCCTCAACTCTCTGTGATTTACAGAGTTTATGATGGACAGTGAAGTAAACTGCTGACAGCTGTAGCTGCTGTTAGCTCATGTTAGCTCAGTTTGTTAGCTCATGTTAGCTCAGATTGTTAGCTGCTGTTAGCTGCTGTTAGCTCAGTTTGTTAGCTAATGTTAGCTGCTGTTAGCTCAGTTTGTTAGCCGTTTGTAAACAGGCGTTTTGGAGGTTTGCAGGCTAGGTGAGCGAAGCAGCGTAGCCGGGCTCAGCAGCCTCTATGGACATAATGGCAGAGGAGAAGAGAGTGAAGAGGACGCTGACAGCTTCTATATTAAGATTATATTATATAACACATGTGTATATATAATATTATATAATTATATATAATGTATATAGACTAAATTGAAGTACAGTAAAACAAATCCTGACACAGTAACTAAAATACCTTAAAATACTGCTGAAACTAGAGTAAATACTCTGATTACTTCTCACAGTACTGACAGACTCATCCTTCTTGTGGTGTGTTCAGTACCTGATGCTCGTCGTTACTCTCAGTATTACAGTACTGCCTCCATCATCATGATGACATCAGCAGCGTGTCCTCACACCTTCATCACACAGACAGTCTTACCTTCAGTGCACGGTGCAGTCTTCACTCAGGTCCGCGGATGTTCAGCAGCTCTGTCCGGTGACCGTCCGCACCGACCGACCGCCCGGAGTGGATCCGCTGGAGAGCGCCGCAGCTGCTGCGCCAAGCTCACGGCGCTGAGCAGAGACACTACAGGAAGAGACAGGAAGCGGCCTTCACAATAAAAGCATGTCGCCTAGAGGGGGAAATGTCAAAATAAAAGACAAAGACTGTTGAGAGCCGCTGCCCCCCCAATGACGGTCTGTTTGATGGTGCACCTGTCCTCAGGTGTGCCCCGTGGTCATGTGATCAACACTATACGAAACGTTGCGTTCAGGAGCAGACGATCTGATTAACCTGCAGCTCAGCACAGCGGCGCCTCCCTGTGGCCAAACGACACAACTACACAATAGGATGACGTCATTACTGATTACACTACCAGCTGAGTATGAAGTCACAAACCAATCAATAATAATTAATGATATTCTGATGAGTTCATTAATTAAACTGGAACCAGCGTGTTTGATCCGTGTTCCTGTCAGAACCAGGAGGTCGGTCGGGTCCGGCCTGTGGTACCAGAACCTGCAGTGTTCATGGATCCTCAGGCTAACACACGAGCTAACGTTAACGAGCTCACTAGGCCCCCCCCGGCCAATCAGAAGCAAGTACTCTGACCATAAAAGGTCAAAGTGGCTTCATGATGCGTTCAAGGCCCGTAAAAAACACAAGTAAACATTTTATTAGAAACAGTTTGATTATATCAGATAAGAAAGATGCACTGTGACCTCTGACTGGAGTTAAAGGAACTCTAACCTCCCTCATCCCAGAACCAGTGACCCAACAGAACCTCTGAACCAGCAGTGTCCAGTCTAACAGTGAACACAGCAACAGAACCTCTGAACCAGCAGTGTCCAGTCTAACAGTGAGTACAGCAGCCTACTGAGGTGGTTTTCTTGCCGGGTTTGGGTGCTGGCATCCCGGGCTGAGTCAGTTCAGTTAGCGGTACTCCTGTCCATCATGAAGTCTGTAAATCAGCTCAGTAGTGGAATGTTATTCGTTATAAGTGTGTAAGTCACAGAGAGTTGAAGCAGTCGGAGGACATCAGAGGGAAAGGCAGCAGATGTATTGTGAATAAAATCTGATCCAGTCTGAATAAAGTTCTGTGGTTCTGGTTCTGTACAGTAATCAGTGAGGCCCGGCAGAGATGACTGCAGCAGAACACCATGAAGAAAACCTGAAGACACTTTGTGTCGGTGTTGGACAGACACTGGAGGACAGAGGACAGAGACAGCTGAAGTTTGACTTCATGGAGACTTTAATTGTTTTGTCTTCGAACGTTACGTGACGTTCAGGTGCATAAATGACGACTCTGAGCTCGGCACAGTTCCACCAGCTACAGGTTTAATATCAGAGAACAACAGTAGAAAAACAGAGGCAGAGGCTAGCAGACAAAAACAAGAGTAGAAACAATCCAACAGGCTCTTTAAAATTATTCCTCTGTACAGTATTTACACACACACACACACACACACACACACACACACAGTACAGTACAACTACACACTGAGGAGGAGGAGTCTGAGGATCAGTCCCAGCGCTGCCCTCTGATTGGTCCGTCCTCCTCCGTCCACAGTATTTTTAACTTCCTGTGAAGCTGAGACACTTCCAGGTCAAAGTGTGACGACGTCCCGTGGAGCCTCAGAGGTCAGAGGTCACTGTGGAGGATAAAGTCTGGGTGGGGTCAGAGGACCGTCCGACCCAACCCGCCCGCCTCCAAAACAACAGCTGCTCTTCCAAAGACCGGCAGTCCGTCTCCACCCACCGGGTCATCTCTGTCCTCAGTCTGTGAGCCGGAACCTCTGCTGCCCACCCACCCGAGCACCACGGTACCATCTGGAACCAGCAGGACCGGCGTCAGGCCTCAGTCCTCTTGAAGTCTCTGCAGGGGGCGGAGCAGCTGGCTGGGCGTCCAGGCAGAGAAATCAAACGTACACAAACACCATTGAACTGATGTCGAAACAGAAACGCTTCCTCATGTGATCTGCTCACATGACTCCGGGCGGGGTGGAGGTCAGCCAATCAGGTGTGCCTGCAGACAGGTGAGAGGACACGATTGGTCAAGAGTGGAGAGCACAGCACAGGAAGTGAAGTGGAGGAGGAGGTGGAGCTGACTCCAGGATGAGCTGGTCTGAGGTCAGTCTGCACTCTTTAATCTGACCCGAGGTCAGCTGGACCCGAGGTCAGCTGGACCCGAGGTCAGAGGTCACGAGTCAGATATGAATTGAATTACTGCCCTCTAGTGGACAGAACGTGTCACTGCGACAGCGTGGATTCAAATATTTTAATGTTTGACAACGAAGCAGCTCCACTGATCTGTGATCAGATGTTACTCCAGCAGCTGATCCTCAGTCGGACAGTCGTTCACATCGTCACTATATTTGTATTCATTGTTTATTTATCAATGTTCAAAGAGAGAGAGAGAGAGAGAGAGAGAGAGAGAGAGAGGGGGAGTGTGTGTGTGTGTGTGTGTGTGTGTGTGTGTGTCTTACCGGTCTCACCTCCGTGCGGGCGGGTACATGGACGGGGCAGACGCCTGCTGACTGGCGACGATGGCTGAGGAGGAGAGGCCTGTGAGACAGATCCAACATGGAGGACACGTGAGAGTGACGATGAGTGTGTGTGTGTGTGTGTGTGTGTGTGTGTGTGTGTGTGTCTCACCTGAGGCGTAGGACAGGTCGTACTGTCCTGACAGCAGCGGGTAGCCCATGTGATGATGGGAAGGCAGGATGCGTTGGGACGGCGAGGACCGCGGCCGGTCGCCCTCCCTGTCCCGGTCCCGGTCTCGGTCTCTCTCCCGGTCCCGGTCTCTCTCCCGGTCCCGGTCTCTCTCCCGGTCGTGGGGGTTCTTGTTGTCTTGGATGGACGGGGATTTGCTCTTGTACTGGCTGGCGTGCTGCTGCAGCAGGTCCAGAGCTTTGGCCTCGCCAGGCGGCTTCACCGTGGGACTGGACCTGGACGGCTTCTCGCCCTCCTCCCCCGACGACACCTTCCCGCCGTACGACGGGTACGAGTAACCAGGCGGCAGGTACGGGCCTGAGGACAGAGAGACGGCCTTTACCTCTATCGTTTTTAGATCATCCAGAACCATCAGAACCAGTGAACTCAAATGAAACCAGCTCCATGTCTGGGTTCTGTTTCTACAACAAACTAGACGCTCTGAAGATCACTTCAGAGCCTGAGGACAGATCTGGTTAAAGTTTATGTGTCCTGTTCTGATCCATTTGAGTGGTTCTGATCATACAGAGGAGTTCTGATGGTACCGCTCTGCCTTTAAAACAACAACAACACACCCTCACAGATGGATCTGATCGTCATTAACCATCAATCTGTTGAAATACTGATTATTAATATTTGATTAACATGTCAGCTGCTCTCAGCTGATGTGGGTCCACCATGGCCCGGTTCTGCTTCTTAAAGCGCTGCAGCGTTCCTGCAAGGCTCCATACTTATTCTGACCTATTCCAGGGATTTCAGCGTGCTGCTCCTCCCTCAGTTTTGGTCGCACATACACAAAAAAGGTATCAAAACGGCCGGGAATGGTGTGCTGTGACTTTTCTAAGAGTTTCACCAAACGCTTTCGTCAAAAATCACCAAAAACCACGCCAAAGTTTACAATGGGTGTGTATTGGTAGAATGTTCCAGAGCTAGAGTGGGTGACATTGTCGCTAGAGTGGAGAGGGAGAGAAACATTTGTCAAAAAATACATTTGCAAATGGCTCTCGTGGCCACAAATGTCACTCTACAGAAATAATTTCTACATAGAAACGTAGGAAAATTCGTGGGCTATGCAGCGATATCACTGCTGAAGCTGTCAGACTTATAGTTTTGGCGGAGACGCACTGATGCGCCAGGATCACCCACCGACAGCCCCATCTACTCCCATGTAAACTGGAGAGGAGAAATTTCCCAAAGGAGCACGGGCACCTGTTCTTTCTCTCTCTCCCCAGGTCACATTTTTTAACTTTAGACACTGAAATTCGGCATTCACATGGTCGACAAGATGAGGATGCTCACGGTCATTTGGGCTTTTTGATACGACCTACCGTTTGGCATCAGTGTCCACTAGTTGGAGGGGGTTCATTTAGAGATTTTCTGTGTCTCTCAGCAGTCACTCACACACAGACAGAGCACAGCTGCAGTTAATTGCTCTGACCTGCAGCTGACCCTGGTTGCTTGGCAACCTCAAGCCTGCCTTTGACTAACATGACCCCTCTCCCTCTGCTCCTTCTTACCTGGGTAATTCTGCATCATGACGGAGGGCATGCCTCTGTATCCGGGGTGGCTGGGCTCGTAGCCGTGGCTGTAGGCGTAAGGTCCGTGCATGTAGGGCATGTAGCCCTGGTGCTGGGCCAGGGGGGAGGAGAACTGCATGTGGGGGGGACGGGACTCCTTCCCTCCCCCCCGGTGCTCCTCTAGTGGCAGCTGAGTCCGGCCCTCCGCCCCTTCCTTCACCTCCTCTTTCTGGAGGCTCTCCTTTGGCCGCTGCCTCTCCTCCTTCCCTTTCCTGTCGCGCTCCCTCTCCCGCTCGTCCTTCCAGCGCTCCTCCTCCTGAGGTTTGGGAGCTTCAGAATATTTGTTGTGGTAGACGTACGGCCACAAGCGCGAGTCCGGCTCCTGCACAGAAGAAGAGAGGTTAGTAAAGATGGCCGACGGCGGTCAGACCTGAAGTGTTGTGGTCATTTTGTGTAAAGATGCAGTTACCTGTCTGTACCACACGGCAGGCTCTACACCTGCCGGCCTGCCTGACTCCACCCCCAGCTTGACCTCTTCTTTCCCATGATGCCCTGCTTCACTCAGCTTCATCTTCAGACCCTCCGGCTGGGCGGCGGGGACCTTGGGGTCCTCTCCCTTTGCCATGATGACCGACTTAGCCTGTTCTGAAGGCGGCGGTGGCTCTTTGGGCTTGGTCGGGTTCAGCACGCCCTTGGCGCCGAGGTCGGTGAGGCTGGGCGCTCGGGACAGGGTGGGCGGTACCAAGGCTTTCTGCTTCCACTCCTCCTTCCCACAGGCGTCCCGCTCTTTGCCCTCGGCCTTCTTGTCGACCTGCCGCTGCCGCTCCTCGTACTGCTGGCGGTAGGCGGGGTTGGAGGCGAGCAGGTGGGCGTGGTAGGCCTGGTCAGGGGAGTAGGAGTAGGGGGGGACGTAGTACTGGTTGTAGTAGAGCGGCTGGGTGTACATATTGGAGCGCTGCTGGATGACGGATGGCTGCTGAGGCCCCGGCTCCGGCTTCCTCTCCTCCTGAGGCTCCACCTTCAGTTTGCTCTCCTCCCCCACCTCCGGCTGCTCCTCCTCTTTCTTCACCTTCACCTGAGCGCCCTCCACGAGAGGCGGCGCTGCTGGCGCTGCCCCCGGGCTTGGGTTGGGGTAGCTGGGGGAGTAGTAGGAGTCGTAGTTGGGGTAGTACGGTGACTCCTTGCTGGGGGGCTGCGGCGGGAACAGAGCCTTCTTGGCGCCTTCGCGAGGTGCCTGGTCAGGCTCCGTCTTGACTTTGACCTCCGCCTCCCTCGCCATCCTCGCCGGCATCAGAGATGTCGGAGTAGGCGGGGCTGCTGGTTTTGACGGATGCGTTGTCGGCTCCGTTCTGGTTGAGGTGAAGGGGCACAGGGAGGCCCGTCTCCATCCTGCTCGCCACGCCGATGGACGGGCTGGGCGCGTTGTCCGAGAAGCTGTACACCTTGTCAGCCTCCGCCTTGATGCTCGCCAGCCGGCTCTGGTGAGCCTCCGATGAGCCATTGAGCAAAGCGTCGTCCGAGTACGGGCTCCGCCCCTCCTCTGCCCGCCCGACCTTAGCCATCGCCTTCGGGCTGTCCCCCTCCTTTCCCCCCTCCCTCTTCTTCTTGTCCTTCTTCTTCTTGTCCTTGGAGAGGGTGGGGCTGGAGGCGGGGTCAGCCAGCGGCGGTGGTTTTGGTTGGATGTTCTTCAGCTGGGGGCTCTTGGGGACGGACTGTACCACCGAGCCCAGAGCCGGGGAGGACGCCTGCAGGGCGTAGGGTGAGGTGGTGCTGGGGGCAGCGGGCGCCACCGGTCGGGCCGGCTTCAAGCCTTTCTGGGTCAGTTTATCGGGCTTCCCGCTGGCAGCGGGCATCTTTTTGGCCTTCCTTTCGTCCATGCCGTCGTTGCTGGCCTCGTCCGTCAGACACGCCCCCTCCTCACCGCCGTCCGTCACCTCAGGCTCCGCCTCCCCCGCCTTCTTCTTCCCCTTTGATGTCAGCTTCCCCGGGGAGGGGGAGGGGGCGTCGAACCCCCGTCCTTTTGGCGTGGTGGAGCGGGCGGGGGAAATGGCAGCACCGTTACAGGAGGCAGGGTCAGGGTGGAGGGCGGGGTCATCTCCGTATTCACTGTCTACGTCTTGGTCTAACCGGACGTCGTGGTCATTGTGGGCCCGGGCCTGGTGGTACTTCAGCCCGTTGATGTGCTTGTACTTCTTGTTGCAGTTGGGGTGGGGGCAGTCGATGAGCACCGGGAAGGGCAGGTCCGGTCCAGCTGTGGAGGGCAGGTGGTCCGCCTCCGGGAGGAAGCGGCACCGTGGAGTTGGTTCTCATCCTCTTCGAAGCCTTGGTGTCCTCGGAGCTGGACGTGGGCTCCATGTCGGAGGCCGGTTTGGTCTTCCTCTTGGCGGAGGAGGGGCTGGCTTTGACGTCCTCGGCACCACCCGCCGTCTGGCTGCCTCTCCGACCTTTGCTGTTGGTGGCGGCGCCGCGCGTTTTGCTGCTGCCGCTGCCTTTATTGTCTGATGAGTTGCTGTTGTCGTTCAGCGGCGTGTTGCTGCTTGGACGCATCCTCTTCCCCCGACCACGACCGCTCCGCATCTCCACATCACTGGTGGGTGACTCGCAGAACCTGAAACAAAATGTGAAGTTTGAAACAGGAAGGAGGAGGAGGAGTGCTAACGTTAGCGTGAATGAGGTGATGATTAACGGTAATGTGACAAGTACTCTCATTTAATTCACCGGATTATCTACAGATTAACCGTCACACGTCGAGCTTCACTGTTTTACCTCGGCGGGGCCCAGTCGTGTCTCGTGCAGTCCAGCAGAGTCCCAACGTACGTCTTGTTCCTCCAAGTTACGTTAACGACCAGCATACCTGCAGACAGACAGACAGTTATACCTGTACTGTAACTGAAAGCCACAGATGGTGTTACTTGTTGCTGCAGCAGGAAGCAGATGTCGGATGGAAACAGAAGTTTCAGATGAGCGTCGCAGTTCAACTTGCATCAGTGAGACCGCGGCTGATCTGTGAACAGCTCGAGCCAGCCAGAGCAGAGTGTGTGTGTGTGTGATCATATGGAGTCTGGATCGTGTTTTTCTCTCAGCGTGGCGTCTTGTTCGACATCACACGCTTGACATGAACGCTTTCATCGTGGCTGTCTCATGTAGAAAAACCTGTGTCCCCAGACTGCAGGGTTCTCGTGGTTCATAACGTCGTAATTTATTTTTTATTGCAGCCGACAGTTAACGTTACCATGGAAGCAACAGAGTAATATTTCAGTACGGTGTGATGTCATGCTGATTTCAGCACATTCTAACCAATCAGATCACTCAGATTGACATTTCATTATCACGCGTTCACTCATTGCTGAGGTAACTTCCTGTCCAGAAATAAAAACAAACGGACCGGCTCCAGGTTCAGCCTGATAAACTCACCATCCTCGGTCTCCTGCCACACGATGCCCTCCAGGTTGACGCTGGTTCCGGGCTCACATGGTCCCAGACACTCCGGCTCGGTCGCCAGCGCAGCATCCGCCGTGTTCACCGCTACTGAGCGTGTGCGAACCATGATCTGCTCACAGGGGGATGAGATGTCGCTGTTGGCGACGGGAGTGAGGAGGTGGAGGGGAGGAGGAGCAGGTGTGGACACCGGAGACTCCATCTGGAGGAGACAGAGAAGGAGAGAAGGAGACAGAGAAGGAGACAATGTGAGTGACTGGCTGAAACAGAGAGGTCAGAGGTCAACACACGGTCATGAAGTGGACTGTAAATTAGATTAAAGCAGATTTCAGTTTAATATTTCAGTGATTACTGATCAATCGTATGAATTCATAGACTGGACGTGTACAGTGATTATTCACAACATGTTAGAGTTTAACATCAAACTCGACTACCTGTTCAGTCTGTTAGGTGAGATGGACAGGATGGTGACGCCTTTAAGGACAATCTGACATTCAAACACTGATTCAGTCTCTCCTCTTCACATCAGGACGACTCGACACAAAACGCTCTTTAACAAACTGAACTCTCTCAGGATCATCGTCTGAACACAACAAAGAACTTTAAAAAAGATTTGGATCATAAAATAATCAGCTGCTGCAGAAACAGCTGATCATTGTTCTCTTAATGTTGATTATTAAATTAATTAAACTGTTTGTGCGTGAAGGTTCACAGACGTTCAGACTGTTCAGTGAAGCTGACTGGCTGCTTAAGGGGGTGTTACCGTGGTAACCAGAGAAACAACAGCCCCCATCCATCTCCTCTTTGAAGAATAACAAACATGGCCGCCTGGAATGCTGGGAAACCCCAAAAACCAATCGACCAATCAGCTCGTCAGAGAGGGGGGTCAGTTTCAGACAGGATGCCTCCCGAGCAGGGAAACTCCTCCTCCTCCTCCTCCTCCTCCTCCTCCTCCTCCACTCCAAGGTATTCATTACAACAACAAGCCACATTCCTCTCAAGGTCAGTCGCTCTCAGAGCGATCGGTGATACTGATCAGAGAGCTGCTGCTTTAATGCGTCACTTCATAGACCAGAGGAGACGGTGAGGTTGCCAGACCTGCACAGATTAAAGTCCAGGTCATGTTCAAGGCTGTTCAAGGCTGTTCAAGGCTGTTTCCAACACTTGGATGAATGTTAATCTATCATCACTGTGCTGAAATCATTGTGGTTCTTTGAAGACGTTACGAGGTCAAAAGTACAACAGTGTGTGTGTGTGTGAGAGAGACGTTAACTACAGACGGCACACTGCAGTAAGAACCATCCAATCAGCTACAGGTACCAGGAAGGACCAAAATAGCAAAATAGTGAGACGCTGCAGCAGTCGGAGCTGCTGCCGAGGACACAAGTTCAAATTTAAAGACTCGACTGAAACATCATTTAGATTCTAGATTTTAGATTTTTATTGTGCAGGAACATCAGAGGAAAGGTCAAAGTTTATCATCGTCGACACAAAGCTGCAGTAACGAGTCAGAAATAAGATCTATGGTGACGAGCTGAAGAGACGTTTCTTTCAAATCTGTCAGTTAACTCGAGAAGTTTGAAGCCAAGCTTCGACGTTGAGCGTCATCACGGACACGTGACGTTTATTTAAAGCCGAACACGAGCTTCACTTCAGTTGTGCAGATTATCTTGATGAACAAAACATTAAATATCATACTTTGGTTTGGCACATTTTATTTTCTAACCTCGACTCGTGACATCACAAAATCACGTGAGAACGCTCTGCGCTTTAGAGGAACTACGGGCAGCTACATCACGACCTACAGCCGTGTGTGAGCTGCTGAAGCTGTGAGCACTGTGCTGCTTTACGCCACAGACTCTTAGTCTCGCCCTGAAACTTCCAGACAGATGATGATCAGCACTTTCTGCCTCAGACATTTGATTTTTGGTTTCCCCGTCTGCTCTCTCGTTTATCGTCCTCGCCTCAGAGCCGCGACGTCCAGTAAAGTTCAGCGCTGCAGCGCATTTTAAACGTCAGTGATTTGACGAATGGTTCGAGCACAGACAGACTCAGACAGACAGTTTTACAGTTTACTGAGGGAATCTTTCCCACCGTCCCACCTGTGCTGCGTGAACTGTTTAAGCGTCACCGCAGAGACGTTTCCGTCAGTCACAGAGAACTGGAAGGTCTGAAACGCCTGGAAACAACGTCCAGGCCTCAGTCAGGCGTGTTTCCTAACAGGCATGTCGAAGGCCTCGACAGGGAAGACGTGATGATAAGGACACCTGGAAAGCTCAAGGTCTGCCTTAAAACAACCCAAGGAACTTCCTCAAGGACTTCCCTCCAAAACATATCTACAATCCCTCAATGACCCTTGAAACCTCTCCAGGACTTCAGCCCTCCTCCTCTTCCTCGGCGGGCCTCACACAGAGTCGGAGGAATGTCAGAAATGAACAACAGGTTTGCAGTTATTTCTCCACGGGACGCCGAGACACTGGACTAACATCTGGGATGGAGGGAGGAGGAGAGAACAGTGATTCGTCTCTCTCAGTCTCTGTTTGGATCGAAGCCCAGGACTCCAGCTCGAAAACGAGGATGAATCTTACTATGAAAACCTGTTTAATGACGCCTGAGATCGACTTTAAGACCAAAGGAAGGAACAAGGACGGTCCACAGGACAACGTCAAAACATTCACAAAAACTACATCAGAGTTTGGATTAAAGTAAATCCAGATCGACTCTTTGTGGACAAAACGCTGAAACCGGTTCACTTTAAAAGGACCAGTGTGTGTGGACCACCATGTGTACCATTTAGTGCAAATGTATCTGTCCCAGAGTGAAGGACACATCCACCTTTCCTGCAGAGGGCGCTCCACCTCCTGCTGAGGGAACATGTGACTGAGAGGAACCGTTCAGGGTTCAAACACGTGACCTTTTCTGTTCAACACTTCCAGGAAGACTGGCTACAGCCGAGGTGTCAGGGGGCCTGTTAGCTTCTCGAGATGTTTTAATTTACTTTTTCTGTGAAGGCGTCTTCCCCTTCGACCCACCTCGTCTTCCTCCACTTCTGTTTCCCAGAAAGCATTTGGAGAACCCCCAGAGAGCCCAGCTCGTCAGGGTTTATGTGCAGGTGGAGACTCAGCCTGGGCACGAGCCACCTCTTCATACCTTTATACCTTCCAGACCTGAGTTTACGGCGTTTGGCCCACGTTAAACGCTTTAGCTGAAGAAAAGTGAAACTGCAGTGGAAAGAAATAATTCAGGATTTTGTCAGCATTACAGAAATATATAGTGAGCTATAAAAACAACAAGGCTGAACTAAATCAAACGTCAAGACAACAGAGCACAAACAGTGCATCTGGAGTACGTCAAATAGAGCCTGAGATCATCATCAGGGCTAGTTTATTCCAGATATTTACACATAAATACACTCAGCTGACACTTTATGAGCTTCACCCAGTTTATAGATACATGTCCTCAAAAATCTGGTCTGCCTAACCTTGAATGAACAGCCAAATTAGCCTTGAATCAACCGGTAGTTTTTAGCCTTGAATGAACAGCCAAATTAGCCTTGAATCAACTGGTAGTTTTTAGCCTTGAATGAACAGCCATATTAGCCTTGAATTAACTGATAGATTAGCCTTAAATCAACAGGTGAATTAGCCTTAAATCAACTGGTAGTTTTTAGCCTTGAATCAATAGCCAATTTAGCCTTGAATCAACCACTCATTTAAACCTGTATCCAAAGCCTGTTAAAACCTGAAGGGGTAGTCTGCTAAGCCTTGAATCAACACATTGAACCTTGAATCAACACCTTATTAGATTCAATAAGTGAATGTGTACTGAATAAGTAAACATCAGTTTAAAAGGTGAGCTCTACAAAGAAACGTGTTGATTACAGTTTTAGATGACAAAAAGATGATTTTTTGCTTTCAAACAGACGCAGCAGCTGGAAATATCCAGATGTGACGTCAGTGTCCACGTTTAGAGTTCACAGGAAGAACACCCACCACATCTGTCTGTGCGTACTGTAAACTGAGCAGAAGGAAGAGAAGATTCACCTCTTTTCCACCGGCTTTGTGTTTAGTCTGAGTTTTAGTCCACGTGGTGTCATCAGTTTCAGTCTGTGCTGTTCAAACAGACTCAGCGTCCAGCTGCAGAGTTTTAACAATGTCGAGCATTAAACTGAACCTGTCGTCAGCTGACAGCAGCTCGGCCTCCGTCACATTAAGATGTTTTAACACAGAGCAAAACCACCATCCATCCACCGAAGACAAACAAGAGCAGCAACTTCATGTTGGACTAATTTAACCATGAAATATCCGTCTGTCTGACCATGAACGAACAGCCCAGATCTTTGAATCAAGACCCTGTTTAACCTTGAATCACCAGCTTGTTTAACATTAAGTCAACAAACCATTAAACCTTGAATCAACAAACAATCTAACCCTTAGCCTGTTTAACCCTGGATGGACAGCCTGCTAAGCCTTGAATCAACAACTCATTTAACCTTGAATTATAAGCACATTGAACCTGGAATTCACAGTTCTTTTATCCTGAATCTTTTTAATGAAGAGCATATTCATGCTCTGTATGTTAGTGTTAAAGTTCAAGGTGCTTTCCTTGAAATCAGACTTTCATTCATAAATTCAGTCACAAACAGTTTGAGGTTAAACTTTGACCTTTGACCTGAAGCACGTCGACCACGTGTGAAGAGCAACCAACAGCTTAAAGCAACAAACTCCTCACCTGAGGGGCTATGGAAAGGCATTCTGGGAAATGTAGGAGATGACATCAGAATGATGATGGCGGCCATGAGGTGACAAAGGTCACTGCTCGATTCTGATAGGCCAGAGGTGATGGCGGCAAAATCTACTTGACTGATGGACGAGAACAGAAACTGAGCGGCTGATAACTGCTGGGCTGGAAACCTCCACGCTAAACTAAATTTAGTAAGACGACGAGGAAAGCTGGAGTGAAAGAAAAACATCTGACAGACTACGTTTGTCTCGAGCGTCACGATGTTGACTGAGGAATGAACCTGTTTGATTTTTCAGGGTGATTAAAGGAGAATAACGACAGACCTGAACCAGCTGTCATTATTCATATCCAGAAAACACAGACATCCACTGTGTAAGCCAGCGGTACTCAATAGGCGGCCCGTCAGCCACCTATTTGTGGCCCCTGAACTGTTATTTCTTCACTATGGGTTTTGGTTGGGTCAGTACGTGTATATCGGGACCTGTCTCCATGCCAACGATACACAGACAGCCTGTTACTGGGTTCACTTTGGCTTTGGAGCGGTTCTCTGCTAAAAGCCCCCTCCTAATATATTTGTTTTGGTCCTTTCTTGTTTTATTCAACTATTTATTTTAATTTATGTCAAAATGGAAATGATATTTTCTTTGAGTTCATATTTCTGTTGTTTTGAATATTACAGTATATCGCATGTGGCCTGACTGACCTCAATAAATGGACCTTTGAGTCATTGAAAAAATCTTTGTACCCCTGGTGTAAGCACTTTATTTAGACGATGGCTGAAGGACGCAGGATTTGATTCAGACTTCAGCTTAATCTGACCTAATGGATTCAAAGAACATATATTATATATTATAGAACTCCTCACACCTTTAATTGATCACTTCTATCACACTGGCGATGTAAAGTTCATGCTGCGCCGCACGCAGCAGGCAGGGTTCGTTCGATCGTTCGCTCTTACCTTCACGCCGACCACTTTCTTCAGGTTTCGGCACTCGCCGTTGTCCACCTCCTCTTGGTCCATTGTCATGGCAACGGGCTGTCCGATCCCCGCCGGGTCCAGCCCCATGTTCCCGAGCTGCTCGGCTGCAGCCAACTCAGGGTTCTGCTGGCCCTCGAATGGGCCGCTGCGAGGGGCCCCCAATGGCAGGATGGGGGCCACGGACTCTTTGTCAGCATTGACCACTCCCGTGGTCACAACCTCCATTTTGTCCTTCTTAGTTTTCACCCCGTCTTTGTCCTTTTTCACAGCAGGGAGGGTACGGGAGGGTTTACTCGACTTGTCAGCTCCCTTACCGGGGGCAGAGTTTGGGTTCTGGGGTGGAGGATCCCCGGGGGTCCGACCCTGAACCTCCTTCTTAGCTCCGTCTGAGATCGGGGCCTTCACGCTGTCCTTAGAGTTTTTACTACGCTTGGATTTGGATTTGCTCTCTTTGCCCTGCGCAGCGGCTACAGGGCTAACAAACTTTATATTGTCAGGTAAAGCAGCCACAGCGCTGGGAGGAGCAGCCATGCCTCCTCCCTCCTTACTGCTCGACATCTCTAGTTTGTCCTTCTCCAGGTCGGCGTCCAGGTCAATGATCAGATTGCCAACACCGATATCCCACTCATCGCCGCTGTCATACGTGTCCACCGCGTTGGAGTCCACACCTTTCCCGCCTGCAGGGCCGCTGCTGAGGGACATCTTAGTAGGAGCGTCCCGGAGCGCCGCAGGAGGGCCGCAGGAGGGCCGCGCTCCTCCCAGCCGCAGGACGCCTCCTCAGGGCTGGACCCCGCGCCTCCTCCCTGCTCCCCACATCGCCTCCTGCACACGGGACAAACAACAGGTTAGACCAGAGAGGAAGTGACATCAACAGGTTAGACCAGAGAGGAAGTGACATCAACAGGTTAGACCAGAGAGGAAGTGACATCAACAGGTTAGACCAGAGAGGAAGTGACATCAACAGGACACATTTTTATATACGTCGTGTATAAAACAGATTTTTCTCTCTGATATATTTTTTATTTCCTGTGAATTTTTCTCTAAATAAAGTCTGAATTTGTGCTGAAGGTCCGTTTGTGGTGACCCGGTCAGAGCAGCAGCAGGGCTGGTGGTACTTCTGTTGTGTGTTTCCTGGAGATGGGTGGGCGACCGCCCCAACGACTGCAGACTGGCGAGCAGATCGTCATGACATTCACTTGACAGGAAGTTCTGATCTGAAGATCAGCTGCTAATGACGACATGACGCGCTCGGACAAAAAGAGAACATGCCAACAACACGGAAACACGATTATAAAATATGCTTCAGCATCAATTATTTTTAATAAGTTCAGTTCTGTGTGAATGTAAACAGCAGTAACTAACGAGGAATTTAATTATCTGTTCATTTAAACGTCTGACATCAGGTAACGTTTCAGCTCGAGAAACTAAATGAACTAATGAATCAAACGATTAATCAATAATCTAAAATCAATGATTCCTTTCCTGTCGATGGATCGAACCTCGACACAGCGAGCTGCCATAATTATTCATCAATGAATCTGAATTAATCCGTTTTATTAATTAAACAACTGACTGTTTATAAAAGTTAAAATGTTTTCTCTTCAGGTTTAAACAGGAAACGGTGGACAGACGGGTCGTTTGCTGAACAAAACAATCAAATAAAAATCCTTTTAAACTTGTATTATTGAGTCAAACAGCAGGTGGCGCTGTGCCTCGTTAGTTTGAGGTGTTTTCAATGATTTCAGGGCATGAAGTGAACGTTTGAGCTGATCTGGAGTCAGTCTCTGAGCGACACACTCTCACTGACTGAGTGGATTAGCTCGTAGCATCCAGAGCTGTTCTCAGATCAGCCTTCCCGCTCGGCTGCTTCACTTAATTAAAAGGCGTCCTCGTCGTCAGGAGCGCAGCAGAGGAACCTCTTTATATGGAAATGGGCCTGAGCCTGGCCCGGCCTGACCCGGCCCAGCTCAGCTCCTCAGACAGCAGGACAAATCATCCAGCCCGCCCTGATGGAAACTTGGCCCTGACGACTCCACAACTCAGCACGGACGAGCCAGCGAGCGTCTTCGGACTGGGCCGGGCTGTAAACTACACGTCCCAGGCAGGGTGAATCCTCGCCCACATATTAACACGCCGTCAGCGTTCTGATGATTTACGGCGGGCCGCGGGACGACAAGGAAGACGAGGCTGGGTCAGCGCCAGCTTCAGCTGAGACTCTGCTGGGAGACTGGCTGCAGGTAGAACCGGTCCAGTATGAACTGTATGCAGTGTATTCACAGGTGTGTGTGGAGGAAAGGTGGAGCTGATCACACCATCAGATTTTAATGATACTGATTATTATTATTGTTCAGAAGATCTGAGGGTCAGTTACTACACTTTACTATCACTGAGTTCATACAGCAGCTTTTTACTGAGAGCCACTCAAACAGCTCAAACAGGCTGAGTTTGATTCTGTTGATTTAAAAGAAGTTACGATGTTATGATCGTTAGTGAGGTAACGAGAGCGACGTGACGCAGTTTGACAATCTCTCTTTGACTAAACGTCTGTCTGTCAGTGAACAGCCTGTCTGTCAGTGACACTTACTATAATAAACATATTTGTCATTATGTCGTCGGCATGCCGTGCACTGCTGCCGTCCCATCAGCTGACGTGAACCCTCTGCAGGACAGGTCAGGATCAGAGCGGTGCTCACACACTCGACACACACTCGACACACACTCGACACACACTCGACACACACTCGACACACACTCGACACACTCACAGCATTGAGCTGGACCTCCTCTGATGCAGACACAGGTTCAGGAGAGGACGAGTCCATTTGTCAGTAATATTACTGATAGTGTGACAAGCCTCCTATGTCCTGAACATTCGTCCTAAACATTCGTCCTAAGACACTCTTCCTTGACCTGGATGTTAAGTGCTCTGAGGAAAGGTGTGAAGGAGAGGTCATAAGGAGTTAGGAGAAGTGGAGGGTGGTGTTCAGAGAGTCAGACTACGTCACGATGTGATGGAGGATGTTATTAATATGATCTGTGGTAAAACTACAAAGATGTTTGATGGACTACAATCGCTCCATGTTAGATCGTTCTCCCCTCATTTACATAAAAACAGACAACCTGCTGAAAAATTAATTACATTAATTAAACATTCTAATTAAAATAAAGGAATATTGTTGCGCGTCACACTGAATGATGTAATATTCATGTTAGTCCTGTTCAATGTTCTCATCTTTCCTCTGAGCCAAACTTTAAAGTTTCTATTTACACGTCGACGATATTTAAAAGTTACTTTTTCAGATGAAGGACGACCGCTCAGAGGAGTCCATGCAGGTAAATATCTTCGTTCATCACCTGAACTGTGACGTCACTCGAGCGCGGCTGATGTCCGACCTTCACCTGAGAGGTCGATGTGATGTCAACACAACGTCAGCTCAGAGCAGCTCTGGGGTCAGCGTGAAGACCGGAGCACTTTGTGTTTCACACGCCGTCATGTTGCAGCTCTTTGCCCAGTTTAACCCCTGAACCTGGACGTAGTCTGTGACTCACAGACTGTCTAAAACCTGGACGTAGTCTCTGTGACGTCCCCGCAGACTGTCTAAAACCTGGACGTAGTCTCTGTGACGTGCCTGCAGACTGTCTAAAACCTGGACGTAGTCTCCGTGACGTCCTCGCAGACTGTATAAAACCTGGACGTAGTCTCTGTGACGCCCTGCAGACTGTCTAAAACCTGGACGTAGTCTCCGTGACGTCCACACGAACTGAAAATTAAAAATTTAATCAACTTTTGGTCTATACGCTGTGTGTGTGTGTTCAGACTGTCACTCTTCATGGTACGTCACCTGACTTCCTGTCAAACACATTCAGTCTTTGGTTTCTTCTTGTATGACACATCCATCACTTGATCACAGCTAAATGCTTCTGCCTTGACAAGCCAACAGCCACCCTCCACCCTCCGCTCCATCCAGCCCGTCTCTCAGTGCCTCTCTGAGGGGTTCAGTCAGCGGTCAGGCAGGGTTCACACCCTGAGCTCTGCTCCGCCCAGCCTTTATCTCCACCCGTCTCACAGGCCCAGTTATCAAAGAGTGCAGGTGGAGGACGCAGACCACACTTCATACAGCAGAACAGAACACACCCCCACCTTCAACCGCTCCATCTCCATGTGGTTTAAACTGTCAGTTCATCCTCATGGGGAATGACATGTGGATTCGAACCCTGGTACATGGGGCGGATGCTCTACCAACTGAGCTAAACGACACCTGACACTTTCATCCAAAGCAGGGAGCAATTTGGGGTTCTTAGTTAGTATCTTGCCCAAGGACACTTCGACATGCATGGAGGGGATCGAACCGGCGATCGAACCTCCAATCATCTGATTAGTAGACGACCCGCTCTACCTCCTGACACAACATGTAACACAACACAGTGCGTGCACACACACACACACACACACAGTTTGCTCCTCTACTGAAAACACACGACTCTGAACATTTGATTGTGTCACATCGTATCGTCTGAAGACAAATTCAGACGGATTAGACAGCCAATCACAGCAGGGCGATCAGGAGGTGTGTTTCTGCTCAACGTAACAATCAGGAAATAAACGACTCGCTCACTTTCATTCACGGTCTGTGTCTCTCAACCACTGCTCACTCTGTCAAATTAAACTTCTTCATGTTTCTATTTTTCAACTTTGAAACATTGACTATAACAGTCGCGTGTCGCCCGGTGGGCTTTGAAACATTGACTATAACAGCCGCGTCGCCGGTGGGCTTTGAAACATTGACTATAACAGTCGCGTGTCGCCCGGTGGGCATTGAAACATTGACTATAACAGCCGCGTGTCGCCCGGTGGGCATTGAAACATTGACTATAACAGCCGCGTGTCGCCCGGTGGGCTTTGAAACATTGACTATATCAGCCAGGTGTCGCCCGGTGGAATTTGCTGGTTGACAGTCAAATTTTGCTCCTCTGTGATTGGCTGGAAAGAGTCACATGAACGAACCTCAGACCACCTTTTTCTCCACGCCGCCACCTCGACCGTCCACACACTGAGTTTAACGAGCGTGGAGCAGATTGAGTCACGGTTCAACCTCCCACGACACTGACCCGTGTGTGTGTGTGTGTGTGTGTGTGTCTTTGTTCTGTCATGTTGCTTCACTTCAATGGAGTCTCCTCTATATGAGATTTAAACCAGCTTAAGGGCTGACACACACACACACACACACACACACACACACACACACACACACACACACACACACACACACACACACACACCCCCCTTTAGACTGAGTTTAACCTGATGACTGACTGACACACACACACCTTTAGACTGAGTTTAACCTGATGACTGACTGACACACACACACACACACACCTTTAGACTGAGTTTAACCTGATGACTGACTGACACACACACACACACCTTTAGACTGAGTTTAACCTGATGACTGACTGACACACACACACACACACACACACACACACACACACACACACACACACCTTTAGACTGAGTTTAACCTGATGACTGACTGACACACACACACACACCTTTAGACTGAGTTTAACCTGATGACTGACAGACACACACACACACACTTACACACAGTTTACACACACATGACACACACACACACACACACCTTTAGACTGAGTTTAACCTGATGACTGACACACACACACACCTTTAGACTGAGTTTAACCTGATGACTGACTGACACACACACACACACCTTTAGACTGAGTTTAACCTGATGACTGACACACACACACACACACACACCTTTAGACTGAGTTTAACCTGATGACTGACTGACACACACACACACACCTTTAGACTGAGTTTAACCTGATGACTGACACACACACACCTTTAGACTGAGTTTAACCTGATGACTGACTGACACACACACACACACACACACACCTTTAGACTGAGTTTAACCTGATGACTGACACACACACACACCTTTAGACTGAGTTTAACCTGATGACTGACACACACACACACACCTTTAGACTGAGTTTAACCTGATGACTGACACACACACACCTTTAGACTGAGTTTAACCTGATGACTGACACACACACACCTTTAGACTGAGTTTAACCTGATGACTGACTGACACACACACACACCTTTAGACTGAGTTTAACCTGATGACTGACTGACACACACACACACCTTTAGACTGAGTTTAACCTGATGACTGACACACACACACCTTTAGACTGAGTTTAACCTGATGACTGACACACACACACACACCTTTAGACTGAGTTTAACCTGATGACTGACACACACACACCTTTAGACTGAGTTTAACCTGATGACTGACTGACACACACACACACCTTTAGACTGAGTTTAACCTGATGACTGACACACACACACACACCTTTAGACTGAGTTTAACCTGATGACTGACTGACACACACACACACACCTTTAGACTGAGTTTAACCTGATGACTGACACACACACACACACACCTTTAGACTGAGTTTAACCTGATGACTGACACACACACACACCTTTAGACTGAGTTTAACCTGATGACTGACACACACACACACCTTTAGACTGAGTTTAACCTGATGACTGACTGACACACACACACCTTTAGACTGAGTTTAACCTGATGACTGACTGACACACACACACACACACACACACACCTTTAGACTGAGTTTAACCTGATGACTGACACACACACACCTTTAGACTGAGTTTAACCTGATGACTGACACACACACACCTTTAGACTGAGTTTAACCTGATGACTGACTGACACACACACACACACACACACCTTTAGACTGAGTTTAACCTGATGACTGACTGACACACACCTTTAGACTGAGTTTAACCTGATGACTGACTGACACACACACACCTTTAGACTGAGTTTAACCTGATGACTGACTGACACACACCTTTAGACTGAGTTTAACCTGATGACTGACACACACACACACACACCTTTAGACTGAGTTTAACCTGATGACTGACTGACACACACCTTTAGACTGAGTTTAACCTGATGACTGACACACACACACACCTTTAGACTGAGTTTAACCTGATGACTGACTGACACACACCTTTAGACTGAGTTTAACCTGATGACTGACACACACACACCTTTAGACTGAGTTTAACCTGATGACTGACACACACACACCTTTAGACTGAGTTTAACCTGATGACTGACACACACACACCTTTAGACTGAGTTTAACCTGATGACTGACACACACACACCTTTAGACTGAGTTTAACCTGATGACTGACACACACACACACACACACCTTTAGACTGAGTTTAACCTGATGACTGACTGACACACACACACACACCTTTAGACTGAGTTTAACCTGATGACTGACTGACACACACACACACCTTTAGACTGAGTTTAACCTGATGACTGACACACACACACACACACACACACACACACACACACACACACACACACACCGTTAGACTGAGTTTAACCTGATGACTGACTGATAGGCCTTCAGTCAGCAGCTCCTGCTGTGCACTCACACTCATTTACAAGTGTTAGCATGTTGCACTGACAGCAGCTACATCCTGCCTGCTGCATGAAGGAGCTACACAACATATATCATGTTAGCCACGTTAGCTTGTTGGGTCGTGAGGACAATAAACAAGAGCCTGAATGCCAATTAGCTGTAGCTGCTAATTAAAACACGTAAAGAAGACAGAAGATTGTTGCAAACACAGCTAGCCTAGCCTAGCTACCATTAGCTTCGCGGCGGCCCTGGAGCTCACTCTGCCCTTTAGCACAAAGCTAACATGGTTTAAAATAAACCGTCTCCCCGCCGCTTCCGTCGGATGATGCCCGCCTCAAAACACACACACTGACGCTCACACAAGACCTCGACATCGAATAACGTGGCGGGGTTTTGTCACAACTTGTGCGGCAGCTTAAGTCCCGAGAGGGCCCCACACCACCGTGGCCCGCTACAAGACTAACGAGATCCATTATCGGACGCGTTGCTTGTTTAGCACTAACGGGGGGAGATTTCGGTGTTCTCCGTGTAACTTTGTGATAAACGAACCGTCTCATGGGCTCCTGTTAGCGATTACAGCCGAGATTAGACACGTTAAATCGGATCTAAAGCCCAAACACAGTTATAGGTGGTTTATGTAACTGTTGACCTGACGTCCTATCTGTCGTGTGATGGACAATTACCGATGCGGCGCTTTCAACCTCCCTGTCAAACTTATAGATCCAATATCGGACAACCGTTTGATTTCCCCTCTTCTAACCTCTGATGCTGTTTCACCCCAAACCCAGCATGTATTTTAATATCCAGCACAACTGCAGTGATATTAAACATGAGAGGGATCTGGACCGAGTTAATTTAACGGTCATTAGTTTATAAAAACGCCACATTAGCTTGAAAACATGCTAAACATGGAGGGTTGGGTTTGAACGGACGGTTAGCAGACACCAAACGGACATTATAATGTTGATATGAAGAGGTGAGAGCAGCCGTTACACAAACAGCTCAACACACACGTGTGTGTTTTAAAAACGAATGTGGAGGTAGTGCTTCAACGTTTTCAGGTGGATTTAAAACAAGCGGGTCAGACGGGACCGTGTCCGATGATGGATGCATGCCCCTTAGCTTCCCCGGTCTCTCCAGACAAAGACAGCAGCTAGCCTGCTGAGCTAACCCCCGGGATAGCTAGCAGGCTATCCCGCGTTTCAAAAAAAAAAAAAAAAAAAAATGTGGATCCGAACCCCACCGAGCAGGTTCGGCTCCGACGAGCCCACTTACCCCGTCTGAAATCCCAATCCGACCAGTGTTCATGTGCACTCCATAGGTCCCGATAATCCCGGTGAAACAGTTACAAGCTCCCCCCAAACTGGTGGATCGAAGCAGGCACAGACCAGTCAACGTGCTCCCAGTTCACTGGACCGCAGCCATCACACGGTCACATCCCGGAGAAGAAAGCTGGAAAACAGCGGGAAACACCGACATTTTGGAGTCAGCCCTCGAGCCTGGATGGAAAGAAAACTAATCCCGGGTATTCCATGAGCGGATGCGATAATCCAGGAGTTTCCAGACCGACGTTATCCCCGTTAATAGACACACAGACAGCAACGGACAGACAAACAGCACTGTGGGGCTAAATGGCTGTTAGGTACAATGCAACCGAAACCCCGGAACACTGGATCAGTGGAGTCACTGGACCTGGACTCAGTTCCCCCGGATCGGAGTCACTGACTGGATCTGGACTCAGCTATGTTGTAAAGAAAAGCACATTTTGAAGATGTTAAAATTAAGTTAGCTAATGTTAGCCAAAGGCTAGTTAACTAAATCAATCATTAACCAGCTAGTTAATTGGCGTGTTGCTAGCTAGCTACTTTACATCGAATGTTAGTTAGCTAGCAGTTTTAATAAAATCTAATTTAAAGATGGTTCATGGATAAAATAGATATAATAAACTATCAATATCCTAAATCAGCCAATGTTGACGAAATTCTAGCCAACTAGCAAGCTAATCAACCTCAGCTGAACATGACCTTCCACGTTGTGTGGTACACAATATTCTGCCAGCTGAGCTGCTAACTTCTGGTTTAGCCCTCCGCTGACTTAAAAAGGCGGTGGATGCCATTGCTGTCATTACACAGTTTGGCCACTATGTCAGATTAGCTTCTCAGTTGTGAAGATGTCATTTAAGTATGAAGATTATGATACATCTTCCATGACTAGCGTACAAGACCACGACATACATGAACTCCGACACTTGGGGCAGGAACAATTGGACAAAACGTCCTCACTTTGCAAAAGTGTCCTCCTAACGTATAAAACTTCACTTTGTCCTCATAAAGATAGACGTACCTACACACACGTACCTACAGTGTGTGTAAAGTGTACACACACTGTAATTACAGTTTTAATCAATATCCTCTGCAGACGGAGAGCGAGCTGCAATTACATTTTTATTTGGATCTTCTCTCCCTTTGTTCATTAAGGACGGACCGGACCGAGCGAGTGCCGGAGGAGTGATGATGGAATAATGGAGGTGTCGTGGGGGAGTAATGGGGGAGATTCACTGCACTCACATCATATAAACTCTGTGGTTTGAACGTCTTCTTTGGTCCTAACTCTTTAAGTCCAGGCTAATGCATACATGGATGGATTGTCACGGTCCCCAGAGGATGATTCCTGACTGTGAGAATTCAACTTGTTCCTAACCTTTATCCTTCATTGCCATTTTCTATCATTGAATAAACTGTTTAAATAACATTTTATGGATATTTCATATAATATTTAATGCATAACAAAAACAGAAGTTTCGTCCATCTGTCCTCTGTCCTCCAGTGTCCAACACTGACACAAAGTCATGTTTTCAGTATTTTCAGGTATTCTTCATGGTATTTTAGAGTTAATTAATTTTACATCTAATGAAACGCTTTCTTCAGAGTGCTTCCTGTTTGATAAAACAAAGTCATTTTTTTTACAGACAGATTACAGAGGACACAAACTCTGAGCAGATAACTTCACATCAAATCTCTTTAACACTTTACACCAACAAATCCATCAGGTCAAGTTCTGGTGCCGTGCCATTGTTCTGAAAAATGTCCCATTGGGCCGACAGCCCGTTATCCTGAAAACAAACGGCCGTTGATGTGAACAGCGGCCTGGTATAACTGATGTCACATATTTAACTGATGTAACGTTACATAACTGACCTTTAAACCTGAAAAGGACCACTGTGTTTATTATCGTTACCGTGATGACACAGGTCACCTGACCGAGGTCAGCTGATGTTTGCACGTCAAAGTACACAAAGATATTCAGGCCAAAGAACTCTGTGGAGAGCGTGTACTTTGGGACGGGCCTTCGGAGCAGGGGGCGTTTGTTTTCAGGATCACTGTCAGACAAACGGGGCATTTTTGGGACTGTTGGGTTTCAGAACAACGAGCAGCCCATCAAGTTTTACGAGCTGCTCAAATTCACAGAAAATTCACTTCAAACAATCAACCAATGATCCAATGATGGTAAACCTGAACATGTTACCAGATAAACCCAAAACCCCCAAAACGTCAAACATGGACTGATGTTAAAGAGTCCTGGTCCAGGTTTTTCTCACAAGGTTCACTCTGTAAACCTGCGTCCTGGATCAGGATCCTGGAAACCATCCGAGCCTTGAAGAAGAACTGCTCCGTGTTTTTATAACAGCGAACTGATCGGAGCGTTCAGAAGATCCAACGTGTCGGAATGATTTCAAAAGTTCAACGTTTGAACGTTGTTAGTTTGTTCTCTGAACGTTTGACCATCATCATCACCATGACAACCATCATCATCCTCTCTGTTGTTCTACAGTCACAGACACCTTCACAGGTGAAATCTTCAGTTCATCATCATCAGTGTTAAAGTATGGAAACATCTTGTCGGTGAAAGTGTGTGTGAAGGTGTGTATGTGTGTGTTAGTATCAGGATCAGAAACGACAGTTTTCCTCTGTTCATGTCCAGATTCACTCTGATCCTCTGGAACCAATTCTGGATGTTGAGATCAGTGTTTGGACCTGATGGGGAGAGTGTGAAGTATTTACCAAACCAGAACCATATTCTCCATGATCCAGAGTCTATGTCTTCAGTCCTCTCTGGGTTGTCAGGAAGCTGCTGTCTCTCTTCTTCTCCTCTCACACTGGTCAGATCTTCAGACAGGGTCAGGTTTGGATCAGCAGTGTTTGGATCCAGACCCACAGGAGTATAGGAGACCATGTCCTTCATGTTGTTCCAGATGTTGAAGGTCAGGTTGCCCAGGTGTTTGGCCTCGTCTACCAGAGCTCCTGAGGGCAGCTGTGGATCATCCAGCAGGGGGCGCTGCTGGACTCTTTGCACTGCAGCTTTGTAGTTGTGCAGGAATGAGACGTCTTCAGCTCTCAGCTCGTCCTCTGTGGCTCTGACGGTGTCTGAAAGAGCTGCTATCTCTCTGCTCAGAGCCTCCATCTTCTCCTCCATCATCTGACTCTTCTGCTCCTCTTCCTCCCTCAGTGCAGCCATCCTGGCCTCCTCTTCCTCTTCTAGAAACTGGTGAAGCTTCTTAAACTGATCCTTAATCTGCCTCTCTGTGCGTCGGGCCTGGACCTTCATGTGTTCTGCTGTTTGATCAAACTTCACTTGAACTCCTTCAAAGATCTTCAGTTTCTCCTTCAAAGGTTTCAGAGATTTCTGGAGCTCCTCTCTGTGATCCTGTGCAGCTTCATCGATGGGTCTGAATCTGTTGTCAGTGTGTTTCTTTGAATCTCTGCAGACGAGACACACCGGCTGTTGATGGTCCAGACAGAAGAGTTTGAGTCTCTCAGAGTGCAGACTGCAGAGAGCCTCTGAAGATCTCTGATCTCTCTCCTGTAAGAAGGTCTCACAAAGCTTCTTCAACACCAGACTGATTGGTGGATGTTCCTTTGAAGATCTTCTCTTACAGAGTGGACAGTCGTGGACTTGTTTGTCGGTCCAGCAGCTCTGCAGACAGACTTTACAGAAGCTGTGGCTACATGACAGGATCTTTAAAGATGTCATGGCAGACAGAACAGCAGAGATCTTCCTCTAATCTGGAAGCCATTTAGTCTCTGAGAGCAGCTGAAAACACAGCACACAGCAGCTCCCTCAAACTTACTTTCACTTTCGGTCTTTGCTCTTGTCAAACTCTTGTTCAGTTTGTTGATTCAGCAGCTGCTTGAAGTGCTCGTATTCCCAGTGTTCCCAGTGTTCCCAGTGTTCCCAGTGTTCCCAGTGTTCCCAGTGTTCCCAGTGTTCCCAGTGTTCTCAGTGTTCCCAGTGTTCCCAGTATTCCCAGTGTTCCCAGTGTTCCCAGTGTTCTCAGTGTTCCCAGTGTTCTCTCCTGTAGCTGTCCTGTCTCAGTGGTGGTTTTGTTCTGAAGGTGAATCTCAGTGTCTCTCTCTCTGTGTGTCTCTGTCTGTGAATCACAATAAAAACCTGTTTCCTGTTTCCTGGTTTATGACAGGTGAGTCACCTGAGGGGGCGGAGCTTCTTTGTTATATTTTATATTACAAGTTTTATAAATTAAATGTTTAAATATTCGAATGAGGCCTTATTTAATGCTAATGCTAATGCTAACTTCAGGTGAGTGTGACCTGTGAATGACTCCGAGCATGACAACATGTGTCTGTGTGTAGCATGTCTGTTTAAACACGTGAGGAGGCTGGGACCAGAGGACTTTCTGTGTGTGGTGTGGTAGACTCTCATGGACCTTGGAAGTCAAAGGTGGACTGCAACAGGGTTGATGACCTTGGAAACGGGGAAGGGTCCCACAAACTGAGGGCCCAGCTTGTGACTCTCCACCCTCAGTGGCAGGTCCCAGGTTCAACCAGATTCACCACCTCAGGGAACAGTGGAGGCTGGTACCCACACGCACACTGAAAGGGAGACCAGAAAAGAAACTAGGTAGCATGTTGTGGGCATGCTCCACCCAAATAAGGTGCTTACACCAGGATTCTGGGAGACGAGGCAAGACCCGTTTCAAGCTCCTAGTTAAGCTTTTGTCCGCCCCGGAGTCCAACAACGGTGGCTGAATAATGTCTGTTGGAAGTTCTGTGGACATGAGAGGTCGGGATGGAAAGTCTGGAGAGGTTGTTTGACTCACCAGCGCTCTCCTCCTCACTGGAGAGCTCTGTCGTTTTACCATACAGGACAAGAGAAAGTTCCAACTCTCCGCAGTAGATGCATCTCCCCTTCCAGAGAGAGTCGGGCTCGGCCCTGGACACTGCTGGTTCAGAGGTTCTGTTGCTGTGTTCACTGTTAGACTGGACACTGCTGGTTCAGAGGTTCTGTTGCTGTGTTCACTGTTAGACTGGACACTGCTGGTTCAGAGGTTCTGTTCGGTCCGGCCGTGTTCACTGGAAGGTAGACGCTGATGCTTGATACAATGTGTAGCAGTGGGGATGTAACACACACTCGCTATTGGCTATTATCTGACCGGAAACACATAAAAATGAGGACGTAAACAGAACTCTACTTCCTGTTTCATGAGGACTTGCAGGAAGTAGGGAGCCAGTTATATCCTGAACATTTCATCACATGACATTGACCATGATTGTAGTTTTTGGGGTGCATTGCTAACAGACGTCTCTTTTCTGATGGTTTATCATCGTCCTGTATCGAGCTCTCCGCGTTCACCTCAAGGACTCGACTGACTGTTGACGTGAACAAACGGCATGAAGATGATCTGGTTCCTTCCAAACTTTTGATTCTTCCCTCAGGGAGTGTGTGTGGAGTGTGTGTGTGTTTGTGTGTTAATGTGCGTGGGAAGACGTGATTGACACGTTAATCATTTGCCTCCTAAAATTAGAGAGTGAATCAATCAGGATTACGTCTGCGCGGTAATTCAGACCGACAGCTCATCAGGATGACGATATCAACTGAATAAACATCGATCAGATCAGATCGTCACACTCGATCGTCATGAGATGTGACAGTAATCAGACTCAGACGATCACAAAGTGAAATATTAAACGCAGTGTTCAGTCAGCGAGCGTCAAGGCTCACTGCAGAGCATAACAAGCAGAGATTCCCCGTGGTGTTTCATCACAGCGAGAGAAGAGAACACACACCCACTCAGCGCCAAAACATGCTCAATTAATCCTGCACACACACACACCTCTATGACAAACACACACACTCTGAAATCAAAGGACACGGTGTCCTGAATGCAGCGTTAGCAGCATATTGAAGCGCTCTTTGAAAATCTGCCTCCGGCGTCCATTTTCGTCTGAATTCAGAGGGAGAATAAAAATGAACTGATTTCGTATTCTGGTCAGTTCAAATCTGATTTCATCAAACCACAAACCCTCTGTGCTGAATGACTGAACTGAAGACTGCAGGTCAAAGGTCACGTGTTAATGTCGAGTTCATGACATTTTGTACTGACCAATAAAAAGAGTAAAAGCATTAGCATGACGTCATATCAACCACTGGGTGAAAAACTGCCAAGTGTCATTCTCACGTATCAAGTTGCTAATCAGACTGCAGAGGATATACCCGGGTATTTGTTCCTAGCTTCAGCCCAGTAACACTGTTCGTTGTCAGATGATAGCCAACAGGTTCCAGATTTGAGCTAACTTCAGCCTCTTGTGGGAATTATTAATATTTATTTATTTATTTGTATTTCAAAAGAAGAAGTTGCTGCTAGATCTTCATCAAAACTTCAGTGCTAACTGTTAAGCACTGCAGCAGTCAGTACCGAGCGGTCCACAGCGTTCCTCTTCACTTTATTAACTCCCTGCAGCCGTGTGAAGGCAGCTGGACAGATATGTGAGTTTCATCTGCAGCCTTTCATTTAAAACGTGCCAACGGGCAAAGTCATTACGCAGAAACAATCCTCCAACAATCCACCGAGTTTACTTTGATTAAATTGTGCAGGAAACAACAGGCTGCTGCACGAAACACAAAAACACAGCTTGATGATACTCTTATCGTTTATATTATATCATGACACGAGTAACACTTTCACTTCTCTGACGCAGAGTGCTTCCTGCGGAGATGGACAGTTAGCTTTAGCCTAAACACTTGCTAAAGTAGCTAACTGTTAATTAACTGAATCTGCCGTTAGCATGCGTGATTTACATTAGGAGAGCTAAACCTAATATAATAAAGCTAATACAGCTAATACTGAGGATCCAATTGGTTTGGAGCTAGTGTTAATGTAGCTAACTGCTAACATTAGTTATCTCAGTTGGCTTGGATGTAACGCTAACATTAGCTAACGCTAACATTAGCTAATGTTATGAACTTAATTAGTTTTTTTCCTCCAAACTAACTGCTAACATTAGCTTCCATTACTTGATGGAAACATTGATAAGTAGCAGTAGAGGTGAAGCTAATATAACAAAGTTAATACAGCTAACACTGAGGATCCAGTTGGTTTGGAGCTAGTGCTAATGTAGCTAACTGATAGCTATCTTAATTAGCTTGGATGTAAAGCTAACATTAGCTAATGTTATGAACTTAGTTATTTTTTCCCTCCAAGTTAGCGCACTGCTAACATTAGCTACCAATACGTGATGTAAAGATTGCTAAGTACAGAACCGCTAACTGTGGTTAGCTCGGTCAGCCATGTAGCTAACTGAACTGACTCAAACCCGGCAAGAAAACCACCTCTGTAGGCTGCTGTGCTGTGCAGTGCTAAATACGCCTGAAGCAGCACAGTTGGCACTTTAAAGGATTGTCCTACACAGATTGTTCTGCATCCTCCAAACCTTCCTGATAGACTGTGTTTTCTTTCTACAGTGAGACCGGACTCAACGAAGCTACAACCAACAGTGAAATAGATGACAGAGGTTTGGTTTCATACCAGCTCCACCTGCCAACAAACACAGCCCTCTTCATAGTGAGCGGCCTGGCTCAGCACTCACTTCTCTGCTTCACTTTAACTCGGGCTGACGGCTCAATAAAAGCAGAGAGCTGTTTGTCTGTGAGCCTGTCTGTCGTCATTATTTCTGTGTCTGGCCTGAAGTCTTCACGGGGACGAAGCTCATTCCTACACATTCAGATTTTCAAAGTTCAGCTGCGGTCATGTTCAAACTCTCACACAGCTGACATGTCTGTATATTCATACGAGATCAGGAGAGGCGGGCTGCAGCCACACAATGAATATACATCATATTAATGTCAGAAGAGTTTACTACACTGACCTGTGATCAGGTGAACAGTGTCTCTGTCATTCGTACGTCTGTTCTCACACTATGTAACTTTGGGCTCCGGGTCGGGAGAAGTATGTAACGCTTTACGGCACTAAGTCACACACCACCAACTATTTCACTGATTCTGGTGAAACTGGATCATATTTTATGGAGAAAATGTTTTCTGGTTTTCCCTCTGATGTCCTCCGGCTGCTCCGCCTCAACTCTCTGTGATTTACAGAGTTTATGATGGACAGTGAAGTAAACTGCTGACAACTGTAGCTGCTGTTAGCTCATGTTAGCTCAGTTTGTTAGCCACTGTAAGCTAATGTTAGCTCAGTTTGTTAGCTACTGTAAGCTAATGTTAGCTCAGTTTGTTAGCCACTGTAAGCTAATGTTAGCTCAGTTTGTTAGCTACTGTTAGCCCAGTTTGTTAGCTAATGTTAGCTCAGTTTGTTAGCTAATGTTAGCTCAGTTTGTTAGCCACTGTAAGTTAATGTTAGCTCAGTTTGTTAGCTACTGTTAGCTAATATTAGCTCAGTTTGTTAGCCACTGTAAGCTAATGTTAGCTCAGTTTGTTAGCTACTGTAAGCTAATGTTAGTGATCGTGTCAGTATTTATGAATATATGCATTCATGTATCAAAAGTAAAGTTATGAATTGAAAAAACGTTTCACGTGATGTTTAACTCTATATTCTGTATGTGCCATGTATAAATCACTTAACCTCAGGTGTGTGTGTGTGTCCGTGTCAGCTCAGTAATAATTAATAGGAACCTTATCTGGCTGCAATGAGATAAAGAGGGGCACATCTCCATGACAACAACCCCCCAAACACACAACACACCACACATACACACACACCTCCCGCTGGGTGAACGAGTGAATGTGGAGTCGGAGGTGAAGCATGCACAGGTCGTACCAGCCACTGAAGCCCGTCACCAACCGATATCTGCAGCAGAGATGGGACCAGAACAACTACGACAACCACCGCAGGAAGGTAGGAGGGTGGAGGTAAAGGTAGGAGGGTGGAGGTAAAGGTGGAGGACAGAGGTAAAGGTAGGTAGACAGAGGTAAAGGTAAAAGGATGGAGGTAAAGGTAGGAGGACGGAGGTAAAGGTGGAGGTAAAGGTAGAGAACAGAGGTAAAGGTAGGAGGGTGGAGGTAAAGGTGGAGGACAGAGAGGACAGAGGTAAAGGTAGGTAGACAGAGGTAAAGGTAAAAGGATGGAGGTAAAGGTAGGAGGACGGAGGTAAAGGTGGAGGTAAAGGTAGAGAACAGAGGTAAAGGTAAAAGGATGGAGGTAAAGGTAGGAGGACGGAGGTAAAGGTAGAGAACAGAGGTAAAGGTAGGTAGACAGAGGTAAAGGTAGGAGGATGGAGGTAAAGGTAGGAGGGTGGAGGTAAAGGTGGAGGACGGAGGTAAAGGTGGAGGATGGAGGTAAAGGTGGAGGACAGAGGTAAAGGTGGAGGATGGAGGTAAAGGTGGAGGACGGAGGTAAAGGTGGAGGATGGAGGTAAAGGTGGAGGTAAAGGTAGAGAACAGAGGTAAAGGTAGGAGGGTGGAGGTAAAGGTGGAGGACAGAGGTAAAGGTGGAGGACAGAGAGGACAGAGGTAAAGGTAGGTAGACAGAGGTAAAGGTAAAAGGATGGAGGTAAAGGTAGGAGGACGGAGGTAAAGGTGGAGGTAAAGGTAGAGAACAGAGGTAAAGGTAGGTAGACAGAGGTAAAGGTGGAGGATGGAGGTAAAGGTAGGAGGGTGGAGGTAAAGGTGGAGGACAGAGGTAAAGGTGGAGGATGGAGGTAAAGGTAGGAGGGTGGAGGTAAAGGTGGAGGACAGAGGTAAAGGTGGAGGATGGAGGTAAAGGTAGGAGGGTGGAGGTAAAGGTGGAGGACAGAGACACCATTCACCTGATTACACGTCAGTGTAGCATCAACATGTTAGTTTACCTGTGTTTACCTGTTCAGGTGACCTCCGCTCTGCCAGTAGTGGACAACAAGGGCTCGAGGACACCAGCTCACGTCCAGCTCAAACTCAAGAAACTACAGGTCACTTCACACACACACACACGCATACACACACACACACACGCATACACACACACACACACACACACACACACTTCGTTAAACTAATCAGTGAGTTAAATGTCAGTCAGACGTCATGATGAGGAAGTTCAGCATTTTCCCCTTTAAGAGTGCTGTCAATCAAACGAGCAGGAGATGTTTGACTGACAGGCTGTACGTCCACCTGTCTTCATGGAGACAGACGGAGGAAGTAACTTAAAGTCTGTTTTACCGCCTGGTTTCTATGTTTCAGCTGCAGGATGAGCGTCTGTCAGTCATCGACAGAGATAATCGCCTCCTGGCCTCCAAACTGTCCGACATAGTTTGCTCTAAAGGCCTGGTGGAGCATCAGAACCACTACCACCTGAGGAGGTAAGAACCTGATGATGTCATGTTCTGTCACGTCACATCGTGTTCTGTCACATCATGTCACGTCATGTTCTGTCACGTCATGTTCTGTCACGTCACGTCACATCATGTCACGTCATGTTCTGTCACGTCACGTCATGTCATATCACATCATGTTCTGTCACGTCACGCCACGTCACGTCACATCACGTCACGTCACATCATGTTCTGTCACGTCATGTTCTGTCACGTCATGTTACGTCATGTTCTGTTACGTCACGTCATGTTCTGTTACGTCACGTCATGTTCTGTCACGCCATGTCACGCCATGTTCTGTCACGCCACGCCATGTTCTGTTACGTCACGTCACGTCATGTTCTGTTACGTCACGTCATGTTCTGTCACATCGTGTTCTGTCACGTCATGTTCTGTCACGTCATGTCACGTCATGTTCTGTCACGTCACGTCATGTTCTGTTACATCACGCCACGCCACGTCACGCCACGCCATGTTCTGTCACATCATGTTCTGTTACGTCACGTCACGTCATGTTCTGTCATGTCATGTCACGTCATGTTCTGTCACGTCACGTCATGTCACATCATGTTCTGTCACGTCATGTTCCGTTACGTCACGTCATGTTCTGTCACGTCACGTCACATCATGTTCTGTCACGTCACATCATGTTCTGTTACATCACGTCATGTTCTGTCACGTCATGTTCTGTTACGTCACGTCACATCATGTTCTGTCACGTCACATCATGTTCTGTTACATCACGTCATGTTCTGTCACGTCATGTTCTGTCACGTCATGTTCTGTCACGTCATGTTCTGTTACGTCACGTCACGTCATGTTCTGTCACGTCATGTTCTGTCACGTCATGTTCTGTCACATCACGTCATGTCACATCATGTTCTGTCACGTCATGTTCCGTTACGTCACGTCATGTTCTGTCACGTCACGTCACGTCATGTTCTGTCACGTCATGTTCTGTTACGTCACGTCACATCATGTTCTGTCACGTCACATCATGTTCTGTCACGTCACGCCACGCCATGTTCTGTCACGTCATGTTCTGTCACGTCATGTTCTGTTACGTCACGTCACATCATGTTCTGTTACATCACGTCATGTTCTGTTACATCACGTCATGTCACGTCATGTTCTGTCACGTCACATCATGCTCTGTTACATCACGTCACATCATGTTCTGTCACGTCACGTCACATCATGTTCTGTTATGTCACGTCATGTTCTGTTACGTTACGTCACGTCATGTTCTGTTACGTCACGTCATGTTCTGTCACGTCACGCCATGTTCTGTCATGTCACGTCATGTTCTGTTACGTCACGTCATGTTCTGTCACGTCACGTCATGTTCTGTTACATCACGTCATGTTCTGTTATGTCACGTCATGTTCTGTTACGTTACGTCACGTCATGTTCTGTTACGTCACGTCATGTTCTGTCACGTCACGTCATGTTCTGTCATGTCACGTCATGTTCTGTTACATCACGTCATGTTCTGTTACATCACGTCATGTTCTGTCACGTCACGTCATGTTCTGTCACGTCACATCATGTTCTGTCACGTCATGTTCTGTTACGTCACGTCATGTTCTGTCACGTCACGTCATGTTCTGTCATGTCACGTCATGTTCTGTTACATCACGTCATGTTCTGTTACATCACGTCATGTTCTGTCACGTCACGTCATGTCATGTCACGTCATGTTCTGTCACGTCACGTCATGTTCTGTCATGTCATGTTCTTTCTGTCACCTCACGTAATAATAATGCCTCATATATTTACATGTATATTTCACAAAGTTGACTTGTTGTCATGGTGACCTTCACTTGTGCTTTTGTTGACTCAGCATTAAAAACTCAGAGTTGCCCGGTCTTTAACGCTGTGACGATGCCAGCGCTCCTTGTTGGACCTTTAAATAATTGATGTGAGCGGTCCTGCTCTGTTACGCTGTTGAATTATTGATCTGGATGTGCATGTGTGATAGTGGTGACAGTCTTTGGTATTTATCTTCCCTCACAGCAAATGTAAGGGAGCTGTGAAGCTTCTCTGAAATCTTTTATTCTGTGACTCGGGGGAACGAGGAGCTGCCATAAATCTACTTTGACAACCAGGAACGAAACAGTGACGCTGTAAAACAACTTCCTGTCAACACTCCATCCTTTCCACCAGTGTGTTGTAGTATTTAAGATCAGTCTTGGTCTTGAGATCAGTCTCAGGTCTGTCTCAGCGTTTTCATGTCATGACTTTTACATTTTAAATTTCAGCCTGAATGTTAACAAGAGGAGGGAGGAGCTTCTTCTGGTCAGCCGTCAGAATCAGGCCATCTACCAGCGAATCACGTCTCGCCAGTCAGAGTACCGCCGCCAGCTGTGGTTGGATGACTGGGAGAAGGCGGAGCGTCGGCGGGACGATATTTCCCGATACCCCCGAGGGCTCGCGGAGAAACAGGTGAGTGAAACACGAGACAGTGTTACGATTCACTCACGACTCGAATATGTAAGACGCCCGTCAAATGCACAGAAGTGCATCTGACTTCTTCTTTGTATTTTTGTTGTTGCACGTCGATCCGTGTTTCATGTTTGTGTCTGCAGAAGTCGCTCAGGAAGGTGAAGTTTGCGGCTGTGAATGGCAGCGAGCGCTCGACGAGCTGCAGCAACACCGACACAGACAAGACGGACAGGACGGGCCGAGACACCTGAAGCACTGACGAAAATCTGACTCTGCAAATATGAAATTTAAAACTTTATTGATCCTTAAAGCAGCAGTGTGTCTCTGTTTATGTAACATTTCTTCACTCTGATATAACGAAACATTTTTGTTTGAAGGATTTTAGAAATGATTTCTCTCTGTCTGTCTTGTGTTGTGTTTTTGTGCTTCATTACATTTTGATTTAAATCCAATAAAAGTTTTATGGATTACTGATTATGAATTTTTCTGTTGCTGTCGTGTCTCACAGCACAGTCTGGAAACCACTTTAAAAATTTGCATTAATGTTTCAGTATCAACACCATCCAGTGTCCCTTTGGTACAAATCTTCCTTCTGCCCTTTAAGCTTGTGGTCCCCACAAAACTGTTGGACCCCATAAGTATAGCAGGTCCCAATGTTTTGGACTCCACAAAGCAGTAAAACAAGTTCACACACACACACACCCCATCATTGATTTATATATCTAAACAGCCGTAATAACCGTCCTCTAACCTGACCTGGTTGATGTTTGGCTGTTAGCAAAGTTGTCGACTCGTTAGTTTTTGATCAGAAGTAATGTAATCAGAACAAATACTCGAGTACAGCTGAACATAGTTACCACAGTGGGATTACACTCTGACACTGGAGACAACAAACACTGATTTATACGTTGATGTTGCTTTCAAAAACTTACAAAAGTCTTGCCATCCTCTAGATCAGGGGTCCCCAAACTACGGCCCCCGGGCCACATCCGGCCTGCCTAAACAATTGGAGTGGCCCACTTAACGATCGCACACAATCCCTCTAAACATGGCCTATTTTTTTTTTAGTAGCTAATTTTCACCCCCTCACACAATGGTATATTCCGACGTGACTTTGCTCGTGATCAAGCGCCAAAAACAGATTCAGAGTGCAGAGTTTGTTTCACATATATGTGAATATCTCCGAAACGGTTTGTGATAGAGAGATGCGCTGTTTTCCTGAGATTCAGCTGAAAACAGAGATGTGTGGTTTGTGTCTGTCCGACACTTACTAAACGTTACTAGGCAGAATACTTTCTTTTTCAACCAATCAGTGGACAGTTCCTATGACATATTCTAGCCAATCAAAGGAGTCTGTGGTCTTGGGAGGGCGGGACAATAGAGAGAGACAGTGCAAGGAAAAGGCAGTTTGTCTAATCTAAAGATACAGTGGTGGTGCTCAAAGAATTTAACATTCGCTGACACTATGAAACTCGCCACGCCAAGATCAAGCGAAGGGCAGCTGCAACAAATGATCATTATAATCTCCACAATAATACTGGTTGTCACTTTGGTCCATATCATTTCCTGTTATAGACTGACCCCGGCCCCCATCACAGAAAGGCAAGCTGATGTGGCCCCCACCGAAAAAAGTTTGGGGACCCCTGCTCTAGATGTTCATAATCATATTTAAAGAGTCACCCACCTGCCTGATGGTAATGGAGTGTAATGGAGTTACATGGAATGTAACTGGAGTATGAATGTTGAACTGTGGTCACACTCCAGTGACTTCATAATAAGAGAGGTGAAGCTAGATTTTAAGTTTTATGTTTGTTTTTCTGTACTTTTCACAGCATGTTGCATTTTACTGGTGCACTCCCAGAACAACACATAGAGATACTCAATAGGTTTTCCAACAACTAAAAGATGATGCTATGCTGCACAATCTGTTGTATTATTAAGATTAGATTTACATCTTGGAATGTTAGAGGAATGGTGAAGCTGACTAAAAACAGGTTATTACCAGGCTTAAACAACTTAAGTCATCAATAGTGTTTCTCCAGGAGACTCGTACTCAGAGAGGACCTGGTGAAAAGTCATCTATTATGTTTCTAAATGTAAACGAGAGGAAAAAACCAGTAGCTTCCCACCCATTTGTGAATGCCACAGAGGGATTTAAATATTTGGGCATCAGAATAACCCCAAAGATGAGTAATCTTAGTTCAGCCAATTATGAGCCCATGGTAGTAGAGGTGTCGGTAGAGATCACTAGATGGACAACACTGCCTCTCTCTACACTGGGAAGAATAAGCATAGTAAAGATGACTATACTACCTAATTTTTATAGATTTTTCAGTCAATTCCACCTCCTCCTTCTTTTTTTCCTAAAACCAGAAAGCTTCTTTCGAATTTCATCTGGAACAATAAGAAGCCAAGACTCAGACTCTACCTCTTATATTTACCTTATGATAGGGGAGGGCTACAGTCGCCAAATCTAGAATGGTATTATTGGGCTGCTCAGTTGAGGACCACAGTGTTTTGGTTTTCGAAAGATGTTTTCATGCCCTGGTTAGAAATTGAAAAACTGTCCTCAAAAAGTTTGTCGTTGAATAGCTATCTATACCCAGCATCTTTTAAAACATTAAAGACAAGTACTACTACTCCTTTTGTAAAAACACGATTGTTGTTTGGCACGTAGTACAAAAATGTTGGATGACTCCCCGGGGTTGTCCTGTTCCTCCCCAGTCTGGGGTAATGATCACTTCGCCCCGGCAAAGAACGACATGGGTTTTAAAGCATGGTTGAACAATGGCACAGTAAAACTACAGGATGTACATGAGGATTATACTCTAATGTCATTCAGTGAGTTAAACCGCAGAAACACTTCTTTAAGTATTTACAACTCAGAAGTTTTATTCTGACACACTTAAACAATTCAGTGCAACAACCTCCATTCTCCATCTCAGAAACACGTTACAACAAACTGGTGAAAGATTGGTCTCCCAGTTTTATAACATGTTTGTTGAAGACCATGAGGAAGACTCTGATAGTCAAAGACAGGAGTGAATACGAGACTTACAAGAAGATATTTCACTCAGCGAATGGAGTAAAATATGCTTAGAAACACACTCAAACCATCAACACTCGATTGAGAATGATACAGTTTAAATGGATAATGCGAGCATACATCTCCCCTGTACAATTAAATAAATTTGACCCTAATATACTTGATCTATGTTATAAGTGTAACAGTTACCAGGGTACATTATATCACTGTTTATGGAAATGTGAAGAGAGCTCAGTGATGAGGTGTATCTCTCAGATCACAACTTCCCCTGCACCCTTTTGCCCTAAGTTCTGTATTTTGGGCATTTATCCAGATGACTGTACTTTAAGGAAAGAAAAGTGGCTGACCTCTGTTTACTACAGGCCAAACGCTGTGTTGCAGTGTGTTGGAAGAATGTTGGTTGCCTCTTTAACCACTGGTTAAATAACTTAACATCGAGTTTAGCTCTTGAGAAACTGACCTATGTTGTTAAAAAGAGGGCTTCTGAATTTTCCAACATTTGGAAGTTATAATGTTAACGTTGTAACGTTGTGACCTAATATTCAGTGCACAGCAATTTGCTGACAAATTAGTGCAGTTTAATTTCTTTATTTTATTTTTATTATCTATTTTTTGCTATCTACATTTTATTTAATTATTCATTTATTTTTGTCCTTTTCAGTATTATTAATATTTTAATTATTATTGTCATTACTGCCATATGTTTGTTTTAACTGTTGGATGTTGTTGTATTAACACAAAAAAAACAATAAATATATGTTTATGGATTCCTTCCAAACACCAGCGACCGTTTGGAGCTGCAGGGAAACAGAACAGAAGATATCTGCCAACTGTTTGACACAGTTTTCAAGAACATGACCTCCAGTGTTTCTTCCTTTACGCCGTGTAAAAGTTTCAGCTCCTCACTTAAAGAGGTCCATTTCATTAGAGCATTAAAGGTCTGGCAGTGACAGAGCAGAGGAAACTTCTTTGACTTCCATCACAACACGTGATCATCACATATCTCCACCATGTCAGCAGCTCTCTGCTGTTCTGTCCACCAGGTGGCAGTACGTTCACGTCTGTGCTGTGCAGCTTCTTCTCTGGTGATTAAAGCTGTGACTGTGTGAGAGGAGAGAGAAGAATGATCTGCTCTGAGAACACAAGACTGTCTCTGTGCTTCATCCCTCCGCTCATTATCAGGATCTCATTAAACACATGAGCCCACAAACTGAACAAAGTTCTGCAGAGTCCACAACAGAACCTCAGATAACCCACGATCCAAAGTCCAGTTCACGATCCAAAGTCCAGTCCACGATCCAAAGTCCAGTCCACGATCCAAAGTCCAGTCCCCAAGTAAAAAAAATCTATCAGGAGATAGATGAACGAATGATTTTCAGAGTTTTGTTTTATTAATGTTCGTTAATAAACACTCTTAATGATGAAAACTCAAAGTACAGTGGAGGAAAGTACTTTGACTCGAGTACCACACTGTAGTACAACAATAAAATACTTATACTGAAGTGTTTCCATGATGTACTTTTACTACATGACATTTCAGACTTCATGTTGAGTTTTTAAAACATCTCTGTTCACCTCTGAATGTTTGTCAGGTGTTTGTATTTCATCACTCAGATAAAGTTTGTAATGAGGCTCCTACAGGTAATCAATAATCTGTAAAGTACTGATGACTATTTATCAAATCAAATCAAATCAAATCAGATTTTATTTGTACAGCCCAAAGTCACAAAGTACATTTGCCTCGGAGGGCTTTACAATCTGTACAGGAGTGACACCCTCTGTCCTTAGACCCTCGGTTCGAGTGAGGAAAAACTTGCCCACAAAAAACCCTTTTAACAGGGAAAAAAGGTGGAAGAAACCTCAGGAAGAGCCACAGAGGAGGGATCCCTCTCCCAGGACGGACAGACGTGCAATAGATGTCACGTGTACAGAACAAGTCAACACAAACATATTGTACAATTACAATGAATGATGAAATGACCACAGTAGCAGATATGGTAGCAATAATGACAGTAATAATATGTGTAGTGGACGTTGCGCAGGATCACAGCAGCAGCCACGATCCACGAGAACCTGCTGGACGACAGAGCACAAAAACTCCGGGGAAGTTCGGTTAGTAGCATGCATTAATGAGACATGTATGTCCACTGATGGTGAGAGAGAGAGAGGGAGGAGAGGGAGAGAGAGAGAGAGGGAGGGAGAGTCCCCCGGCAGTCTGGTCCTATGGCAGCATAACTAAGGGATGACCTGAGCCAGCCCTAACTATAAGCTTTATCAAAAGGAAAGTCTTAAAGTCTACTCTAAAGGTGTTGACCGTGTCTGCCTCCCGAACCCAGAATGGTAGTTTGTTCCACAGAAGAGGAGCCTGATAGCTGAAAGCTCTGGCTCCCAATCTACTTTTGGAAACTATAGGAACCACAAGGAACCCAGCATCCTGAGAGCGCAGTGTTCTAGAGGGGTAGTAAGGTACTATGAGCTCTTTTAGATATGATGGTGCCTGACCATGAAGAGCTTTGTAAGTAAGGAGAAGAATTTTAAATTCTATTCTAGATTTAACAGGTAGCCAATGCAAGGAAGCCAGAATGGGAGAGATGTGATCTCTGATCTTGGTTCCTGTCAGAACACGTGCAGCAGCATTCTGAATTAACTGCAAAGTCCTCAGAGACTTATTGGAGCAGCCTGATAACAAAGAGTTACAATAGTCCAGCCTAGAAGTAACAAATGCGTGGACTAGTTTTTCTGCATCCACTTGAGATACAATGCGTCTGATTTTGGCGATGTTACGTAAGTGGAAGAATGCAGTCCTCGAAATTTGTTTTATGTGGACGTTAAAGGACAAATCCTGATCAAAAACAACTCCAAGATTCTTTACGGTGGAGCTGGAGGCCAGGGTGATCCCATCTAAAGTAACTAAGTCTCTAGAAAGAGAGTTTCTGAGGTGTTTGGGTCCAATTACAAGAACTTCAGTTTTGTCTGAATTTAACATTAGAAAATTGTAGGTCATCCAACTTTTTATATCCTTAAGGCATGCTTGGAGTTTAGTTAATTGATTTGTTTCATCAGGCTTGATCGATAAATATAATTGGGTGTCGTCAGCATAGCAATGAAAATTGATAGAGTGATTCCTAATAATGTTCCCTAAAGGAAGCATATATAAACTAAATAGGAGTGGTCCTATTACAGAACCTTGTGGGACTCCATGACAAACTTTGGTATGCATGGAGAATTCATCATTGACGTGAACAAACTGAGATCGATCTAAGAAATACGACTTAAACCAGCTTAGGGCGGTTCCTTTGATGCCAGTTTGATGTTCCAGTCTCTGTAAGAGAATCTGATGGTCAATGGTGTCAAATGCGGCACTAAGATCTAACAGGACAAGTACAGAGATGAGTCCTTTGTCTGATGCCATTAGGAGGTCATTTGTCACTTTGACTAATGCGGTCTCTGTGCTATGATGCACTCTAAATCCTGACTGAAAATCTTCAAATAGACTATAATATACTGGTTGGGATGGGGTCTAGGAGACCATCCTGTTTCGCCTGCAGCATCATTTCAGCCATTTTCACAGAATATAAAATTTGAGATGAATAAGTCGATTAAAATTAAATATGCAGCCAGTTTTAAACCAAAATCAGTTTTATGTGTGGAAAAAGTTTTGAGAAGCGGTAAATTTAATGAATCATAAAGCAGAAAATATTGTGATAATTTCTCAGAGTTGAGTTAAAGTGTGCGAGCAGTGTGTGCAGTGGAAAAGCCCTTTAACGCCGCCAGTCTGTCCTGATGCCGAGCTCGGCTGGAAGTCTCCTTCAGGCCAGGACAGCGAGCCATCTGGGAACAGTTAGCCAGCGTCTGTAACCGTAAACCAGAGCAGCTCCTCCGGCTCCAAACCAAACTCTGCACCACAACAAGTCCTCTGCTCGCTTCAGAGCTCGACCATGTGACGGACAAACAGCTCCTGCAGCACACGTACACGCATCTTCATGTGTGTGTTCATGTGTGTGTGTGTTTTCTGAAAAACAGGACAGACAGCGCTGTGATTGGTTTATTGCAGGGCAGTCGTCCCTCCCTGTTTTACAACGTTTGACTTTATTAAGATCAGACGAGCACTCAGACGAGCTTTATTAGCCCATGACAGACTGCAGCACACAACAATAACAACCTGCAGTCTGGAAGTAATGTTTAAATAACATTTGATTTCTGTTTCCTGTGATGTCACGTCACGTGGCTGTAAATTACTGTCATGCTTTTGTAGCTTCGTCCTTCATTGCAGAACGTACTGTTTAAAATAATATTTACAGTCACACCATGACAAAGAAAAACTTCCTTTAAGAGGCAGAAAGAACATCTGCAGAGACCAGATCAGTTTAAAGAGACAAAGATGAACAGCAGCAGCAATAATAATCAAAACTATAACTGTAATTATAGTAGAAATATGACTAATAATAATAATAATAATAATAATAACAATAATAACAGTATCTGTGGTGGACGTCATCTGGACCACAGCAGCAGGCTCGACCAATCCCCGATCTCGGTGTAGCCACGATCCACGAGAGCTCAGAGGAAGAAGCTCAGTTAGTAACAAGTACTGATGAGACATGAGTGTGTACAGATGGAGAGCTCAGTGCATCATGGGAAGTCCCCCAGCAGTCTATAGGCCAATAGCAGCATGACTAACAGACAGGTAAGGACTCACCTGAGCAGCTCCAACAATAAGCTCTATCAAAGAGGAACGTCTTAAACGTGAAGAGGAGGTCTACCTCCAGAACCAGAACTGTGAGCTGGTTCTACAGGAGAGGAGCTTATTAGTTGAAAGCTCTGACTACCAAATCTACTTTTGGAGACTAGAGGAACCACAAGGAACCACGAGGAACCACGAGGAACCATGAGGAACCACAAGGAACCCTGAGAAACCATGAGGAACCATGAGAAACCACAAGGAACCACAAGGAATCTTAAGGAACCACAAGGAACCATGAGGAACCACAAGGAACCACAAGGAACCACAAGGAACCATGAGGAACCACAAGGAACCTTAAGGAACCACAAGGAACCACGAGGAATCGTAAGGAACCATGATTTTGACATTTAGAGGTTTATTATTGGCAGAGTGATCATGTAACTGTCAGGCCTGTTTGAAGGTGAGTGGACACCAGTGGACTCCTGGAACCTGAAGCAGAGTTTCTCTTCAGGAAGGTTCATGTTAAAGGAAGACTGGCTGGACTTTTCATCTGCAGGATGGTGGTTGAAGGACTCACAGTACGAAGCTCTTGCTGGTCCTCCAGTCCGTCTCTCTCTGAAGTCTCAGCCTGAGAAGGTGGAGGTGTTTGTGGATTATGAGGAAGGTCTGCTCTCCTTTATGACTCTACCCATACTTCAGTACTAATACTGGTGGTCAAACCTTCTCCTCTGATCATCTCCTGTCAATCAAACAGAGTAGAAGACTCTTTAATGTTGTCCATGTTAACGTATCTGTTCAACACATCCACGTATGACTGTGACCTCATCACGATGATCTTCTTCATTCATTCTTCTTCAGATCAGCTGACAGTCGATGGAGGTTCCTCCTCCTTCCTGTGATTGACAGCTGCATTAACAGATTTACAGCTGACCATCAGACATCAGACACGCAGCCAAACGCTCTTCCTCTGCAGGAATGTGAAACACGTTTTCTGTCTTCGACCTTCCCCTTTTTATTTTCTTTCCCTCTGCTTCATAAATAACTGTCAGATTTTCTTCTTCAGAGCGTCCTTTGTCTCTTTATTCAGGCTCGAGTCCATCGTGAACTTTGCGTGAACGCTCAGTGATCATGTGTCAGGTCTCTGCAGACGAAGATTATCGAAGGAAAATCTGTTTTTATATCTTCTGTTTATTCCAAAAACTCATTTTAATCCAAACATATTGTTATGAATCAGAGTTTCACATTAAAACTCTGAGACAGAGAAAAGACTCCACTCCACAGAAGTTTGTTTCTCTGTATTCGTCTTATTTTTCTGATATTTGAAGCTTGTTGATTTTTGTTTTCTTTGTTTCGTGGTTGAAATGATGTCAGAGCTTCTTCTTCTGGTGTCTGACGCTCTTCTTCACGTTTCGCTTTGTTAATGTGACTTTAAATTCATATTTTAAACTTTTGTACGTTTATTGTTTTCTTCAAGTAGTTGATGGTTTAATTTTTTTTCCAGACACTGTCAGAGTTTATTCCAGACTAACCTGATGACCGTCGGCTCCTCGCACCGAAAAAAAAGAAGATCACTGAAATCTGTCCAATCAGGTCAGTTTGCAGCTTTTCAGTTGAAACAGCAGCACTGCGAGGCAAAGAAGACTTTACTGACGTTTATTCTTCAATCAAAGATATTTGGTGTCAAATTAATCAGGAAGTTTGGATTTTTTGAAAGTTTCTAAAAGGAAAACTTTTCATTTGAGTTTCAGTGAACTGCAGAAACATTCAAGAAGTCCAGAGAGTTAAATTACTTAACTATTGATTATTATTATTATTGATCTTCTTATTCTAGATACATATTAGCAAGACAGCGAACACACAAAAACCAAATCTGAACCTTAAAACAACAGTTAACCTTGTGAGAACCAGCGTCCCCACAATGTATTTGTATGTGTTCCGGTGTTCCCGCATCGTAAGTCTCACGCGCGCACACACACACACACACACACACACACACACACACACACACACACACACTCCCTCCCCGTCAATAAAAAGACTGCAGAGCCGCGAGCTGGACGGCAGCAGACTGCTGGAAATAACAAGTGGAAACTCGGAGTCAAAGCAGCAAAGTTAAAGTGAAACAGACAATAAAAGAGCCTTTAAAACAGCCTGAGGGTCAGTCAGTGAACGCAACACCGTGTTACTGCCCAACATATGTCCTGTACACACAGACAGACAGACAGGCTTACAGGCAGACAGACAGGTGAACTGTCACCTGCTGACATTTGTTTCTTAAAGGAGTAAAAACCAATCAATGATCTCGATTTCGACATGATGTCACGATGATGTCCGAGCAGCTTCTCATCGACTGCAAACACACAGACAGAGAAATAAATGATCAGAGTAACAGTTACACTGTAAATGTACTGTGTTTGTGCCCAGTAGATTACTGTCAACCATTTAGTATGCTGTGTATTCTGTCAAAACTTACTGTGAAAATGACAGTAACTGAATACATTCCCTTTGACTGTTCTGGGCGTATAGTATTTGTATGTGTTTAAAGTCTGACCTGGTGCCATTGACCTTCAGCCATCCTCCACAACAACAATAATGTACAGTAGAGTTACTTGTCAACAGCTGCCAGTTAGTAGCTGGTTTACAGCGTAGTTTACACCAGCCAGCAGAGAGAAGCCGTGCGCGTCTGATTTATGGAGGACTGCTTTGTTTGCTCAGACTGTTTCTGTCTTTAACTGTGAGCTCCTTCGTGTTTTTATGATTACAGCTCACTCTAATCTGTTCCCAGCTGAAGTCAGCTCTGCGGTCAGACTTTAACTCTTCACTGGTGACCTGTCAGACACCTGCTGGTTCTCAAAGCCTGGCCTGATCCTCCGGCAGGCTCACAAACACATGCAGTTATCTTTATTACTGATGATCCGGGTTCTGCTCCATGTTTCTGTAAATGACTTTGTAACTTTATTTTGAAAGGTAAAGCTGCGTGTCCTTTCTCTGCAGGATTACTGGACAGATGTTCACATCTGGTCACAGACGACTAATGGAGGCATTTCCTGTTTGTACCCCAATCAGGACGTCAAAGCTCCAGTTTTTGAAAAGGGAAGGTGAAGTTAAGAGTGTGTGTGTGTGTGTGTGTGTGTGTGTGGCAGCAGGAGGTGTGTTTACTGCGCTCCTCCTCCTCCTCCTCCTCTTCTCGTCCTCTCAGTCTCTCCTTCATCAGAGCAGCACAGTTAAGAATCAACCCACCGACACACACACACACACTCTCTCACACACACTGTCTCTGTTTCAAACACACTCATGGATTACCGCCTTCTTCTTCTTCTGCTGTCGACCTGCAGCTTCCTGCCAGGTGAGCGAGTGTTTGTGTCAGACAGGTGCTGCTGATGAACGAGTTGAAGAGTTTCAAACCTGTTAATGAGAGAAAGAACGTGTTGTCATGGTAACAGATAGATTGTACAGAAAGATGCTGATATATGTTTCTTAACATTTGACTGTTTGTCGTCTGCACACGTGTGTTTGTTTCCACACGGAGAGACCTGTGCAGCATGTGTGTGTGTGTGTGTGTGTGTGTGCTGTGACAGAGTCTTTGTCATCAATACTACACTGTAAAAAAGATTACTGTCAAACAAAAACTGTAGATTTACTGAAATTTTCAAGTTATTTTACAGATTTTCTCTGAATTATTACAATCAAACACAAAAGTGATGTGTGATGACACTAATATTTCTACAGATGAATGCTGTTAATATACAGATGAATGCTGTTAATATACAGATGAATGCTGTTAATATACAGATGAATGGCTGTTAATATACAGATGAATGCTGTTAATATACAGATGAATGGCTGTTAATATACAGATGAATCACTGTTAATATACAGATGAATGCTGTTAATATACAGATGAATCACTGTTAATATACAGATGAATGCTGTTAACATACAGATGAATGCTGTTAACATACAGATGAATGCTGTTAATATACAGATGAATGCTGTTAATATACAGATGAATGCTGTTAATATACAGATGAATGCTGTTAATATACAGATGAATGCTGTTAACATACAGATGAATGGCTGTTAATATACAGATGAATGCTGTTAATATACAGATGAATGCTGTTAACATACAGATGAATGCTGTTAATATACAGATGAATGGCTGTTAATATACAGATGAATCACTGTTAATATACAGATGAATGCTGTTAACATACAGATGAATGCTGTTAATATACAGATGAATGCTGTTAACATACAGATGAATGGCTGTTAATATACAGATGAATGCTGTTAATATACAGATGAATGCTGTTAATATACAGATGAATGCTGTTAATATACAGATGAATGCTGTTAATATACAGATGAATCGCTGAATTAATGAGCTATATATTTAATTACAGATCATTGCTGTCATTTTACATAAATTAGTTATTTTCCGGAAACTTCCGATTTCCTTCTGGACTCAAAGCCTTGGTAGCGCTCCCTGCAACACATTGATGAGTTTAAATTATGAACACTCAACTTAAGGTCCACTTACTGACTCTGTTTAGGAGCTTTCAGTTTGGTCTCAGTTCTTCTTCTCAGATGTGTCTAAAAGTTTGTTCAGATCGGAGGAGAGGTGGTGGTCATCCTCTGGGGAGCAGGAATCGGCTCTTTTACAAACTTCGACTGTTTGACGTGAATGTGATGCTCGAGGAAAGATTTTAGTGGTCAGGCTCAGTTATTCTACCACTTCAGTATATACAGCAGCAAGTGAACGCATCACTGTCTTTCTAATGTCCAGCAGGGGGCAGCTGCACTGGCTGCAACAATAAGGTCTGATTATAGAGTCTTATGGAGAAATGAGCTGACTTCTTGGCTGATTCATTGGCTCAGTAAACAGTTTCCTCATCCGTTTTTGTTCTCAGTCTTTAGTTTAAGTCTTCTCTCATGCAGCATGATGTTCATCAGTAAATTATGGTCAGGTTTGGAGGAAAATAGATGATAGCTATTTTGGATGATTTATGGCGAGGCTACCAAGTCATTCTTAGAGAGCCCGTCCAGCTCGACACACCGGACTCTGATCAAATCTGGATCCAGATTCTGTTCCTGAGTCGACAAACAGATTTTAGTTTCAGTCTAGATGGAATACGAGAAAGTTTGAGACGAGACAGGACCACAAACCAACAGCAGCCCAACTCACAGGACGTCACGCACCGGCTCTGTACGCGTGTCCAAATATGTGTCTCACTTCTCAAACATAAACTTTCTTTGAGTTCAAGAGTGTTGATCTCTGAACGGTGGCTGAGGAAGCTGCTGCAGCTGAAGAGGGCAAGAGGAATACCTCAAGATACAAATATGATCTGTACACATGATTTCTATTTATATTTTGGCAATCAGATGATGCACGGTCACACTACCTGCTGAAATTAGCTCACTACATCAAGAAGTACACGGAGTACTACACAGAAGAGTACTAATGGAAGTATCTGAGTTGAGACACAGCATTGGTCACTCCAAAAACCAAGATGGTGACGTCCAAGCTCAAGACTCCACAAACCATCAACATCTCAGAAGCTTCTTATTTATTCTTTCCTCGAGGGAAATGTAACAGTTTGAAAGTGATCTGATGGTTCAGAGAAAAGGTCACCACCGTGCTGAAGTTTCACCCTCTCAGATCTGTTCATTTCACACTAAATTTCACGGCAATCTGGCAGCTGGTAGTTGTGATACATCTGGACAAAAGATGAGCAGATGGATCGACTAACATCCTGCAAATTTAGTAAAGTTAGAGCGTTTCAGTCCCAGCGGATGAAATCAGAGCCCGTTTTCCTGCTTCGCCCTGATTAAATTGTGTTTCCATACATTGAAGCTGGAGCATCTCGATCCCACCAGACCCTGAATTCAATTTGTGCAGCGTTTCGGTGTGAAGGCTGCGAGGCTGTGGATGTTTCCCTCGGGGTTGATGGGTGATGTGATGGGTGTTTCTGCAGGAACTCACAGGGTGAAAATGTTTTTTAACTGTTCTGTTGTGGCTTTTAGGCTCAGGCAGCAACACATCCGTCATGATGGTGTTGTTGTTGCTTGACAGCCTGCGGTTGGTTAACACCACCTGCCTCGTTCAGGATTCAGGAATCGGAGTGTTTGCACCTCCGTGCAGCTGCAGACAGGTGTGGTTAATTACATCTGGAACCAGATGTTACCTGCAGGTTCTGAAGTCTTTAAATGGACTTCTCTCTGTGAATCGTTGAAGCTCTCTCTTGTTTTAAACTCCGTCCATGTGGCACTTCACTCGTACAAAACAAACTGTATTAGAAATATGACTTGGCAAAGTCGTGCTGCTGGCCTGGCATCACAGCTGCACTTCATAGTAACCACAGACACGCACTGCTTTTATTTGGTCTGTAACGAAGAAGCAGCTTCAGGGACAGTCTGATAAATTTGTCTCAGGCATAAAAACTTTATATAACAAAAGAAAATAAAGAACTCTGACTCAGACCTTTGATACGTGTCATCTTATGTAAGAGAAACTTTCACACCAGAAAAATTCAGATTTAACGTGTCCTCGCTCACAGAAAGACAAATTTACGTCACAGGATGTAACTCAATATATTTTCTGGACCAGCAGACAGCAGCTTTAAATTCATCCACCATTTCAGTCAAGTTTGATCTATATATTTGACACACATACTGAAGATTTGGAGGTTTAAAGTTCATTCTTTGCCAAAGATATCTCACAGTAAGGTCTATTTAGTAGACGTTCTGGAGCTTTTGACCACAAACAAACACTGAACTCAACGTGAAGACAGTGACGCATGGTGGCACAAGCATTGTGATATGAGGATGTTTCTCACACTGTGGTGTCTATTTATCACATACCAGGGATCACGGATCATTTTGAATACACGGAGATGCTTGAAGAGGTCATGTTGACTTATACTGAAGAGGATATGCATTTTTTAAATGGATGTTTCAACAAGACAAAGAGCCCAAACACAGCAGTAAGCGAGCAGCATCTTAGTCCCAGGAGATCCAAAAACTCTCCTTCAAAGGGAGTTTTGTATGTGGTGTGGCTGAGCAGCTGACAGCAGTCACAGCATGTTGCTTTGACACAAATTAGACAGGTCAGAAAATATTCTGCAGACCATCGGGGGATGTGACCTCTGACCTCTGCTGCCGTCACAGAGGTGGAGGGTTATCTCAGCCGTCGGTCTGCCTGATGGAGGAAACTGGACAGACGGCGTTTGGCCGCCTGACGACAGCTCCGTTCACTCTTCGACCTGAGCAGACTTTTTTATTTCCTGCTGTTGAGTTTGATTTGAAAAGTTCTCAGCAGCGACTTTGTTTCTGAACAGAAATACTCTGAGTCGTCGCTGCAGTAGCTGCAGCTGGATGTTAATCTGTTTTCAATTATGACAGCAGCTAACACACATCTGGAAAAACCACACACACACACACACACACACACACACACACACACACAGAACAAAGTCCTCATCAGAGACTCGTCGGCTGGGTCAAAAAATGAGAGAAATGTGTGACGAGTTCCAGCGAGGATCATCCAAATCAGTCAAATCATACAGTGGTAGCAATGGGAGACTGTCAGACTTGGACGTGGACGTCGTGTCATCACTCTGCCAAGTCTCTCTCTCTCTCTCTCTCTCTCTCTCTCTCTCTCTCTCTCTCTCTCTTTCTCTCTCTCTCGGTCTTCAATACATCAAGCCGGGGTTTGGCTGGGCTCGGACAGGAGAGGAAACAAACGCACCTTAAAGCACCTTAAAGGCAGAGACAGTTCTCCCATCATTCTTCTTCCACAGAGTTTTCATTTACACAGCTGGACGAGTCGAAGCGAGGAAACACTTCAGAGCACAAAGGTCACGGGGTCACGGTGGAGTTTAAAGGTCACAGGACGGAGGGACATGAACGCCTGGCTCAAAGACACTAAAACAGAAGCAGCTATGATGATGATGATGGATGACACATTTCATTGACAGGAAAAACTCTGGATAAGTTTTAACTGCTCAACATCACTGCGAGACAGACTGAGACAGACTGAGACATGCTTTAAAGACGTCCCCACAGACTGTCTAAAACCTGGACGTAGTCTCCGTGACGTCCCCGCAGACTGTCTAAAACCTGGACGTAGTTTCCGTGACATCCCCGCAGACTGTCTAAAACCTGGACGTAGTCTCTGTGACGTCCCCGCAGACTGTCTAAAACCTGGACGTAGTCTCCGTGACGTCCCCGCAGACTGTCTAAAACCTGGACGTAGTCTCTGTGAAGCTCAGTGTGGTGCTCTCGTCGTCTCCATCTTGGCAGTCTTGCCTCCGTCAGCTCCTGGCTAATCTAAATATCGTCAAAGTCGTGGATCATTGGTGGACCTGAGGCTGAATGACGTCTGGTTCCTCAAACAAGCCACAAGTAACCACACCCACCTGTCAATCAAAGCGTCCACGCTCTTAATCCTGCATAACTTTAAGCCTTAATATAACCTGAACAGGTGAGTTGTATATAAATTCACCCTCAGTACAGTTGTCATGAACGGGGAAATTAGCTACAGAGACCAAAACTGTTTTTTGTACCAGGCTGTAAACATGTTTATTTCTGCTGTGAAGTTGGACATTTGAACATGGGGACTTATGGAGACTGACTCACTTCTGGAGCCAGCCTCAAGTGGACGTTTGAGGAACTGCAGCTTGTGTCTTCACTTCAAACTTTAGACTCTGAAGTCTTGGAGTTGACCTGAATGTTGGAAATGTGTTTTTAAAAATCTGCTTCAAAGTGAACTTACTGAATATAATGAGCTGAGGACAAACAGAGTCACAGAGGTGAAAATATCATGTATTGATAACAGCTGCGCTCATTGCAGGCGGTGACACCTCCAACTTCCTCAGCTGAAATATTTGGACGGTCAGCTCTGAGCATAAAACCATGAGGAAGGAAAAATGAAGACGCTTCATCTGTTTTTAGGATCTCTCGGTGTGCCACACAAACAGTCACTGTAATGATCCAATAGACGAGGAATGCTTCCTATTTTTATCATTTCATCCTCATCTGGATGACACAGACTAAATTCAGGATGAAATCTTTTCTTCCTTCCCTTTTTCCAGCCTGATTTCAGTTTCCTGTCGTGGAAAAAATAGACGCAGTGACGTCATTTTCATCATCCGTTATTATCGGACTTTCTGTCAGACTTGGCAGCGTCACACGGCCTTCCAGTCCTCCCTCCTGCTCCTGTCAACTGACCTCCAGATAAAGACTTTAAGTGAAACCAGAAGTTCCAGAGTCTGCCGGTGCAGGAGGAGGACGGAGGAGGAAGACGAGGAGTTTAGTGAAGGAGGTTCTGTGCGCTCACACCTCACGTCCACGTCAGGAATTTATCAGTCATTCTGTGAAATTTAACATGAATCAAACAGAGGAGAGAAAACATCAAGGCGTTGTAATTCATGCCTAATTTAGACTCCACAGTTCAGATGAGACAAAGAGATAACGATTAATATATGTACCATAGAAAAACGGCCAAATTATTGTAAACTTAATTCATCGTAATTCAAATAAATGTCGTCAAACTAAAAAACTCTGTGATGATCAAACACCTTCAGTTCATGACCAGACTACCTGCTGTACCACCTGACCATTCTCTCCAAAAAACAGTCAAATTACTGTAAAATTAAAGCGTCATAATAATTTAAATAAATGTCATCAAACTAAGAATTTAAGGCAAAGAAACTCTGACGATCACCTTCAGTTCATTACAAGACGACCGACCATCGGCTGCATCATTTCCTGTTACTCATTTTACTTTTGTCTGATTCGTTGACATGCTTGTGTTTTTATTCACCGGGCAAACTCACCATTCGTAGGTTGAACTGTGGCTGTAAATGTACAGAAAACGTCCACTAGCTTACAGAAAAAAAACTGAAAACTACTGTAAAAATGTATTTTCTTTTATTTTCCATAACTTTACGATTCTATTTTTAATAAAACATGGAAAAATTAAAAACAGTACATACATACATACAGTACATACATACATACATACATACATACAGTACATACATACATACAGTACATACATACAGTACATACATACATACAGTACATACATACATACAGTACATACATACAGTACATACATACATACAGTACATACAGTACATACATACATACAGTACATACAGTACATACAGTACATACATACATACAGTACATACATACATACAGTACATACATACAGTACATACATACAGTACATACATACATACAGTACATACAGTACATACATACATACAGTACATACATACATACAGTACATACATACATACAGTACATACATACATACAGCATCAGACCAAGGAAGCTGGTTTGATTTTGAGCTACCTGCAGACTCTTGAAGGGTTAGTTTGGGTTTTTTAGTTTGGTTCTGACCAGCAGAATCAGACGGCAGCGTTTATATGGATTTATGATCTTGTTAAAGACACCAGACTTTGTTCTTTTTACATCGCAGAACACACGACAGGCTGGTCCACATCTACTGAAGATAGAACCTCACACAAAGACATGAACCGTCCCTTTAATCCTCCAGCTGTTATTATGTATTATGGGAAGGTATTGGCTGAATATAGTCCACGCTAGCACAAGCAGTCCTTTGTGAACGATCATTTCTGTTGATTTCTCTTCAGTCTTTGTTGTGCTGTTTTGGATTTGTCCATTTTTGGATTTCTTTGTTTTCCATTTTCCATTTCATTTTCCTGGAAGGTGTTCACCATATTTTGTCCCTCCACATACCTGTGGACAAAATATCAGGAACACCTGTGTGTGATTTAGTGTTTTCATTCTTTCTTTTGTGTGTGACGGCTGAAGAGAAACAGGATCTGGATTCCAGGCCAGAGGGGCTCTTAGAGGAACGTTTGATTCCAGCAGATCTTTTTCTGATGAAGTGTAATTTATATTTTGTGGAAGCTATTTTCCCCTCGACATCTTCTTTAATTAGAGAATTTCCTACATTTCCTACAGCCCCTAAAAAAGAACATAAACCTTTAGCAGAGGGGTTAACGTGTAGGTGGACGCAGTGATCCTGATCTGGAGCTGCTGCTTTTGATTTCTGCTCCACTTCCTGTTCAGATGTGATTCATGTGGACTGGTTAAACTGGGCAGCTCCTAAAGTTAGTGACAGGAACAACATGTTGAGTTTCTTCTTCTGTGTTTCAGATCTTCAGCTCTGCTTCAACTTCGACACGAAGAACTTCAAGATCTTCCAGGGCTCTAAAGAAAACCAGTTTGGTTACACGGTCCAACAGCACGAGGCGGGAGGACGCCAGTGGTGAGAATCCCAGTTCACTGTTCATGATCCAGAAAACAGTCTGTACTGGTCTGTAGGGAACATTCTCTACTGGTCTAACATCATCAATAGAAACCATTCAATACTGGATGTCACATATTAGAGGCCAGTCGGTACTCATCTGTCAAGATCTAGAAATCACCTTGTACTGGTCTATAGTGGTTATTCTCCACAGAAACCAGTCTGTACTGGTCTGTCTACAACTGCACTGGTTTCTGTATTCTATACTGGTTTGTCACATCTTAGAGGCCAGTCTGAATCCATTATGTACTGGTCCAATGAAACCAGTCTGTGTTGGTGGGTCTACATCATTAGAAACATACAGAAACCAGTTTATAATTCATTCTCTGTTATTTCTCTGAGCAGCGACGTTTCTTCGTTTGTTACCATTGTGACTAATTAAGGTTTGAGTTGGATCCAGAGGTTTTAATGAGCAGCTGCTTGAATTTAAAATGAGTTCATTAATTAAGTCACCAGGTAGAAAAACAGAAACTGTCCAACTTTTCCACGAGATGTGTTAAAAATATGAACATGTGACATGTTTTCCAGTATGAATCGTCCTTCAGGGGAAGTTAAACTTTCTGTCATAAATGGAGAAGCTTTGAAAAAGAAAATAGATTGACAACTAAACTGTGAAAACGATGGCGTCCATCCATCGATCGAGTCTTAGACTGCATCCTGAAGCCTCAGTTGGTCTCTTGTCCAATCACATTCAAGTAAAGGCTGAACAGCTTAGTTTAAAAATGAAAATCGATGTAGAGTTGGAGGATTTATTGGACGCCGTGGCTTGTCAGAAGGAGAGTTCCCTGTCCTGGGAAAGTGAGTTGAAAAACCTGAAACTTGTTGGATGTTTCCAGGAAAGTCGGTGGTTGTTTTTCGCCCGTGTCGTGCAGCGTGTCGATGAATCATGTGGAGATGTCAGAATCACGTTGGAATGACACATTTTCCACCGATGAGTCTGATAAATGGAACGTATCTGCAGAGCCGCGGCGTTATTTGTAGTCCTTTCAGCCATAAATTAGGATTTCATAATCTATCCCTGAGCCTATGGCCACATAGCTTATTGCTCTGTCTCTATTTCTCATGCATCTCACATGTTATTGTGCAGTTTGTCCTTGGCTATCAGTCTGCTCTCTCATACTTCATCTTTATGTTTCCAACCTGCTGCTGGATCCTTCAGACACCAGCAGACCGTCTTAAACCTCCAGCTGCTTCTTTCTATTGCGAAAGGAAGACGAGATGAGATGACACAAGATGTGGACGACTGTCTGCCCGACGGATATTTAATCGTTTACAGCAATTTTTGTTACTGCCTCCCAAAGCGGCAATCAAAAACCTGATCGTTAGTTCTCAAATGGCAGACCTGATGGTGAGTTTATCTTCACATGGAGGAGTCAAATCGAGAGAGAAAAGTGAGAGAATATATCTGAAAACCCTGTTCCAACCACTAAAAGTCAGTCCCAGATATACTCTTCTTAGCTTCCTCCGTCAGCGTCCTCTTCACTCTCTTCTCCTCTGCCATTATGTCCATAGAAGCTGCTGACTGCTGGGCCTGTAAACCTCTTCTTCTTCTTCTTCTTCTTCTTCTTCTTCTTCTTCTTCTTCTTCTTCTTCCCGATGGTCCAAAACTCCTGTGGTACAAACACTAACACTCCCCCGGTGCTCTGAGCTCACAGTCTGGGAAGCCCGGCTAACAAACTGAGCTAACATCAACTACAGTTGGCTGCAGTTTACTTCACTGTCCATCAGGAAATTTCTCGATGTTTGTTGGACATGAGTTGAGACAGTCAAAAGTCTTTACAACTAAAAAGGTATGAGGACTATGAGGGGTCAAAGGTCACAGGACCCCAATGGTTTATGGGTATTTTCCAGGAAGAGAAAGGAAAGGAAGAGAGAGTCTGTCTGGATAACAACATCAACCAAACACCTGAGATGTAAATGTCAGGAGTCTGTGCAGAAAAACAGCTCTGCAGAATAACGATGTCAGATCACCTCCTTTTAAAAACACTGTGTTCACTGAGTGATGGGCTTCCCAGAGGGAGGCTGGGGAATAACAAACCGCAACACATAGTTTCCAGATCCGCCGCTCTGCCTCGGGATGCAGGAGAAGCCGGTCGCGAGACGGGCACAAATACTTTCCACTTATTTACCTGCGACATCAAAGGCAGAGAGATTTTGTAATCCTGGAAGACCGTGAGGTATTCATCACGGCTCAACTGTTTCCAGATCACAAACAATGAGACAGCACAGAGTGCCAGGCATGCTGCAGAATCTCACCTGCAACCGCAGACCGACAGTAAAAAACGGCAACAGGCTGAAGAATTTTATCAGGTTTTACCTTGATTCATCTCAGCGGCACCCTGCTGCACTTCAAATGAGACAAGAATTACAGGAGCTCCAGATTAGATTAGATTACTGAAAGGTCACATTCTAATAAAGACACTCTGTGTGAATTACCAAGAAAACAATCTGTGCAGGCTGCATGAAGGGACGTTTTCTAATGTTACTAAACAAGAAACAGGTCCATGTTTATGAGTCACATCGCCTGTGTCAAAAGATTCAATTAAGAATAATCTTAAATAAATGTTTTGCTACCATCTGTAGCTGCTGTTAGCTAATGTTAGCTCAGTTTGTTAGCTGCTGTGAGCTCAGAGCACTGGGGGAGTGTTAGTGTTTGTACCACAGGAGTTTTGGACCACCGGGAAGAAGAAGAAGAAGAAGAAGAAGAAGAAGAAGAAGAAGAAGAAGAAGAAGAAGAGGAGGTTTACAGGCCCAGCAGTCAGCAGCTTCTATGGACATAATGGCAGAGGAGAAGAGAGTGAAGAGGATGCTGACGGAGGAAGCTAAGAAGTGAAAAGGAGAGAGTGAGCGAGCAAGAAGCCGCCGGACAAGAGTAAATCTGGGACTGACTTTTAGTGGTTGGTGAGAGCTTGGTGAAATAAAAGGCTGAAAGACAGACGCCGAGCTGGGCTGACTGCTGCTGGACTAGTCAGTAATATTAGCTGCTGCTGTCTTTGTCGCTTTAAAACTGAGAACTTTTAAACACATAGACCAAAGATAATGTGTCTGTCTGGTAACCACTTAGAAAATTTCTAGTTTTGACTTTGCATAGATGTTTCAGTATCAACACTATCCAGTGTCCCGTTGGGGAAAATCTTACTTCTGCGGATTTTCTTCTATCGTCAGATGTCATCAGAAACAACCCTTTAAGCTTGTGGGACCCCACAAAACTGTCGGACCCTGTAAGTATAGCTGGTCAGTAGATTTCAGACCCAACAGCCGTAATAACCGTCCACTAAAACCAAACGAGTGGGCTGCAGATCAAATCAGCTTTATTTACATTTTATGATATTCACACTCCCCTGAGTCCAGTTACTGTCTCTGAGCTGTGCACAGCAGCCACATGAAGAAAAAGTAAATAGACCTCCATGTTGAGCTGTGTGTGTTTGCCTGAGGATGTTGTTGTGTCTGTTAGAGGTCAAACTTGTTGACCCGTGTCGACCTCGGAGGTCAAACCTCCGGCGGTACGTGTTGACTTAACCGAGTGTTTGTGTAGCCCGACCGGCCTTCACGCTGGGATCTGTGTGTGTGTTCGTGTCTGACTCATCGAGTGTGTTTGGTCTGCTTTGGGATTTTTCGCCTCGACAACTTTGCAGAGTTGAACCAACACCGTCACCCCGAAAACCAAACTGTGGTTTTATTTTGAATTTCTTGGTTCGTTTAGTGAATTTACATCGACTCATAAAGAAGAGAGTCAGCCACAGCAGTGAAGCCTGAAGACATAAAAATGTCTCAAACATTCACAGTAATAATCAGATTTTAAGCTTCGTACACGTTTGTCATTCGTACTGTGACGTGTTCACCATCATCACTTTTATTTTACATTGTCACATTTTTGTGGATTATTGAGTGAAGTCTGCAGCCAAATTGTGGGTTTGAAAGGACCTCGGCACTTACAGACTTCCCAGGAATCTGACTCTGCAACTGCAGGGAACACTTATGGAGTTTTCATCAAAGTATTTTGATGCTTTTTAAAGAATCTCAAGAGAAAAGTTTGATCCAAAATCCAATGAAGTGATTCATCGTGCAATGGTGTTTTCTGAACTCAGACTGAAACTTTTCAGAGATACTTATATACTACTATAGATAGTTATCATGAATAAAACGTAGCAGTTGGTCTGCTGTCAGCTTTTTCTTAAACTTTTGCTCAAGTTGTTGAAGTTGAAGAATCCTGAGAAGTCTTTTTAAAAGTGGCTGAAGTAAAAGTTTTTAAAAAATGCCTGTTGATGTGTGCAGGATTTATTCAGATCTCTTAAAGTTTTAACGTTAGTTGTCTGAGACTAGAAATCATCTCTGCTGTAGGTCACGAAGAAGAAGGCTCGGACTACTTCCCGGAGGTACTGACCTGAGTTCCATGACATATACAAGTCTGCTGATGAGACTAACGTCCATGGAGACGGAGATAACACGAGCAAGAGAATGTTTATTGTGAGAGTGAATTGTCCCAAACATGAACACATTATACAATACTACATGAGATTTTACCGCAGTTATTGATGACTGTCATGCCAGTAATCACAGTAAAGCACACTGCCATGCTGACTTATATCAAAAAGGTCTGTACACCTACATCGTGTCGACCTGTGTCATGGTTTCACGACCCCATGAGATCAGCGTCTACACCAACAGCAGCAGGAAATCAAACCCCCGGCAGGCGGCTCAAAGACTTTATAGGAAGTAATTAAACAACAAATAAAGTGTTAGCAGGAGCAGCAGGTAGAGTTTGGAGGATTTCCAGCACCTGCTGAGGAAATGATCAGCGTGATGGAGTGATGTCAGAGGATGAGAGGCGTGTTTCTGTCTGCTGAGCTGCTGCAGGCTGCAGGCTGCAGGATGTGGACTCTGTCTGTTTGGGATGTGGTTTGTCAGCGCTGCTCTCCACCCGTTTGATGTGGATGGGAGACACATTAACAGATTGGAGGTTAGCGCTCTACTATGGCATCTCCTCTGGTATGTGACTCAGCCCTCTTCCCAGAACCGCCGCCCTGGCCACATGTGGTGGTGTTTACGCCGGTTAGCACTAATAACCCGCTCGCCATGTGACACTGGAGCACTGTGGCGTTCAACACGACCGCCACTGATCGCCACAGCAGCTGCTGCTGAAACAAGAGCTGACCACTGAGTGCACGGTGGGAAAGTTACAACACAGAGCTTCCACTGAACGTTAAAGAGTCTTCTAGTTTCTACATGTGAGCGAAGAGTTTATCACCCAGCTGTCCTCAGATTCACATGAATTTCACTGACTCTGAGTCTGTCTACAACTGCACTGGTTTCTGTATTCTATACTGGTTTGTCACATCTTAGAGGCCAGTCTGAATCCATTATGTACTGGTCCAATGAAACCAGTCTGTGTTGGTGGGTCTACATCATTAGAAACATACAGAAACCAGTTTATAATTCATTCTCTGTTATTTCTCTGAGCAGCGACGTTTCTTCGTTTGTGACTAATTAAGGTTTGAGTTGGATCCAGAGGTTTTAATGAGCAGCTGCTTGAATTTAAAATGAGTTCATTAATTAAGTCACCAGGTAGAAAAACAGAAACTGTCCAACTTTTCCACGAGATGTGTTAAAAATATGAACATGTGACATGTTTTCCAGTATGAATCGTCCTTCAGGGGAAGTTAAACTTTCTGTCATAAATGGAGAAGCTTTGAAAAAGAAAATAGATTGACAACTAAACTGTGAAAACGATGGCGTCCATCCATCGATCGAGTCTTAGACTGCATCCTGAAGCCTCAGTTGGTCTCTTGTCCAATCACATTCAAGTAAAGGCTGAACAGCTTAGTTTAAAAATGAAAATCGATGTTGAGTTGGAGGATTTATTGGACGCCGTGGCTTGTCAGAAGGAGAGTTCCCTGTCCTGGGAAAGTGAGTTGAAAAACCTGAAACTCGTTGGATGTTTCCAGGAAAGTCGGTGGTTGTTTTTCGCCCGTGTCGTGCAGCGTGTCGATGAATCATGTGGAGATGTCAGAATCACGTTGGAATGACACATTTTCCACCGATGAGTCTGATAAATGGAACGTATCTGCAGAGCCGCGGCGTTATTTGTAGTCCTTTCAGCCATAAATTAGGATTTCATAATCTATCCCTGAGCCTATGGCCACATAGCTTATTGCTCTGTCTCTATTTCTCATGCATCTCACGTTATTGTGCAGTTTGTCCTTGGCTATCAGTCTGCTCTCTCATACTTCATTACTGTATTTTATTTCAAAGTAATCAGTAACTAACCTCTTTGCAGGTTGCTGGTCGGATCTCCGTTTGAGTCCACGGGGAAGCAGCAGACTGGTGATGTGTTCAGGTGTCCGCTGGACACCAGGAACTCTGTAAACTGCAGCCGGCTGCACCTGGGTGAGCAACATGGCTGACACTTCTGCTGCTTCAAGCATCCTGTTACAAGTTAAAGTCCTGCAAACCGAGTCAAAGAACTTGTTACGCAGAGCGTTAAATTATGGAGCCGTCAAGGTCCTGAATTCTTTTGAATTGAAAAGATAATATTTGGTTCATGCAAGTTATCTTCAGCAAATTTTTCAGTTTTCAAGAACAGATATCAGAATTTCACATTTATCAAGTTCATATTTTGGAGGCTCGTGTTCTCTGTAGACAGCAAAAGAAAAGAAACACAAATACTTCAAGTTAAGAGTCTTAAATCTAAATTTACAGTAACAAATATAAGAAACATTTGTATTTGTAAAACATCAAAAAAGAAAAGAGGAAGGAAAATAAGATGTTCACGGTATAAATAATCTAAGAATGTGTGCAATAAGGAGTGGTCTTAATGTGTTATAGGTTATGACACATTACATTATCCAGCAGATATTCATCTGACACGACGCCTTCATGAACACGTTCACGTCAGATATGTCATTTTTAATCTGGTTTTAATTAAGATTTCTTTATGGTTATAACAGTCTCAGTAACAATAAAGTAACAATAACTGTTCAATATATTTCTAACAGTGACGAGTGAAATATGTTCCATAGATGTACAAGAAGCTAGAAAAACGTTTATTGCCAAGTCGATTTTTCACATACAAGTAAATAGGAAGATAAAGAAAACCAAGTATTAAAAGTATAAACAATATAAATACATACACAATTAAAATAAGAAGAGCAGTACAGCTGTGCAGGAATTGTAAGTGGCAGGTAATGTGCAAATGTTCACAGTGTGTGGAATATTTTCAATGTGCAGGTATTTAACAAAACAAGGAAGTCCGACAAGTACAAATACATCAAAATTGTACTTGAGTGATGTACTTAGTTACTTTCAACCGCTGTCTGTGGCTGCAGTTTGTAATGTCAAAGTAAAACTGAAGTTTCCGACCATAAATTTCAGGAAAAGAAACAAACATTTAAAATCAAGGTTTAAACATGTAAAAACAGCACTTTCATGACTCCAGTAACAGAGATGATAATGAAAACTGGGAGCAGCGTGTTCGTCCTAACTGTGATTTTTGGTGTTTCAGGGAAAGTTTCTTTGGACAATGTGTCTGAGAGGAAAGACAAGATGAGGCTGGGCATGACGCTGACCTCCAACCCCAAAGACAACAGCTTTGTGGTGAGTCGTCACATGACAGGAAACGCACAGAGAATCTTCCTCCACATGGGCTCACATTCATTCAAATCATCGTCCATTCATTGCTCTGAATCTGTCCTCAGACCTGCGGTCCGCTCTGGTCTCATGAATGTGGAAGCTCGCTGTACAGCACAGGAATCTGCTCCAGAGTCAGCCGGAACTTCAGACTGTCCCACACCATCGCACCCGCCCTGCAGAGTAATCCATCCATCCATCCATCCATCCATCCATCCATCCATCCATCCATCCATCCATCCATCCATCCATCCATCCATCCATCCATCCTCCATCCATCCATCCATCCATTCTGTACACATCTTTGTTTTTTCTTGTAGGGTGTGAGACGTTCATGGACATCGTGATTGTTCTGGATGGCTCTAACTCCATCTACCCATGGTATGAGGTCCAAGACTTCCTCATCAACATCCTGCAGAAGTTCTACATCGGCCCAGGTCAGACACAGGTCGGTTCATCACCAAGTCCTAAAAGAAAAAAAGTCCGGAGGGAGTTGACGTTACGCAGACGATGCACTTTTTATTCGTTTGTTAATTGTTACATAGTGCTGCATTCATAATCGTACTTTTAGTGGAGTTTGAGCGTCTCATCGTGATCTAGATGCTGTCAGAAGCTCCTCACTCAAACATTTATGGTGAATTCTGTGAACGTCACAACATCAGACGGTCAGCTGCTGAAAAACAGTCGTCGTTTCTCAACCGTTTACATGAAAGCAGAGCTGTAACAGCCAATGAGGACGAAGGTTGTGTCTTCTGTAGTTTCCTGCTGACCTCTTGACCTTGTTAAATCTCATGTGGTTAGAAACAGACCCAACAATTGATGACTGACCTGACTGGATGTAAACACAGATCACGATATTATTCTGAGGTTTGGACTGAGCTCTGGTGTGTTTTGGCTGCAGGTGGGTGTCATTCAGTATGGCTCCACAGTGGTCCATGAGTTCAGTCTGGGTGAGTACCAGACCGTGGAGGAGGTGGTGGAGGCTGCGAGGAACATCGATCAGCGGGGTGGCGAGGAGACGAGGACGGCGCTGGGCATCAATGTTGCACGGTACAACACGAGATTATGCCCTTCATTGTGAGTACTAAACCTACGACCAGGTTCCCTCACGTGGAGTCTTAACTCTTCCTCGCCGTGCAGGTCGGAGGCGTTCAAACGTGGCGGCCGGCCCGGCGCTCAGAAGGTGATGATCGTGATCACAGACGGAGAATCTCACGACAGTCCACAGCTGCAGCAGGCCGTCCCCGACAGCAAGAGAGACAACATCACCATGTACGCCATCGCTGTGAGTCCGTCCCCCTTTACCTTCAACCCTCAAACACCCAGCTGACCCAGTCTGACTTCCTGTTTATTCCTTCTTCAACTTCAAACTTAATTTTTCTTTTGTTTACTTTGTTGTTTCCTCTTCCAGGTTCTGGGTTATTACAACCGTCGGGGAATCAACCCTGAAGCTTTTCTGAAGGAAATCAAGTTCATCGCTAGCGACCCGGATGACAAACACTTCTTCAAAGTAACAGACGAATCGGCGCTGAAAGATATTGTGGACGCACTGGGAGAGAGGATTTTCTCTCTGGAAGGTCAGTTCATCGTCTTATTTTGAAATAGCGCTACCAGTTTCCAGTAACATGAGCTAGTTTCAGTGGATCAAATGATGAAGAAGAAGTCATACCCGACTCTGCAACACGAGTATGTTTCCACTGTGTATTGTTACTTTAACTTAAGTAAAAGTTCTGAGTACACATGTAGGCTGCTGATTCACAGTGAGATCAGCACTATTGGCTTCACTTGCGATGTTTTAAATGGCTTCATTAAAATGTGACACGATGATGATGATGCCCTTTTTTCTGTCTTGCAGGAACCAGCAGTCAGGGTCGAGGGTTCGGTCTGCAGATGGCTCAGGCTGGATTCTCCTCACATTTAGTCAAAGTGAGTATTTTTTGCAGCACAGACTGAGTCAGACTCAGATGTAGAAGCTGTTTCATGAAATAAACCAGAACGCAACAGGTAGGCTGCCTGTGGCGCAGTGTGACCGCTCTGATAGTCTGATTGGTGGCCAGATCAACCAACCAACCAGCTAACCAACCAACCAACCAACCAACCAACCAACCAACCAACCAACCAGCCAACCAACCAACCAACCAACCAACCAACCAACCAACCAACCAACCAACTAACCAACCAACCAACCAACCAGCCGACAACCAACCAACCAACCAACCAACCAGCGAGCAACCAACCAACCAACCAGACCAACCAACCAACCAACCAACCAACCAACCAACCAACCAACCAACCAGCGAGCAACCAACCAACCAACCAGCCGACAACCAACCAACCAACCAACCAACCAACCAACCAACCAACCAACCAACCAACCAAAAGACCAACCAACCAACCAACCAACCAACCAACCAGCCGAGCAACCAACCAACCAACCAACCAACCAACCGACCAACCAACCAACCAACCAACCAACCAACCAACCCAACCAACAACCCGAGCAACCAACCAACCAACCAGCCCAACCAACCAACCAACCAACCAACCAACCAACCAACCAACCAACCAGACAACCAACCAACCAACCAACCAACCAACCAGCCGAGCAACCAACCAACCAACCAACCAACCGAGCAACCAGCCGACCAACCAACAAACAGACCAACAGACCGAAAGACCAAGGTTCTCCATTGCTGTACCTCTGTTCAGATGTGAACTCCTGCATTGTCACCACAGTGCTGGGTTTGGTCTGAACTGGGCCTAACATTCACAGATACTTATATTCCTGTAGTTTGTGTGTTTATTTTGGATCGTTGCCTCCGGTGTGGAGAGTTCTCACCAGTGATCACGAAGTGGAGAAGCAGCTCTGGTGAAAGAGTTTTGGGTTTGTTCTGTTCTTGCAGACAGTGCAGTTAATTGTTTTAACATGTTTTCTTTCCACTGATCTGTACACTCCGTAAAGATTAATTACAATTTCCCTCCAATGATTGCAGGATCCTGCTCTATAAGTTTGGGAACAATTACAGATTTTCCTCGGGCCGTCTCCAGAAAATCAAATCATGATCCAATAAAATCACCAGAAGACGGGAGCAGAGTCGTGTTGTCCAACAGAAACACACTCGACCAAAGGTTAAACTCTCACTTACTGGTATCAGTATTATCCTGAAACATCCAGCATCAGCCTGGTCCTGGTTCTGGTCTTGGTCCTGGTTCTGGTTCTGGTCCTGACAGATGTCTGAAGCTTGCGGAATAAGAAGCTCTGAGAAATATTTCTGTTGTATCTCGTCCAGGGGAAAATCATTTTCGACTCTGAATTCCAACGTCAGGGAGTCAAAATGGTGTCGTGGAAACTTTCGATGTGTAACACAGAGCAGATGGTTTTCCTTCAATGTAAAGCTGCCAACAACACACACACACACACACACACACACACACACACACACACACAGGAACACATGAAGAACACACACACATACACACACACAGGAACACATGCAGAACACACACACACATGCATTCATTAACAATCATCACATACACAGATAAATATGTAAAGTGTTTCCTGCTTGTCAGTTTCAGCATTAAAAGGTGAAACTGTGAAACTGAGACTGATGTGGAAAACAGACAACGCGGTATCGTGTGTGATTCGTCCTCGTCTTCCTCCACGAAAAACAAAAGAGCTTTGACATTTAACAGTGAATCTGCAGATCCAGAGTCAGTCCACGTGCAGGCGGGGATGATGCTTTGTGGCGCTGCCGTCGCCAAAGATTCGGTCATTCGCTGAGGTCCTCACTCCACTTGCTGGTCTGCTGAGACTATGACTCAACGATTTAATAACTTTCATATATGGACTTGATGACTGCCAGAGTTCATCTGCGTGTGAGACTGAGTTTAACCCTCCAGACTCCAACACTGTGACCACCACATATAATGCATTTGTAGCTTTATAAGTTTCATTTAAAGATGTCTGGGCTGAGTTTGGTGTCTGACAAAGCTAGCAGCTGATCAAACTGAGACCTGAACCTGGATCTGTAGCCGAGTTTTTACAGATGAAATGATTCACTTTCTCGTTGTGGAGACTGGTTGTCTGAGTTAAACTCAACTAATCGGCTGCTGGTTATTAAACTGTCAGAAATTAAAGGACAAAGTGCAATTTCCAGAAATGTTCCTTTGGGATGTGATCTGACTGAGAGAGCCAAACCCGAGCAGACGTTACGTTCTAGTTACTCCCTGAAAAAGAAGTTTTTTATCTGAAGATGAGCTCAAAGTAAACAGGCTGCACTCTCTGTAACTTCAGTTGGATTTCAGTTTAAAGAGCTGAAGGATTAAATCTCCTGCTCGAGCACAAAGACGAACAAAGACAGCTGGTCACTGTGAACGTGTGACGGCCTCTGATCAGAGTTCAGATTCAGTGTTTCAGCGCTGAGACTGCTTTCTATCACAGGACTGACATTTCATGCATAATGACTTGTTTATGACCTGAGATCCAACAATGAAACATTATGAAGAAGCATGAATGATCATAAATGCATCAAACTGGTGACACTGCATGGACTGTTAGAGCACACTATGACTTCTTACCACAGCTGGATGTTGAGGTGTGTGTACAGGTAGTCATAATGTGTTATAAGCTCCATCAGTTAATCTCTAGTTTATAACTAGTCCAGAGCATCAATAAGACACATGAAGTTTTTTTACTCCACTACAGTCATCAGTTTTAATTCGAGTCAGCATCCATGAAAAAATGACAAATTGTTGAGTTTGTGGTCCCAGTAAAGAGGTCGCCCTCCTCACTCCTTTAATGAACGTTTAATGAATTGAGCAGTTTAGTCTTTACTATCTAAACCAAAATGAAATGAAAGTGTGTTTTTGTCACCAACCAACCAGACAACAGACCAACCAACCAACTAACAGACCAACCAACCAACCAGACAACAGACCAACCAACCAACCAACCAACCAACCAACCAACCAACCAGACAACAGACCAACCAACCAACTAACAGACCAACCAACCAACTAACAGACCAACCAACCAACCAGACAACAGACCAACCAACCAACCAACTAACAGACTAACCAACCAACCAGACAACAGACCAACCAACCAGACAACAGACCAACCAACCAACCAACCAACCAACCAACCAACCAACCAACAGACCAACCAACCAACCAACCAACCAACCAACCAGACAACAGACCAACCAACCAACTAACAGACCAACCAACCAACCAGACAACAGACCAACCAACCAACCAACCAACAGACCAACCAACCAACCAACCAACCAACCAACCAACCAACAGACCAACCAACCAACCAACCAACCGACCAACCAACCAACCAACTAACCGACCAACTGACCAACCAACAGGGTTCAAACCTTTCTAAATTTGTCTGTTTAAATATATGTAATATAAAGAATAAAATCTTGGTAAGATATAAATCAACAATCAAAAGTTTGAAAAAAGATTGTAACAGTCAAACACTAGTTGCCGTTAACTTAAAGTAGAGTTATTTGTTAACATTCACTACAAGCATCACAGCTTAGCTAATAATTTTAACAAAACTCTTTCAGGATTTAACATGTGAATGTTGAATACTTCTCTTGTTATATAATTGTGACGCGTTACGCTCACTGTGTTACTGTGATCTCCATTAAAATGCAAGTTGTCCCTTCAGGATGGGATTCTGCTCGGGGCGGTGGGCGCCTACAACTGGAACGGTGCCGTGCTGAAGGAGACTAAACATGGAAAAGTCGTTCCACCAAAATCCTCCTACAAGGACGAGTTTCCAGAGGAGCTGAAGAACCACGGAGCGTATCTGGGTAATGACATGTAAAAGTATAGAGCCTGTGTGGTACTTTAGCCTGAGGGTGGTGCAACAGGAAGGTCATCAACCAACTCAACCAACTAACCTCCATCCCATTGTGCACATTCCACACAGTTGACCTTAAAATTCTTATCGATGATCGCTTGATTTTTAACCACATGTAGAGAGGTTCAGACTTAACATACTTAACTTATTTCTTGGTTGTCTCACTCCTGATTGGCTCGTTTTTGGTTTCAGGTTACTCGGTGGGTTCACTCATTTCGTCTCGTGGATCTCAGCTCTACGTGGCCGGAGCACCGAGGTTCAACCACACCGGTAAAGTCATCGTGTTCACCCTGAAGAACACCGGAAACCTGACCATCCTGGAGGCGCTGCTGGGAGAACAGGTCACACAAAGAAGCATGTAGATATTACACCTATTGACACGTGTGACACACGGCTGTCTCCGTGACAATCCCAACTGTTTTCTGAATGTGAGGTTGAGAGTTGGGTGAACATTTCGTGAACCGGTCTCAAGTCCACCTCGGTGGTGCTTCACTTTGACTCCACAGTGTAAAAGCCAACAGCTCCATGTCGATGATTAAACAACGTGTTTGTTTTGTTCTTCTCCAGATCGGTTCGTATTTCGGCAGTGAGTTGTTATCGATGGACATAAACGGCGACGGACACACCGACGTCCTCCTCGTGGCAGCACCCATGTTTTACAGCGAGGGCTGGGAGAAAGGGAAGGTTTACATCTACACTGTTACTCCACAGGTACATGCACAGCACAGGTACATGCACAGCACAGGTACATGCACAGCACAGGTACATGCACAGCACAGGTACATGCACAGCACAGGTACATGCACAGCACAGGTACATGCACAGCACAGGTACATGCACAGCACAGGTACATGCCTTTTATCAGGACAAACGTCTCAAACTACCATCAACTAAAAGACAACTTTCTGGACTGCTGTGACAGAGAAACTAAAATAACTTTCTCCCTCCAGACATCGTTCATCCTGCAGGGGGCGCTGGAGTTTTCTGACCGCTCTCAGAACTCCCGTTTGGGTTCGGCGTTGGCCCAGATACCCGACATGAATGGGGACGGGTTCAGGGAGCTGGTGGTTGGAGCACCACTGGAGGACGACCACCAAGGGGCTGTCTACGTATTTTATGGACAAGACAAAACCATACAGCACCAGTACAGACAGGTACCGACAGAACCGGTTCAGTCCAGGAGGAATCTGAACACGGATAATCACCATCTTATTCTCTCACTTTTCTTCTCCAGCGTCTGTCTGCGGCCGGCTTTAATGCAGGTCTGCAGTATTTCGGTCAAAGTCTTCACGGTGTTTTGGATGTCAATGGAGACGGGCTTGTGGACCTCGCAGTGGGAGCTCTGGGAGCTGCTGTCATCATCTGGTCAGACCAGCACACACACACACACGACTCTATGAATGTCAACGTAAGCCTGTCGGTCCATAGATGGAGCAAACTCCACATCTCAGCACACCTATCTGAATACAATGATGGCAAAGCATGACCAGCCCTACTCTGCCTCTGATTGGATAGTACTCGTTGCCTTCATTGGTTAGTTTTAGGCATGAGGCATGGGATTGGTGGAAAGTCAAGTTTCCGAGCAGATAGCTTGTTGCTGATATAGCTAATGGCACAAGAGTTAGCCACCGTTAGCAGTGAACTACTACGACAACTGTTTTTCCTTCTGGTGATCTTTGCATTGGCACCATCCACCTACCATATCCGGTGCCAACAAAAACCGCCTCAGTACTGTATCGTCAAACTATCTTGGTCTTTAAGGTGCAGCTAAGGTGCGGTTGGCTGTAGAGGTTTAGCTGGACTAGACCAAGGTGTAATATTTAAAGAACTATTGGACAGCATTTGGTAAACATTACACCTGCTCATTAGCTTTGTCATTGTGCCAGTGCTAGCATGTCTATGTTAGCATTTTAGCTCAAAGCATTCTAAGTGCAGCCTCACAGAGATGCTATTAGACTAGCTTGTCTCACTAAGGTAGACATTCCATCCTCTACATTCCTCAGAGACGTACCGTAAAACTTAACCGTTAACCTCCAGGTCTCGCGGCGTGGTGCGGATTCAGGCCAAGCTGATCTTTGAACCAGAGAAGGTGAACATCTTTAACAAAGACTGTCGGCGAGGAGGGAAGGAGGTCACCTGCATGTCTGTCATCGTCTGTCTGAGTCTGGAGCCCAGGACGAAGACCAAGACGAAGAACAGGACGGATGTTGGTAGGTTGGAGGAACACACCCGTATCTCTACAGATTATTACAGTACAGACTGAAGCAGCGATCAGACTGTATGTTTGTGAGACATCTGCAGAACAGACCGAGGTCATGTGTCCACAAGCTGGTTGGCTTCAGGCCTGAAATAAAAATGACTGTTCAGCATTAAATGTTTTAATCAATATGAAGAGGAAGTCAGGATGTGCCAGTAAATTTAGATCAGCTAGCCTGAATTTGACCTCTGCACGTCTCACCAGAGACTCGCGTTGTCTTATTTGTCCTCTCAGCTCTGCACATTCATACAGATGTGCACATTTTGAAGTTGAAACATTTTCAACTTTTGTGAACACGAGTTGTTGAGTTTGTCCGTTCTGGGCTACTGTAGAAACAACATGGAGGGCTCACAATGTCTGCAGATATCTGTTGAGTTCATCCGTTCATGTTTCTCACGTGATATTTAGTTTTATGGAAGAGTGGCGCTTGTTTTTCACACCTTTGCAGCCCCCGCAAATCGTTGCACTTCTTTTTGAGCTCCACCCGTCCAAACACTTCTGTTCACGCTGTCCGTGATTCTCGGTGCTGGTGAACCTGCATCACACGAACAAATCACGGATTAACGTGAATAAACACGTAAATGAACTCGTGAAGTGTTTAACTCCGGCTGCTCAGTAGCAGGTTGTGGTCGCAGCTTCCACTGTGGAAGTGGATGTTGGACGTTGGATGAATGGAGGGAAAAGTTGAGTGCAGCTGTGTGGACGTCGGTCCAGATGTTTGGAGCGTCTTTTCCTCGCTGCGTTGTCGTGCCTCTCCGTAATCAGCTTCAGACGTGCTGAATGGAAACCTTGCTAACATGCTAACTGTGTCACTCCTCCTCCCTCCATCACTTCATGCCTTCTGTCTCTCCATCAGCTCCTCATACACCCCTCCACCCTCCTCCCGTCATCTGGACCTGATTAGACACACACTCACACAGAGCACACACACACTTCACACAGTATCAAATGAACACGCTTCAGTGGACAGACGGAGGACACGAGCTGAAGAAACCTTCAACTTTTAATCTGGAGTTTGTTTGTTCGTGCACACGTGGCGTTTATCACATGAACTCAGCTCAGCTAACCCTCCTCCTCTCTCCTCCTCCTCCTCCTCCTCTCTCCTCCTCCTCATCCTCCTCCTCCTCTCTCCTCTTCCTCCTCCTCTCCTCTCTCCTCTTCCTCCTCCTCTCCTCTCTCCTCCTCCTCCTCCTCCTCTCCTCTCTCTCCTCTCTCCTCCTCCTCTTCCTCCTCCTCTTCCTCTCTCCTTTCCTCCTCCTCTCCTCCTCCTCCTCCTTCCTCCTCCTCCTCCTCTCCTCCTCCTCCTCCTCTCTCCTCTTCCTCCTCCTCCTCTTCCTCTCTCCTCTCCTCCTCCTCCTCTCTCCTCCTCCTCTTCCTCCTCCTCCTCCTCTTCCACTTCCTCCTCCTCTCTCCTCCTCCTCCTCCTCCTCGTCCTTTTCATCCTCCTCCTCTTCCTCTTCCTCCTCCTCCCCTCCTCCTCCTCCTCCTCTCCTCCTCCTCCTCCTCTCCTCCTCTCTCTCCTCCTCCTCATCCTCCTCCTCCTCCTCCTCTTCCTGCTCCTCAGGTGTTTGGTACAGCCTGGCGTTGGATGAGGCGTTTTCCTCCTCGAGCTGTCCTCGATGAGTCGGACCGTCAGCAGAGGAGGAGTCTGGTTCTTCAGGCTGGAGGAGGTCAGAGCTGCCAGCGCCTCGGGTTCTCCATCCAGGTCAGAAAGCAGAACCAGAACCTTCAGTGTGAATGTGTGAACGCACAAACATCAGTCACACTTTCTCTGAACAGGAGACGACTGATTACGGACGTCCCATTGCGGTTGTCCTGGAGACGGGGCTGCAGAACCTGGACGAGGGCCCGGTGTTGGACCCGGACTGGCCGAGCGTCCTGAGGACGGAGGTGAGAGCCCGTCACGGTGACGTCACGTTTGTGCTTTCTTCTTTAACGCCGTCGTGACGCTGACGAGCCTCGTTTGTCGCCGTAGCTTCCCTTCTGGAACGGCTGCGAGCAGGAAGACACCTGCGTACCCGACCTCATCCTCCACAGCCACACGGACCTCACGGACGTCCAGTGAGTAAACACACGCGTGTTCTCATCGTGTATCTGACAACACGGCTAAAACCGTCTCCGTGTTCCGCCTGAAGGCAGTTCTGCAGCTCGAAGGACCGAGCCACCTGGTCGCTCTGCGGCCACCAGAGGGCGTCGGAGGAGGACTCGGTGTACGTGGTGGAGACCGGGCGGAGGAGGATGGTGGTGTCGGCCCGACTGGAGAATCAGGGAGAGAACGCGTACGGAGCCAACATCCACATCTCCACCTCCTCCAACCTCCTCTTCTCCAGCCTCATAGTCAAGGTATCTAACACCTGACGACTCCGGCATCTTTGATTGGTCGTGTTGATGTAGCGTAGCATCACACTGAGGTGGCTCCTCCCCTTTCCCCACAGGACCAATCAGATATTCAGATCGAGTGTTTCTCTGAGGACAGACCGGCCAATCAGAGGATGTGTAACATCAGCGCTCCATTCATGAAGTCCTTGTCGCAGGTAAGTTCTTCACCTTTGATATTGATATGTATAAAGGTGTGTTTGAGTGCTGAATGAACTTTAGCGCCCTCTGCAGGCGATTATCAGAACAACAATGTGAAATGTCAGACAGGTAGTGAAACAGGTGTAATTACACCATCAGCTGTTACACACTAATGATAGTGATTAAACAGAGCACGAATACGACCGTCCTGTAAACAAACCCCGCCCTTCACTGTCAGGCCCCCTGAGGGTGCTCTGCACAGATGCCTGTCTGCATAAAGTCCAGTTTATAGGTCCAGGCCGACTGTGGGGTGGATTATTGTTGGCTTCCTCTTAACGAGTCTGCCGGATCAGGTGAGACACATGTTTTTAATGACGGAACAATTAAAATATAAAGAATACTGTAAACTGATGAGACGTTACGGTAAAACTAGAGTTTATGTAGTTACTGTCCCTTTAAAATACCAAAATATTTAAGTAAAAGTACTAAAATTAAACTGTAAATTAACCAGTCAATCAATCAGGATTTCACTGTTGTAATTGGTTGAGCTCAAACTACTTAAATACTCGAGTAAATGTACTGTGTGTAATACGCACTGTGTGAGTTTTATTTTGAAAGTGACCTGCTCTTATTTCCTGTCCAGGTATCTTTCCGTCTGGAGTTTGAGTTCAGCCGCTCGGTCTTTCTGGATCACGCACGGGTCGTCATGGCGACCAGCAGGTGAGAGTGAGGCTCCATGAAGGTGATGTGGTCCTCACAAGTACAGAAGTACGAGTATGCGTGTAAATCAGAGATGTTGTCGAGTGTGTGTGTGTGTGTGTGTGTTTAAGGTCGATATGAGGACGACTGATCCGAAAGAATTCATGTAAATAAAAATGTCCTCATAAATCTGTGTGTGTGTGTGTGTGTGTGTTAGTGATGGAGAAGACGGTTACCCTGACGACAACACCAACGACATCTTCCTCCGTCTGAAGTACCAAACCGACCTCCTCTTCACCAGGTGAGAGAAAACAACCCTCACCTGAACAAACATGAAGTTTGTGTGACTTCAAATGCCTCGTTAACAAACACGTAATACTCGTTTACTTGAACTTAATGCTGCGTTTACACACACGTACACATAAACTCATTCTTGCATTTTAACACATTATTATTAATTCTTCATCTCGTCTCAGTATTATTGATTATTTATCAGAATCAGAAAAAACTTTATTGCCAGGTACGATTTTACACATACGAGGACTTTGTTCTGGTGTCGCTGGTGCATGACAACATTCTCTAAATATAAACTGTTAAAAATGAAACATCTGACAATATAAATATATATACACATATATATATATATATATATATATATACACACATATATATACACAGTATGTTTTAGAAGTAAAAAGAGCAGTACAGCTGGCAGCGATGGTAAGCACCAGTCAGATGTTCACAGTACTATTATAAATATGCAAGTATAGTGTATTACAAAACAATGTAACTCAGAGTTATGGATGCAGTGTCAGTGTGACATGTAGAGGCAGAGGTGGAGTGTGAGAGTGAAGAGTGTCAGGCGAGCTCCGGGCCTTGTTGATAAGGCTAGCAGGTTCTGGTTCTGGTTCTGGTTCTGGTTCTGGTCCTGATGGACCGCAGCCTCCTGCCAGAGGGGAGTGTCTGTACATCGGGGGTCTTCAGCCAGGGGTCCGTCACCCCCTAGGGGCTAGTTTATAGAAAATATAAACCTCATCAACAACAACAACAACAATAATAATAATAATGATAATAACTTTGCATGAACTTTATATCAACATAAACACAGATATAATAAGTATACAATCAAGTATATAAAAAGGTGAACAAAGTTAATATAAAAATTATTTTAGGTTCTTGTAAGAATACATATTTTTGTCTTATTTTTCTACATGTGTTGTTGTTAGTATAGTATAACACATATTTTTACATACTTATATATGTAAAAACAATACATACATATAATTAATACTTATTTTTACATATTTAAAACGTATATTCAAGTAATGTAACAACATTTGACTCACAGGGATGAAAAGAATATTAAAATATTTGACGTTTAAAATAAAAATGAAGTCAACTGATCACAGAAACAAATATTACTGACGTTTCACAAATCAGGAAATATTCTGACATTTGAAAGGTTTCACATTTTTTTGCATTTTTAAATGTTTAAATCTAATAATCTATCTAATAATAATATTAATAATTTGAATCTCTCTAATCTAATAAACTCTTCCTCTGCTCTCCGTTCAGAGATCCGAACCCTCCTCGTTTTGAGATCAGATCCAACAGCTCTTCTTCTTCTTCTTCTTCTTCATCGTGGGATCTGCAGGACAGCAGCTCTCCGACCTTCAACCTCACTTATTACGTGAGTTCATCTCAACGTCAGATGAATGTTGGAGAGTTCCCTGAACTTATAACATTTGAAATATTGAGTATCGTCATTAAAGCCTGTGCTGACACGTCTGCTGTGAAAAGATGATTATGTTTACTGTGGATGTTCATGTTCCCCAGAGGATGACTCATCAGGATGGTCTTCGACATCAATTATCTGTGTTTTTATCGACATCTTGTACGTTGCAGATCCAGAACCTCGGCATCTTCTCAGTGCAGGACATCGTGTTCAAGGCTGATATCTGGGCTGTGACCAGGAAGAGGAACCAACTGGTGAACATCACAGACTACAGCATCGAGCAGGTAGGACAGGAAATCAATCAACCAACCATCAGTAAAGAGAAAAAGGTCTCGTGCTGCAGAGGATGATTTCAGATTAACCTCCTCTTCCTCTGAGCAGGTCGCCGGCTCTCACTGCACGCTGCATCAACCCAGAACAACCAATCAGGTCACAGCTGAGGACCTGTCTCACCTGTCACAGCTGGTAAGACTGATGACATTTTAACTGAGAGTTCGTCTCAGGACGTCCGGACGCCATTAAAGTTTCTAAATGTTCTGCAGAATCACAGTAACAGCGCCAGTCTGCCGGTCCAGTGCCGCCTGAACCTGCCGGCCTCCAGAGAGCTGAAGGTGACGCTCAGAGGAAGACTTCAGCTTCCCGCTCTGCTCGCTGTGAGTCAACTTACACCAATCTGATGCTGCACATTTGTAGTCCTTTTTTAAACTACATGACGACTGACAACCTGTTTCAGGTGAGCTTCAGGTCTCTGGAGTTACTGACGGCGGCCTCCATCCAGCTGGAAGCATCCAGTGTGATGTTCCTGCAGGAGGACCGACCCGTCCGGAAGGTAACCACCACGATGAATGAACAAACACACGAACCAAGTGGTTGTTTTTTACTGTTTGCACATTAATGTCAATCACATGACTCATCAAACTGTCCAACCACAAACAAGAGAGCGAGGACGTTCAGAGGACGGACGACAAAAGATCCACGTCCAACCGACCAAAAACTAAATTCAACACAAAGTTTATGACTTTTCCTCGACGTCCTCAGACTAAATGTTTGATGTGAACGGTAAAGTCTTTGTATCATGGCGTGCTGAGTCACTTTAAAGTGACAGATGATGTAGACTTCCCGTGTTGACCTGCTGCGTCCCCGTAAAGACGTCCTGACCCGCTGACACTAAAACAAATCAGACGAGCTGTGGAACTCTGCTGCCACCTGCTGCCACAAATGATCATTACAGTCAGAATTTCAACACGACGTGATTTAGTTCAGACAAACATCGAGTCGATCAACAGACGAGAGGAAATTCATTTTTATAAGTGTTCCAACAAACACAATCATCAGCTTCATGATATGAAGTTTAATATGAATAATTATGTAAATAAGATGAATAAACATTCTCTGAATGCTCTGTGAACGTTCTCTGAACGTTGTGTGAACGTTCTCTGAACGTTGTGTGACTGCAGATAATCCTGGAGCTCAGGAAAGAGGAGGATTACATCATCCCCTTCTGGATTATACTGGGGAGCTCGCTGGGAGGTCTGCTGCTGCTGGCTTTACTGGTGCTGGCCCTGTGGAAGGTACACACACACACACACACACACACACACACACACACACACACACAGATGATTCTAAATTTAAAAAATTAAACATTTAAAAATATTTTCATTTTTGTATACTCTGGGTCTTGTCTCAGAGTTTTACTCAGGATTTTTGTTTTCAGACTAGTTAACATCATTACTGTTAACGTGAACACAGGAAACAGGAAACTGTGAGACAAACCTTCAAATTAAATACAAAACAACGTCCAGACAAATGAACATTTAATGAACATTAACTACCGGCAGTCTTCTGCAGTCTGTCTGGACTCAGACTCAACTCCTCAAAGTCTTGACCCAGTCTTCAGTCTTCAGGTGGTTTTGACTCTTGACTTTTGTTCCAACAACATCCAATCAAACCAGTTTATTCTCCTCTCAGCTGTGAGCCAATCTTCACCTCAACTTTAAGTTTTTTTTAGCAATTAAAGATTTTAAAGGTCCAGTGTGTAGAGTTCAGTTGCATCTAGTGGACTAATCGCTGCATTGCAATCTCCTCACATCACCCTCACCTTCCTAGTGTAAAGGAGAAACAACACTTGAAAGTCTCTGTCTACAGTCACTATTTAGTTTGTCTGTTCTGGGCTGCCGTAGAAACACGGTGTTTCAACGTGGTGGCCTGCATGAAAGAGGACCCGCTCCACTGTAGATATAAAAGCAGAATTTTAAGTTACAAAAACAAAAGATTTTTATTTTCAGGTGATGATACATGCATGAAAATATACAGTAGTAGCGACTCAAAAGTTCCCGTGTTTCCATGACGGGTCCTCGGCTGGTCCTTGGCTGGTCCGTGACAGTAATGTGATCCCCCACGATGACGTAGTCAGTGAGGCCCCGACTGGAAACGCCCATAAGCAGCCTGGGTGAAGACCAGCTGCAATGCCTCATTTGTCCACGGGGAGGAGCAGTATTTTAATGTTCTGCTCTCACCGTAGACTGTCTAAAGACACATCTGAACAGATACGCTGGGGTGATCGGGTGAGCCGATCAGCTGAGACAGAGCACAATCATGGATGTGGCTAGTGGTGCAACGGATCATTGTTGATCCGCGATCTGTTCAGATTGCTCCCCACAGACCGGCACCAAGTGGTCCGCGGATCGGTTATCGGGTGATAAGATAACACTGAGGCACCACTGCAGCCTCGTATCTGCAGCTGTATGTTGCGCACAACAACAACAACATTCAACATAAACTTGTTATTAAAAAAATAACTCCGCTCGTAACGTCTGATGGACTGTTTTTTGGGGGGGGCTATATCTGTTTGATGCTTTCTGAAGCCTGCAGCATGAAACACACTCGATTTCTGAGTATTTATTCCTCTGAACGTCATAGTGGTCATATTGATGGTATATATGATGGATATTGATGGCCAGCTGTGGCTTTGATTACATGCAGATCAGGAGCGAGTGAGAGAGAAGAGACGCATCAGTAATTCTGTAAGGACAGAATAGCCTAGATGTTGTTGATGTGGTAAACAGTGACATGTTAGATATAAACACCATAAATATTCACCCTCCTTTATAATGACTATAAATCAGCAGCAGTCAGCTGCTTTCCAGTCCGGTCTCTGCGGGTGTAGGCTACATTAAGCGTTGTCAATTTTGGACAAGAAGGGCCGTTTGCTTTTTTTTTTTTCATTTGGTTTGAGTGTGTTCATGAACAGGAGGATGACTCATTTACTGTGTTTTCATTTTTGTCCATCCAAATCCTGCATAAATAAATTGAAGCGTAAACGAAACTCGCCATTTAAAGAGGAATATTTAGGAAAAGTCACGGACTGAGAGACTTGTAGTTTTAATGTAAACAAAGTTATTAAAACAAAAACCCAAGCGGTCGTTCTAGTGTTATTTTGTAATTGTGTTTAATCTGACGTTCACTCATTCAGGTTTCCATGTGTGGTCACGAATACCTGGAGGACGACGTCTTTACTGTGTGTTTACTGGCAGCTTCGTGGATGTTTTTATTTAGAAGGACAAGAAGGACCGTTTGTGTTTTACAGGAAGGACCGTTTGTGGACTAAATCCCGCATAAATAAATTGAAGCGTAAATGAAACTCCATGAAGCAACAACTTTTTTTCTGAATCTCCATTTAAAGAGGAAGAATAACTGGTGATCAGCAGCCTTTTGGAAGATTTTGTTCACTGCATGCTTTAGGCCAGTGAAGCTGTAACACCTCATTAGCATTCTCATTGCTCAACCTTTTGTTTGCACTTAATGGGCTGGTTTGACTACCAACCTTGTGATTTGAGTGTGTAATATTCAGTAGTCAAACCAGCTGCTTTTTCCGCTCTGTGATTTGTGTGACACTGAGAGACCAAAAAGCTCATTAAGTGCAAATAAAAGGTTGAGCAATGAGAATGCTAATGAGGTGTGTTAACTACGTCATCTCCAAATAGATGTCATGACCTGGCTCTAGAGCCCTGACAAACACAAAGGGAGATGCGGGTTAAAGGCCAAAATTAAAGTAATTTATTGTAAAGAACTCAACAACACAAACAACTTTTACCAAAAACAAGCCAAAGAAACAATGGGGTGTGTTAATCAGTCAATCAGTGGTGAAGGTGCATGTATGCATGAGTGAAAATGTGTAGATGCGAGGTGTTGTGTGCCATGAAAAGAAAGAAACCAAAAAACCATGAGGCAGTCTGGAGAGGCGGGTGGAGCCTGCCAGAGAGAGAGACAGAGAGGTAATGGGTGGAGCTTTATACTCTCCCTAACTAGGGCCCTGGGGTTCCACCAATCAGCTGGGTATGGGAGCACACACTCAAATTACCCAGGGAACCGTCACATAGAACAACTGTAAAAAAAGTCTGTGAGAGGAGCGCCATCTGCTGGTCATACCCTGTAATTCAATGGAGTTACAGTAAAAAATACGCCCAGGAAAAGGAGGGGGTCGCTCCAGCCGCTGAACTTGGCTGGAAGACGGCAGCCATTCAGCTGGCTTTCAGCTTGACGGGGAACTTTTGAGTCGCTACTACTGAATGTTATGAATATTATATTTCATGTTTGTCTTATTCTGAGACACTGCACCTTTAAATGAAGCAAAATCTAAAATAAAACTCAAGCAGCTGTTGATTCGTACGAACTCCACTGGAAACTTTAATTTGAAACTTGAATCTGTTTTTTTCTCAGCTCGGCTTCTTCAACAGACAAAGGAGACAGGAAGAGGAGGAGCAGCCTGTAGCCAATGGGAAGGCAGCAGAGGAGTTATAACGTGTTGGCGTCGACGATGCCGCATTCGCTCACTCTTCGCCGACTCGTCAAAGTCACAACACGAGAGTCATAAACTTTAAGGCAACACGAGTTGGTGAGGAGCACCTGAATGCATCGCGAGCTGCCACCTGTCACTCAGGGACCCTGATGCCCCGCCCCCCCACTCGATCAGCCAATCAGAGCACAGCCCTTTAATCACAAGACTGTGGACGCAGTGAGAAGAATCTTCAGTAAAATGAATATGATGCGACGGCAGATGTAAAAACAGTTTTGAGTGTGCTTAGTTAGCTAGCTGTTAGCTGATGAACAAACCACGCCCACAACTTACAGTTTAATTAATGAACCAGCCAATCAGCAAACAAGAAAACTCACCAACCACAAGAGGACGTTAAAGTCTACTGCCAACACCATGCATCACAGCTAGCACTATGAGCTAGCATCAGCGTCTACCTTCCAGTGAACACAATCGGACCAGAACCAGAACCTCTGAACCAGCAGTGTCCAGTCTAACAGTGAACACAGCAACAGAACCTCTGAACCAGCAGTGTCCAGTCTAACAGTGAACACAGCAACAGAACCTCTGAACCAGCAGTGTCCAGTCTAACAGTGAACACAGCAGCCTACCGAGGTGGTTTTCTTGCCGGGTTTGGCTCCTGGCATCCCAGACTGAGTCAGTTCAGTTAGCGACGCGGCTGACTAAGCTAACCACAGTTAGCGCTTCACTACTGATCAATGTTTCGGTAGCTAATGTTAGCAGTGAGCTAACATGGAGGGAAAAACTAATTAAGTTCATAGCATTAGCTAATGTTAGCTTTACATCCAAGCTAACTAAAATAGCTAATGTTAGCAGTTAGCTACATTAGCACTAGCTCCAAAACAGCTGGATCCTCAGCGTTAGCTGTATTAGCTTTGTTATATTAGCTTTAGCTCTCCTGCTACATATCAATGTTTCCACCATGAAGTCTGTAAATCACCTCGGTACTGTAACGTTATTCCCTGTTGGTCTCAGAGACTGTGCTCCAACCCGGTCCGGTCTGACTGCTGAGCCCGGTTCTGTTAGCATAACGGCAGATTCATTTAGTAGCAGCTAATTAGCGGTTAGCTACTTTAGCGAGTGGTTAGGCTTCTCTAAAATAAGATGAAAATAGTGAAAACTGTTTGATGGGTTCAACAGAAAACTACCGATGATGGCTGATTTTATTTTCCTTTTTCATACTAATGGAAACTGTAAATGCATCTTATGAACACGTATTGTATTTTATTTTATTTCCAAACTTGTATCTGATGCACTTTTGTTGTATAAAGTCAAACTTGAACTCTTTGTAAATATACTCTGTATGAATGAAGAAATAAGGATAGTGGCATTAAAGTTTGAGGTGAGGCCGTCTCGTGTGCACGCTCGCTGCCTCCACATGTTCACTATTAGTGTCAATGTCAGAATAAAGACGACAAACGCCAACATCTGTGATCACGTGTCATTTACTTCCCTTTTAATGAGCTCTCACCTTCACGTCACTCTTTATGGCATTAGAGGAAAGGTGCACACCGGGTTGGTTTGTTCGGGGCAACGCGGCTGCATATAAAAGAGGAAAGTGTCACGGACAAATCAAAATGATGTGATCAGCAAAGCCTCATGGGAAACTGATGAAATTCATGTCATGCTGAACCGAGCAGCCTTAACGTGAAGATTAAATATAAATCCCAACAGGAGTTGGTTGGATGACGAGCAGCACACACGACCAATGACAGCGTCTCAGTTCGTTATGAGTCAGCGAGTTTTAAAGATTTTACAGAGTCACAGACGACAACTAGGGTGCAATCGAATAGTCCAAAAAAAAACCCATCCTAAGTCCTTTCCTAACCACTTTTCCTTGACCTCGATGGAAAACGTTACAAGGTCATAAGGAAAGATGTGAAGGAGAGGTCATAAGGAAAGATGTGAAGGAGAGGTTATAAGGAGTTAGGAGAAGACGTGATCTGTGGTAAAACTACAAAGTCCAGAAGATGGACTACAAAACGCTCATCTGAGATCCTTCCTAGATACTCCCCGCGCTCTGACCGTGTTGTTTCATGCAGGAAATATAAACGTGGACAACCCGGTGAAAAATGTGACGTCATCATCAACGTCAGAGTTCAAATAATAATGAATATTGTCCACCTGTCACAGAAGGCAGATGAAGTGTTTGTTAGCTGGTATGGTCGCTCACCCTCCTGTCCACTCATAGAGAAACATATTAGCAAGTTATGGCAAAGATATATGATGAATCAGCAACGGGAACTTCATGATGATCTGCAGGACGCTGGATGGCACAGTTCCAAACAGTTTGTACTCTGTGTGTGAACGCAGCTCCACAGTCAACAACAGAACACACACAATGATCAGAGTGTGACATCACGTCAACACGTATGTTCATATTCACACGCTCTCTGCTGCAGGCTGATCACACTGTTTAAACACACTGATGGTTTTTATGCACCTGCAGCCACGACGTCTACCCTCTTGCCAAAAACTCTAAAGAGTTACTGTTTTATGGGCACTTCTTTCATCCTATACTTAAGTACTTAAGTTTCTCTCTTTGCAATCTGCTAAGTTTATGCCAATGACAAGGCGGAAGACTGCCCTTCAGCAAAACACAATGGCTGAAATACGCATGGAGTTGGGCAAGGAACACGCGGCCTTGGCAGCAGTCTCTGAGGAGGTAATGGCCAAATATTTCAAAGAAGCTGATGAAAGAGCTGAGGCTCGCGTGAAGAGACTTGAAAATCAAATTGATAAGATGATAGCAATTACAGACTTCATTGTATTACCGTTAGCGCATTGCATTAATCTATCACTACTCCATGGTGTCGTGCCAAGAATGACTAAAATTGCTAGAATTCCAATTTACAAATCAGGAGATAAAAATAATATTAGTAATTATCGTCCAATTTCTGTTTCACCAACTCTATCCAAGGTTCTTGAGAGAGTGGTGTATAATAGATTAAGCTGCATATTCTCTCCAGTTCTCAGTACGGCTTCAGGAGAAAGAGTTCAACCTATACGGAAAAGATCAATAATGCCATTGAACAGGGAGATAGTGGAGTTGGCATTTTCTTGGACCTCTCGAAGGCTTTCGAAACAGTGGACTTTAATGTCCTACTGGGGAAGTTGTATCATTATGGCATTAGAGGAAAGGTGCATAACTGGTTTAAAAGCTATCTTTATGGTAGGCAACAGTATGTGAACTTAAATAATCTAAAATCTCAAAAATGGGGTCCCCAGGATCAATTTTAGGGCCATTACTCTTTATCATTTACATTAATGACTTTGCTAATTCCTCAGAAACACTCCATTAGATTATTTTTGCTGATGATACCAACTTGTTTTTTTCACACACTGACACATCTGAACTACAGGAAATACTAAACACTGAATTACAGAAAATGGACATCTGGTTCAAGTGTAATAGATTATCTCTTAATATAAGGAAGACTAATTATGTTGTGTTTAATTCTAACAAAAAGGCATCAGATGCAGATCACAAACATCTTAAGATAAATGATAAAGAAATAGTTCGAGTAAGCTCTTCTAAGTTCCTCATAGACGAGTCCTTAAGTTTTAAACGTCATATAGAACATTTAATATCCAATCTAGCAAAGTATGTCGGTCTCTTTTTTAAAATAAGACGTCATCTACCCTTAACTGCACTACTCACTCTATACAAAACTTTGAGCCACATATTAATTATTGTAATGTCATTTGGTGCAACACTTACCCCAGTTATCTGAAAAGGTTAGAAAGCCTTCAAAAAAAGATGATTCGAGCTGTGTCGCAGTCAGAGTACAACGCCCCCACAAGACCTCTTTTTCATCGCTTTGGTCTTCTCTGGTTGACTGATTTAAATCTATATCATAACGCCTGTGTGATGCATCAAATCATTCATAAAACTAACCCTAGACTATGTGTGCTGGTTCCGGTTTGCGGTCCTCAGGATGCACATGATACCAGAAATAAACGTCTAATCACTGGGAAAAAAAGGAGACTAAAAAGTACCAGCTTGTCTCTTGCATGCAGGAACGAGCTCGATGAGTTTAAAAATGGTGAAGTTCATCTCCACCTTCAAGAAAAAGCTGCAAATTAAACTGATTAATTCTTATATAGAGAGCTGCAACCTCTGATAAAGCTACTGTTAGTATGTATGGGGACCATGTCGTCTGTCGTCTAATGTCTGTTAATGTTCTGTGTAGTGTATTGTCTTGTTTTGTTCTAATAAGCCTTAGATAGCTTCTACAGGAGACCTGATTCACACACAGGTATGTCATCATCTTTTCTTTTTTAAGTTTAAATAATGACAATTACTGGATGTCAATATGTGTGTGAATAAAGAAAGAAAGAAAGAAAGGAAATCAAAGTTTCCTACAAAATAAAAGTTTAACTGAAGTTTCCCATAAAAATATGACGGAGGTCTCGTCGTCAGTACCGGCTCGGTTCTGGGATCAGAACCTGAAACAGTGAACAAATAAAAACCAGGAGAACGTTGGTGAACGCAGACAGAAGACTTTTAATTTGACAGCATGCCCTGCAGGAAGTACATCACAGCTGACATCTTTTTTTTTTAAAAGTTTCCCGACATGTGAAGAATCTTTGGCGAGCCGGATACCCGGTCCTGAAACCCAAACCAACCAGAGACTCCCATCAGGACACCGACACCGTAAACTGATAAATAAAACATGACTCACTGAGATGGCACATTATGATCACATGACACCTTTAAGACCCTCCCCCACCCCCGATCACGTGATGCTGCGTTTACACGTCAACGGAAAAACGAGTTTCACAGAAAAATCAAACCCTGAAATCATCGTCGTGATTTTTAGAGAAACGAGTCGACGTCATGGCGTCATGATTGGAAGGCCTCGGCGAACACGTGAACACAGACAGAGTTTGTTTTACATGCTAACTTCATGTCAATCTGTCTCAACGTTTATCTTACTGACATGAACCGACCCGCGTGTTCCCCCCGAGGAGCGACCAAGCGAGGCTGCAGGAGTCTGTAAACTGGATCTAAAGTTCAGCAGCACAAAAATCCAGGAATATTTCATCTGCAGTGAATTAACGCTGAAATGACATTAAACTGACGTCCGACTGTCTCTGGTCTGTAGATTTCTAAAAGAAATCTGATAATCTGAGACACTAATCTGTGAATTTAAAGATTTAATTTAAAGGAACAGTTCGGACAATCTGGGATCCTGAAGAGCTGCTGGTTGGTGGAATTTGTTTAGACAGAGCGAGGCTAGCAGTTCCCACCCGTTTCCAGCCTTTATGCTAAGCTAAGCTAAGGTAAGCAACAGTTTGACGAGGCTCAGATTTAAACATCAACTTCCTGTTTTGGTGCATGTGTCGTGTCGATCAGCTGATCCGTGACGAGGCCGCGATGAAGGACTCGAGCTAGCAGCTGTTTCCAGCTCGACTCGGCGTGTTCACATGCGATCCGCCGGGTTTAAAAAAGTCTGTAACGTCCAACAGGAGAAGATGAATCAGCCCGTCATCGGACTTTACGGACACTTATGAAGACGACGATCAAATAAATAAAATGTAGCATGTAGCGTGACGAGCTAACAGATCAATAAATATTATAATATAATTACTCTGTGCGCCAATCACATTTGAGAAAGCCTCGGTCAACTTCCTCACTTCCTGTGCTCACGTATGCTACATGTTAGCTACGAGTTAGCTCGTCTATGATGAGAACAAAGATGGTTGAATGATAAGTTAGCTATTGTTAGCAAAATGCTAGCTACCTAATCTATATCATTCATTAGCTCGCTAGTTAGCTAGTGTTTTGCTCTGTGGCAGAACAATAATAGCTAGCTAATGGCTAACGATTGACATAGGTTAGTTGGTTAGCATATAGCATATAGCTAGCCGTAGCATTTGCTACAGAGCTAATGTTAGCTCATCATTAGCCTGCTAGCTTTAGCACGTAGCGTAGCTAAGTACAGAGTTGAATCAAACAGTCTGCGTTGACGTGAATGAGGAGGCGAGGGGGCGTCCACAGACTTTAGGCCACGTTGCATCGGTTTAAAACAAATCATCAAATCACCGTTAACGATCAAACCCTTTAAAATAAAGTCAAAGATGACGAACTCAAAGTCTTGACTGTTAGTAGAAACTCTGTCCGGCAGTCCGATCACGTGACCTCGCTCTTCTGTTACAGTAAAAACTAAAAACCCAGTGAGACCCTCAGATTTAAAAAAATAATGATCAGCGTGTGACGTGCAGGCGAGGTCTGTCGGCTTCTCCACACTCACTCACTCGTTCATTCTCTCTCACGCTGACATGGCGTGCGCGGCGGCTCTCCGGCGTGGAGATAAGGCAAAACACAAGAAGCAGCAGCAGCGTGGTGATGTCAGCGTCATCCTCTCTCTGACAGACTAAGAGACAGACGGGCGTCTGTGGCTGCTGGTTCGTAGCGTTAATACTTAAAATAGACACAAAAAAAGCAACTTTTTTTTATAAAAATGCTCAAAAACTTTTCGTCCCGTCGTCCCTCAGCACCGTTTGTTAGAAAATTATAAGAAACTCTTTAAAAAGAACAGAGTCCGTCCTCTGGCTCCGTCCCCCGGCTCTGTCCTTCAGTGGAACTCCACGAACTCCTCCAGCGTTTTGGGGATCTGGTTGCGGTACGTGATCTGGTGCTGCCGGACGGCTCGCGCTGCCAGGCACTTGAGGCTCATCTTCATCTGCGTCTTCAGCAGGATCTCCGACACGCCCGTCGTGCTCTTGTCCAGCGGCGTCTTCTTTTGCTTGTTGGTCATGTCCGTGTGGGCGCCGGCCTCCACCAGGTTGATGATGATGGCGTGCAGCGTCAGGAAGTCGCTGATGGGCCGGTTGTACTGCACGATGACGTGCAGCGGCGTGTTGCCCTCATGGTCCACGGCGTTGACCTGCGCGCCGCAGTCCAGCAGCAGCTTGGTGACCTGCGCGCTAGGGAAGCTGCAGACGTCGTTGGTGTGGAAGTCGTCCACCGGTGTGCTGGAGCTGATGGCGAGGTGGAGCAGGGAGGCGCCCTCGCGGGAGCGCGGGTCCAGCTGGATCAGGTTGTAGATGTGCTTGTTAATGCGGGCGCGCTCCTCGTCGCTGCAGGTGGTCTTGGTGGAGATGCAGGCGAGGTACAGGAAGGTGAACACGTTGGACTCGTAGTTGTCCAGAGCCTGAGGCAGCTCGGACTCCGCCGCCGTGTCCACGCGGGCCATGCTCCGCTGGATCTCCACCACGCTGCAGCTCAGCACCTGCTCCACAGCCGAGGCCAGCACCTGCTCCTTCAGGTGTACCATCTGCGAGAACACCTGGGCGAAGCGCAGCAAGTCCTTGTGGGTGTTGCGGTTGCCCTTCTGCCGCAGGCGGAGTGCGTGCAGCCACAGCTTGATGCACTGTTCGAACTCCATGTTGTCGGCATACACAGCGCCACGGTAGATGATCGGGTGCGACACGTCGATGTTGTCCGAGCCGAGGATCCGCTCCCGGATCATCAGGCCCTCCATGTGCAGAGCGTCCCGGTCCACCCGGATGGCCTCCAGGTCTTGGGGTGTGCGGCACTCACAGCGCCCCCCGTAGGCCTCGATGGGCGGCAGAAGCTCCTTGGCAATGACGTTGTCCGGGTCGCGGTAGCGCTCCGTCATGGCCGTGTGCAGGTAGTGGTACGTCCTCTGGATGTCGTAGTTCTCCCGGTCATTGGCGAACGAGGCGCCCAGCAGTTCCAGCGCCTCGATGCAGCTGTGCGGGTCACAGTCGGCGTGTGCCAGCAGCAGCTCCACCACGTCCGCTTTACAGCTTTCTGCTGCGACCTTCAGCGGCGTCATTCCGTGTCCGTTCACCACCATGGCGGCCTGACAGCGCACCAGCTCCTGCACGATCTCCAGGTGGCCCGCCTCGGCCGCAAAGTGCAGGGCGGTGGCCCCGCAGTGGGCCTTGGCGTTGGGGTCGGCCCCCTGCTCCAGCAGGAACTTCACCACGTCCGTGTGGCCTTTGTAGGCGGCGATCATCAGGCAGGTGTTGTTGTACTTGTTGGTGATGCTGATGTCGGCGTTGTGCTCCACCAGGTAGCAGACGATGTCCAGGCGCCCGTCGAAGCATGCGGCCCGCAGCGGGGTGGAGTTGGTGATGGTGGTGTGGTTGACGTTGGCGTGGTGACTCACCAGCAGGCGCACCACCTCAAAGTGCCCCGCCCCCGCCGCACACCACAGCGCCGTGGCCCCGTCGATGACGTAGCTGCAGGACGGACAGACAGACAGACAGACAGGTCAGCTGAGATCATTCAAGACCACACTGATGCTGTTGTTAGCTAATATCAGCTCAGTTTGAGATGTTTTCAGGCTCTGGGTCAGCGGGCAGTGTAACCGGGCTCAGCAGCCTCTATGGACATAATGGCAGAGGAGAAGAGAGTGAAGAGGACGCTGACGGAGGAAGCTAAGAAGAGAAAAGGAGAGAGAGAGTGAGCAAGAAGCCGCCGGACAAGAGTAAATCTGGGACTGACTTTTAGTGGTTGGTGAGAGCTTGGTGAAATAAAAGGCTGAAAGACAGACGCCGAGCTGGGCTGACTGCTGTTGGACTAGTCAGTAATATTAGCTGCTGCTGCTGAGTCTTGGATAAAAACATCAAATTAGTTTAAGTATAAATTTTTTTTATTTCTCATCACTGAACTTCCTGAGCTCGTTTCCTCGTAAACACAGACGACTCCTCCGTCTGAACATTTCGTCTCCGCCCGTCAGATGAGGAAACTGGGTCAAAACATCAGCTGTGACATCACGGAGTGGGCGTGGCCAACCAGACAAACCAGTTGCATGATACACGGAGTTGTCAGGATACGTTCAGACGGGATTGAACCGTGTGCCCACGACAGTAAAACAGCGTAATATTTAATGTCGTGCTTTACTGTCTTGACAGTTTTTGACTGTAAAATGTGAACGTTTTAAAATATGGAATAAAACACTAAACTTAAACGAGAATCAACAGTATTAACGTCCTTTTACCGTAAGCTAAAAACCACAGCTGACAGTATTTACCATATTTCAAAACATGTTTTTTTACAGCATGTTGAGTGAATGTATAGACTAGAACAGAAGTGAAGTCTTATTTTATATTACAGTCTCATTTATACAGTAAAACACCGTAATATTTACTGACATGTTTTACTGTCGTGCTTTCACAGTATTATCCCATGAAAACTTTTTACAGTGTACCGACATCTGGACATGTGGACATGTCATGGACATGTGGACATGTAGACATGTGGACATGTCATGGACATGTGGACATGTAGACATGTCATGGACATGTGGACATGTAGACATGTGGACATGTCATGGACATGTGGACATGTGGACATGTCATGGACATGTGGACATGTAGACATGTCATGGACATGTGGACATGTCATGGACATGTGGACATGTAGACATGTCATGGACATGTGGACATGTAGACATGTGGACATGTAGACATGTAGACATCTGGACATGTCATGGACATGTGGACATGTAGACATGTCATGGACATGTGGACATGTAGACATCTGGACATGTAGACATGTCGTGGACATGTAGACATGTAGACATGTCATGGACATGTGGACATGTAGACATGTGGACATGTCATGGACATGTGGACATGTCATGGACATGTGGACATCTGGACATGTCATGGACATGTGGACATCTGGACATGTAGACATGTCGTGGACATGTAGACATGTGGACATGTCATGGACATGTAGACATGTGGACATGTCATGGACATGTAGACATGTGGACATGTCATGGACATGTAGACATCTGGACATGTAGACATGTCGTGGACATGTAGACATGTCATGGACATGTGGACATGTAGACATGTGGACATGTCATGGACATGTGGACATGTAGACATGTCGTGGACATGTAGACATCTGGACATGTAGACATGTCATGGACATGTGGACATGTAGACATGTGGACATGTAGACATGTCGTGGACATGTAGACATCTGGACATGTAGACATGTCATGGACATGTGGACATGTAGACATGTGGACATGTCATGGACATGTGGACATGTGGACATGTAGACATGTGGACATGTAGACATCTGGACATGTAGACATGTCATGGACATGTGGACATGTAGACATGTCATGGACATGTGGACATGTAGACATGTGGACATGTCATGGACATGTGGACATCTGGACATGTAGACATGTCATGGACATGTCATGGACATGTCGTGGACATGTGGACATGTCGTGGACATTTGGACATGTGGACCTTGATTCTGTGAGCTGGACGTCCTGTTGGACTCACGTGTCCTCGCCCCTCTGACTGTGAATGGACGGAGGAGGAGACAGGCACCTGTCCAGGTGTCTTCACTGTAAAAACACGTTGTAAAGTGAACTCACCCGTCGAACCGGACCGTGCCTGTCTGTTCGGTGTCCACCCTGTAGTGGTCCAGCAGCAGCCGGACCACCTTGTCGTGGCCGTTCCGGGCTGCGATGATCAGGGGAGTGGACCTCTGTCCGGCCAGCTGGGTCACGTAGCTGAGCAGGTACCGGGTCTCGGCCTCGGAGTGGTTGAGGAGCAGCGCGGCCAGGGTCAGGACTCGACCCTCGCTGGCTGCCTTGTACACGTAGCCGGCCAGAGACTCCATCTGAGCCCGGCAGGGAGCCGGGACCTCCGCTTCCTCCGCAGCTGGCGCCCGCAGTGTCCAATCCTCCGGAGCAAGCAGCCGCCTCCCATTAAAAAGTCGAACGCGGCCCCAGCGCACGCATGAAACGCGGAGCTGCTCCGTTATGGCCACGAGAGAAACGGAACCGAGCCGGGCGGACGGGCGGGCGGGCGGGGTGAAGCTTCACGGCGTGTCCGGTACCGAGCGTCCACCTCTGGGTCAGCTGAGGCTAGCCGGTTAGCCGCGGTGCTAACGGGAGCGAGCTGGGTGAAGAAACTCGGCTCGGTTCCGGTCCAGGTTTGATTGAACTCGGCAGAGTCCCTTTGTTCACCGTAAAGATTCACCGGCCACTCGAGTCTGCGACTAAAAACTGACAAAAACTGACAAAAACCGTCAAAGACTTCGAAAACTAACAAACAGACTTTCACCTCTCACCGGAAGTTACTGTGCGACGGGAAAATACCTCCGACCGGAACTTTGTCTGCTGATAACAGTTCCGCTACTACTTTTTTTGTTAAACCTTTATTGAACCGATTCAGACAAAAGACACACAGCAGTAATAATAACAACAACCAGGAAATGTTACAAAAGACTTAGTGAACGTAAAGTTATGACTATGTTAGCCTTTATTGTACATTTGTGTTAAAGTAAAACTGCAGACTTGTCGACCACTTGAGGCTGGCTCCAGAAGTGAGTCAGTCTGAAAGACAGACACACAGTCACAGAGACTACGTCCAGGTTTTAGACAGTCTGCGGGGACGTCACGGAGACTACGTCCAGGTTTTAGACAGACTACGACCAGGTTTTAGACAGTCTGCCGTCACGGAGACTACGTCCAGGTTTTAGACAGTCTCGCGGAGACTACGTCCAGGTTTTAGACAGTCTGCGGGGACGACGGAGACTACGTCCAGGTTTTGGACAGTCTGCGGGGACGTCACGGAGACTACGTCCAGGTTTTAGACAGTCTGCGGGGACGTCACGGAGACTACGTCCAGGTTTTAGACAGTCTGCGGGGACGTCACGGAGACTACGTCCAGGTTTTAGCACGGAGACTACGTCCAGGTTTTGGACAGTCTGCGGGGGCGTCACGGAGACTACGTCCAGGTTTTAGACAGTCTGCGGGGCGTCACGGAGACTACGTCCAGGTTTTGGACAGTCTCGGGATGTCACGGAGACTACGTTTTAGACAGTCTGCGGGGCGGAGACTACGTCCAGGTTTTAGACAGTCTGCGGGGCGTCACAGAGACTACGTCAGGTTTTAGACAGTCTGCGGGCGTCACGGAGACTACGTCCAGGTTTTAGACAGTCTGCGGGGACGTCACGGAGACTACGTCCAGGTTTTAGACAGTCTGCGGGGACGTCACGGAGACTACGTCCAGGTTTTAGACAGTCTCGTCCGGAGACTACGTCCAGGTTTTAGACAGTCTGCGGAGCGTCACGGAGACTACGTCCAGGTTTTAGACACGGAGACTACGTCCAGGTTTTGGACAGTCTGCGGGGCGTCACGGAGACTACGTCCAGGTTTTAGACAGTCTGTCTACGTCCAGGTTTTGGACAGTCTGCGGGATGTCGGAGACTACGTCCAGGTTTTAGACATCACAGAGACTACGTCCAGGTTTTAGACAGTCTGTGGGGCGTCTCAGAGACCAGGTTTTAGACAGTCTGTGACGGAGTTAAATCAGCCCATCAGCAGTGTTGGTATAGTTACTTTGGAAAGTAGTTCATTACGTTACAGCATTACCTATGAATAAAAGTAACGCGTTACTCATGCGTTACAAATGAAAAGCCGTTTGCAGCCTCGCACATGCTGCACTAACTGACACAGACACACAGCCTGCTTTAAATGAATAACGTCAGTCATCCAACCAGACTAACTGTGCAGGACAACAACAGGAAAGACAGTCAGCAATATGCCACATAGTTTTATTCATTCATTATTTTGATGAGGCAGAACAGAGGTAACTCCTGAATGCAGGTATGAAAGTGCATTGAAGTGTGAACACAGTCTGAGGTAAACAGGTAGCAGATTCAGATCGTTTAGAAATGAACGAGCAGCCAACGATCTGACAGAAATGTGAACAGCTGCCTGTCCGTCAAACAAAAATGATAACAGAACACAAACAATAACATCTCACTGGCACACAGGCAATGACAAACAGCCTAATACGAACTATGAAAATACTCTTCAAGTGTCACAGGCCTGAACTCACTTCACCATGGTCCACTTCCATTTAGTCTTCAAAGCTGCTGATACTGTGTCAGTACTGTCTGACAAACAGCTGCAGTCCGAGTTTTTCCGTCCTGATTACTTAACGCACGACACTAACGCGTTACGTTACACGAAAAAAGTAATTAGAGTACTCTAACGCGTTACCCACAACACTGCCCGTCACATCCTGATACACGTGTAGTGATGGCGGTAGCTTGTTGTCAGCTGATAAATGAGACGTTAATTCATTCACATTTTTTAAAGTAATTTCATGTCAGAAAAATGTAAATTTTCTTAACGTTATTTTTGTGTTAGACCAACGTTATTTTAATGTTAGACCATTGTAGGAATGAGGCCAACATGAAGGTTAGTCTGTGCAATCAGAGCTGGTTGGTGGATCAGATAGACTCCGACTGTCCCCTGTGGTGCTGGTCCGTGTCTCAGGTATTCATGATCTCTGCAGCATAAGCTTCTAACTGTTCATGTGAAACCAGATTAAAGCTGTCTAATAAAACAGTGGGGGAGGTTTATACAGATTACAGGATTATCTGCTGGCAGGTCAACCTTTTTATCATGAAAATCATTTTTCAGTCCAACTGAGGAGACAACGAGGAAACGTCTCAGAGGACACCTCGTGAAAACTCTGTTAAAACAGTCTTAGACGGTGTAAAGGTGGAGGAGACATGCACCATCGTCCTTTCACCAGGAGGAGACACACCTCAGCTCTGCATGCAGCAAGTCTCATGTGCAGGTTGGTCAAATTTATTTTTCATAGTGGTCTCTGAGACAGACTGTCTAAAACCTGGACGTAGTCTCTGAGACGTCCCCGCAGACTGTCTAAAACCTGGACGTAGTCTCTGTGACATCCCCGCAGACTGTCTAAAACCTGGACGTAGTCTCCGTGACGTCCTTACAGACTGTCTAAAACCTGGACGTAGTCTCTGTGACGTCCTTACAGACTGTCTAAAACCTGGACGTAGTCTCTGAGACATATAACGTTGTATAACCAGCACGTATATGTCAGAAACAAACATGACCAGCAGCATGCACACTGAACAGTTCGAACACGTCTGTATCATGTTTATTTGCGTCTGTTTTTCGGCTTCAGATGATTTGAAGCTTCTTTAAACTTTTTTGAATCTCGTTTCTCCTTTTTTTCAGTTTCTTTGCTGAGCCGCTGATCTCAGACAAATCCCATCATGCATTACAGGGTTTTCAGCTGTCCTTCGCCGCCCACACAGCAGAAGACAGTCGGAGCGGCTCATCGTATGATTAGCTGCTGCTTTAGTGCGTCAGACGTTTGAATGAAGGCTCATGAGTCCGTCTGTCTTCTGTCTCTGTGTTCTGCAGCCCGGCGGACGGTTCTGCCGAGGCGGAGACGGTTCTGTCGAAGCCTCGGTTCCACCTGGACCTCTGGCTCTGCTTCACTGTCCAGAACTGGATCCTGGATGTGGGCCGGCCTGTTGTCATGGTAACAGGAAGATAAGTGGTGTTTAGCGCTGCTGTTTTATTAATAAAGTTTATGTGAGGACACATCATCACAAACTTTATTTATTTATTGTTACTGCGTCACGTTTGCTGACACGACATGATGATGCTGACACTTCATCAACTGATGAACAACAAATTAAACTCGACTGTTGAACAACCTTCATACTGTTAACGTTTGAAATAGAAAATAGAACCAAACTTTAGAAAACATATCAAATACATTAACTTAAGGATGTATAAGTTCTGTATTTACAGAGTGTAAGTATTTTTATTAGTGTATAATATTTCATATGTACAGACACTGCAGGTCCTCTTCCACAGAGTTCACCATGTTTCTACAGCAGCCCAGAATGGACAAACCAAACTGCAGCTACATAACATAAATTACATTACGTGACGTAAGATAAGTTCTGTTGTGTGACCTGAATTAACGTACAGTAAATAAGTTACATGACAGAAGTTATTACCTGATATAAGATATATTACACGTTAAATTACGCGATGTATGATAAATTACATGACAAGTTATGTCACATAATTTGTCATGTAATTTATCTTATGTAGTTTAACTTGGGTTGAATAGGTTAGGTGACACGTTATGTTGGTTATGTAAGCTAACTTATGAATCATTTATTTTGCGGTCCTTATGTGGACTCTGATTGCCCTTTGGACCAGTCTTTATCACGTCCTGCTCGTACTCCGCCTTCACACACGTGTGTGTGTTTACACGCCTATCTGCAACCGAACGTGAAGTGGTATCCTCCGGGGATCGGCGTACAACTGTTGCACACTTTGTACTATTTATTTTAAGACGTGTAAATGAAAAACTTCCCTTCAGTCGCACAAATCATGCTCGTCTAAAGAGCAGTTTCACAAAATTGGTCCCAACTGAAGTTACCATGTTTAATTAGGGTCTCCTGTATCGCCTGCAGTTCATCACATTTTTAATTTTCTTGTTAAAACTCCAGAAAACTTGAAAAATATTGATCTTTGATATTAAATATCTCTGAGTAAAAACATCTCCAGGCACTCGATGTGCTTCATCACAGTCTGAGATTCCTGATTCAGATCGAAGTGACAGTCTGTCTGCTGCTGTCTAAATCTTTCTGCAGCTCGTCCTCCCGGTGGACTGCTTTCCCGTGAACCGTCCAGGAGCTGCAGAGTACCTCCACATCCTGTACGCCATCAGCACGCCGCTCGTCCTGCTCAAAGTAAATCATCACTAAGCTCAGAGATCTACGTTCACGTGTCGTCGTTCAGGTCAAAGTCAAACGTCTGTTCTTTCTTCCAGATGCTCGAACGCAGCCCGAGGACTCTGCCACGCCCCGCCGTCCGACTCGGCATCATCTGCGTTGTCATGGGAACCAGCCTCCACCTGGCGGCCGACTCCGTCACCCGACGGCTCGTGCTGATTGGCTACCAGCTGCATCTGTCGGTCAGAGAGAATCCAGTCATGCAGGAGCTGAAACCTTGGCGCTGGTAGGTGACGGATCAGAACAGTGCCTAGCTTTAATGCTAACAAAAGCAGCGTAAACGCCGTGTGACTTCACCAACACATAAACACAGACATAATGTCATAATGACAAATTAACATGTGTTATTGTGCAGGTCGACGCCTTCGAGCTTCTGTTCTACTACGACGACACTCTGGGTCATCTGATGTGGTACGAAGACAAACTCTTCTTAATGCTAACAGCTAACAGCAGCTAACGACATGACCTACATCAGTCGTAAGTTAGCTGGGTCATGCTAACATGATGAGCTAACACGTAACATATCTAAGAACAGGAAAGGAGGAAGTTAACTGAGGCTTACTCAACCGTGATTGGAGCACAGAGTGAAGGGGCGGGACTTAGGAAAGGTCAGTTATCACTGTTTGATGAACGCACCTGTGGTTGCTGTCTGTCCTCCAGGTGTGTCCCTCTCTTCCTCGTCCTCTTCCTCTTCTTCAGTGGTTGTTTCAGTCACAGGAACAGGAAACAGGAAGAGAAGATGGCGCCGGCAGCGTGGATGCTTCTTGTCCCCAACGCCGCCTACTACTGGTCAGCTGATTCAGATCAGACCAATAAGAGGCTGTGTGTGTGTGTGTGTGTGTGTGTGTAACTCAGCAGTCACAGGTTCAATGCCTGCTCATAGAGTTATCGTCTGTGAACGCAGACTGTCTAAAACCTGGACGTAGTCTCCGTGACGTCCCCGCAGACTGTCTAAAACCTGGACGTAGTCTCTGTGACGTCCCCGCAGACTGTCTAAAACCTGGACGTAGTCTCTGAGACGTCCCCGCAGACTGTCTAAAACCTGGACGTAGTCTCTGTGTCTGTCTTGTCGTCACCGTAGCTCGTAGCTCGGGGCTAATCGAGGATGTTTGCTCTCCACGTCAGATCATCTGAACTGAAACTGTAACTAGTGTCTGATGAACAATACACACACCTGAGACTGTGTGTGTGTGTGTGTGTGTGTGTGTGTGTGTGTGTGCCGCCAGGTGTTAGTAATAATTGATCAGGTGGTTCTCAGGTGTTGCTGACTAATTACTTTACTCACCGAGGAAAGAACTCAAGCAGCGTGTCAGCAGTTCGGAGAACTCGCTGGTCTTTAAACACAAAGAGTACCCCTCACATCACCGTGCCTGGTCCGATGTCAGAGTGTAATCCCAAAGTGGCCTACAAACTTTTTGCATTAATTAAAAAAACATCTCGTTAAACTTTTGCTGTTTGCTCGTTGAACGTCTCTGGAAACAAAAGTTTAAACTCTGTGTTAAATTACATGGTGGGGATTGAACCTGTGACCCTCTGCTCACACACACACACACACACACACACACTGACCCTCCCTGTGTGTCCTGTCAGGTATCTGATCACTGAGCGACAGACCTTCATCCTCTTCATCTTCACCTTCTTCGCCATGACGGCCACAGTGATGCAGCAGAGGAGGCGGGGCTTGGTTCCTGACAGCAACGGCGTCTTCATGCTGTGCAGGTACAGGTGAGGCTCAGAAGTGACACTGATGAACGTAACTAGACGTCATTCTGACTGGCTGTGTGCGTCTGTAGTTTCTCTGCAGCTCTCGTCCTCGTGGCGTTCTGGGTGTCCTGTCTGTGGAGCGACGGCGTCCTGAGGAAGAAACACCCGGGACTGATCTACGTGCCACAGCCTCGTGCCGTGTACACGCTCCACCTCCAGCAGAACGGCACCACGTGACGGAAACTACGTCCTCCAGCAGACTCGGACACGCTTTGACCACGCTGCAGCTGAACGGACGGAAAACAGATTGTCGAACTTGAACATGTTCAGACTGCGAAGACGAAAACTTCACGTAAAATCTGAATAAAATCATTTGAATTCATAAAATCTTTTCTTTGCTTCATCCTTTTATTTTATTTCATAACAGCGATGTGAAAAATATGTGCTGATCGTCGAGCTGCTGCCGTACACGATGTCCCACAGGACTGACGTGTGCGTGCAGTATTCAGTCGGCCAATTATCAGTTTGAACAGTCGTGGTTCTCTGAAGGAAGCAAACAACGTTTAATTAGTGCAGACTGTTCTGAATATTTTAATAATCGAGGGAATAACTGACAACAGCAGCTCCGATGTGATTAATGCAAACTGTTTTAAAGGAAGACGAGCTCTGCCAACAATCAGAGGAGACCACGTCCAGGTTTTAGACAGTCTGTGATAGTCACAGAGACCACGTCCAGGTTTTAGACAGTCTGTGATAGTCACAGAGACTACGTCCAGGTTTTAGACAGTCTGTGATAGTCACAGAGACTACGTCCAGTTTTACACAGTCTTAAAGTCGGTCTTTCTGTTTCATTATTGAATTCTTCTCAAAGTAACTTTGAACTTTGTTTCACTGTTTTCCCTCCAAAGACTCTACTCTAGTTTAATTATTCATCACAGATTAATAAAACGTCCTCGGGCAGATGCTGCGTTCACAGGAAGCCTTCAGGTGCGTTCGTTTTATTCTGCATGTCCACGAGACATGAGAGACATCGGAGACATCGGAGACATGAGAGACATTGGAGACATGAGAGACATTGGAGACATCAGAGACATCAGAGACATCAGAGACATCAGAGACATCAGAGACATTGGAGATATGAGAGACATCGGAGACATGAGAGACATCAGAGACATCAGAGACATGAGAGACATCAGAGACATTGGAGACATCAGAGACATTGGAGACATCAGAGACATCGGAGACATCAGAGACATCAGAGACATTGGAGACATTGGAGACATCAGAGACATTGGAGACATCAGAGACATTGGAGACATTGGAGACATCAGAGACATTGGAGACATCAGAGACATTGGAGACATTGGAGACATCAGAGACATTGGAGACATCAGAGACATGAGAGACATCAGAGACATCAGAGACATTGGAGACATTGGAGACATCAGAGACATTGGAGACATGAGAGACATCAGAGACATTGGAGACATCAGAGACATTGGAGACATTGGAGACATGAGAGACATTGGAGACATTGGAGACATCAGAGACATTGGAGACATCAGAGACATTGGAGACATCAGAGACATCAGAGACATCAGAGACATTGGAGACATCGGAGACATGAGAGATGTCTCTGATGGAGACATTGGAGACCTGAATACAACTGAAGTGATCAGAGTGAACCCTCTCTGTGGTCAGCTGTGTAAATTCAAACATGGCTCTGAGGTTTATTGTCGTTAATATGATTATTTTCTGCTTCCTGTCGGCGTCACAGAGGCCGATCTGTTCGTAGGCGTGTGACGGATCATGGCTGAGTCACATTTTGGAGGAAGAAACATTTTAAGGTTTATCCTCTTCATGAAGCGTCTCTACGTTATCATACTGCAAACTCGTCACGATGCACCATCAGGAGCAGAAACTACACCCGACCAGTGACGAGGAGAGTTTAACTCGGAGCGTGGTGAGGAAACATCACAACATCTCCAGAACTGAAGCTCCTGTTTGGTGTCACTGGAGGCCGGGTCATTGATGGACGTGGGGCGTTAAGGCTAGGCAGTAATCTATTACAATGTTAAAGTCATGTGACTTGATGACTTTCTATTTCAGAGTATGCAGGCAGAGACGAGCTCTGATGGAGCCGTGAGCTCTGTCTGAAGCTTCACTCCGTCATCCAGAGGTACTCACATATAAGAAAACTTTAATTCTTTTTACCAAAATAAATCATGAGTTTAAAATGTTTACATAGAGCACATTGAGTGAACTCTGGGACACATTTACACTAAATTCTGGGAAGAACCAAGAAAAGGTTCCTTTGAGAACCGAAAACGTTCCCCTGTGGGACCATCACCGTGAAGAACTACTTTAGGTTCTAACTTTTTATTTTTAAGGGAGTTCACTCTCAGAAAAACAGTTCTTGATGAGTGCTCTGGAGAACTTATTAATCCTTAAGGTTCTCTGGAGAACTAAGTGTCAAAAAAAGAAGGGTTCTTTAAGTCACTTTTGGTGCTTTGAGGAACCCTTTTTCCCCCTTTTAAAAGGTGGTTCTTTAAGTTGACCCTTTGTAGCAGCTGGTTCTTTGGAGAACCAACAGGTAAGGTTCCTTTGAGAAAGTGTGGGACCATCACCGTGAAGAACTACTTTAGGTTCTAACTTTTTATTTTTAAGGGAGTTCACTCTCAGAAAAACAGTTCTTGATGAGTGCTCTGGAGAACTTATTAATCCTTAAGGTTCTCTGGAGAACTAAGTGTCAAAAAAAGAAGGGTTCTTTAAGTCACTTTTGGTGCTTTGAGGAACCCTTTTTTCCCCTTTTAAAAGGTGGTTCTTTAAGTTGACCCTTTGTAGCAGCTGGTTCTTTGGAGAACCAACAGGTAAAAGGTTCCTTTGAGAACCGGAAAACGTTCCCCTGTGGGACCATCACCGTGAAGAACTACTCTTTATTTCTAAGCATGTACGCTCTCAGAAAAACGGTTCTTGATAAGTTCTTTTGAGAACTTTTTAATCAAAGTGCCAAACAAACAGTTCTTTAAGTCACGATTGCAACACTTGTGATGCTTTAAGGAACCTTTTTTTTTTTTTTGCTGGTTCCTCTATGGCGTCACCGTGACCACCTTGATTTCTAAGGGTGTGTGACAGGCTGATGTCTGACAGCAGAGGGAGGGATGAGTCCTGCCCCCTCTGGGCGGCGTTCCTCCATCCACTTGCATCAGGTTGCTCATCTTACAGCGTCCTGGTTCGGTTACAGCGCTCGGCGCTCGCCTCGCAGCAGCTGCAGCCTCGATGGTGAGATAATGACGGAGTCTGAAGCTTCACGCTGTCTTCCACATCTCACCTGTTTTCTCCGTTAACTCACTCACGCTGTTTCCGTCCTTTCATCCAGGCTAAGTACCTGACACAGGATCAGATCAACGGTAAGACACACACACACACACACTGCTGCACACTGAGCATGAACACATCAAAACTCTTCAGACTCAGTGTGTGACATTATTTCAGTTCACTGACACGAGTGAAGAGCAGAAAACTCGTTAATGTGAGTTTGATGTGAGCTCGTTAACGAGCTCACATCAAACTCACATTAACGAGTTTTCTGCTCTCAGGGAGGCTGAAGTTTATCATCATCGTCATATGTGTCTCAATCCTGCATAACTTTAAGCCTTAATATAACCTGAACAGGTGAGTCGTATATAAATTCACCCTCAGAATGATAGCTGACGAGTTTCATCAGTGACCTTCTTATTTATTCATTACATTACTGTAATCTGATTACATCTCTGTGCTGAAGCAGATCAGCTATCTCTGTTTACAGCTCAACTTTTACTACGAGCAGAGAAGAAGAAAACAGGTCGAGTCACTTCCTGTTTGACTTTGTGCCTGTGTGTGTGTGTGTGTGTGTGTGTGTGTGTCAGACTTTAAGGAGTGTTTCTCGCTGTACGACCGGCAGCGTAAAGGAAAGATTGAAGCCAAAGAGCTGATCACAGTAATGCGATGCCTCGGGTCAAACCCCACCCCCTCTGAGGTCCAACGACACCTGCTGAGCCACAGCATAGGTACCTGTCTCACCTGTCTGTCTGTGTCTGTGTCTGTGTCTGTGTCTGGACAGGTACACACCACAAAGTGACAGTGCCATCTAGTGGCCATTTAAATATAACGCGTGATGAGGGTTTTAGACAGTCTGCGGGGACGTCTCAGAGACTACGTCCAGGTTTTAGACAGTCTGTGAGTCACAGAGACTACGTCCAGGTTTTAGACAGTCTGCGGGGACGTCACAGAGACTACGTCCAGGTTTTAGACAGTCTGCGGGGACGTCACGGAGACTACGTCCAGGTTTTAGACAGTCTGCGGGGACGTCACAGAGACTACGTCCAGGTTTTAGACAGTCTGTGGGGACGTCACAGAGACTACGACCAGGTTTTAGACAGTCTGTGGGGCACGGAGACTACGTCCAGGTTTTAGACAGTCTGCGGGCGTCTCAGAGACTACGTCCAGGTTTTAGACAGTCTGCGGGGCGTCACGGAGACTACGTCCAGGTTTTAGACAGTCTGCGGAGGCGTCCACGGAGACTACGTCCAGGTTTTAGACAGTCTGTAGGACGTCACAGAGACTACGTCCAGGTTTTAGACAGTCTGTGGGGACGTCACGGAGACTACGTCCAGGTTTTAGACAGTCTGTGAGTCACAGAGACTACGTCCAGGTTTTAGACAGTCTGTGAGTCACAGAGACTACGTCCAGGTTTTAGACAGTCTGCGGGGACGTCACAGAGACTACGTCCAGGTTTTAGACAGTCTGTGATAGTCACAGAGACTACGTCCAGGTTTTAGACAGTCTGCGGGGACGTCACAGAGACTACGTCCAGGTTTTAGACAGTCTGTAGGGCGTCACAGAGACTACGTCCAGGTTTTAGACAGTCTGTGACGTCACAGAGACTACGTCCAGGTTTTAGACAGTCTGTGATAGTCACAGAGACTACGTCCAGGTTTTAGACAGTCTGCGGGGACGTCACAGAGACTACGTCCAGGTTTTAGACAGTCTGTGGGGACGTCACAGAGACTACGTCCAGGTTTTAGACAGTCTGCGGGGACGTCACAGAGACTACGTCCAGGTTTTAGACAGTCTGCGGGGACGTCACAGAGACTACGTCCAGGTTTTAGACAGTCTGTGAGTCACAGAGACTACGTCCAGGTTTTAGACAGTCTGCGGGGACGTCACGGAGACTACGTCCAGGTTTTAGACAGTCTGCGGGGCGTCACAGAGACTACGTCCAGGTTTTAGACAGTCTGCGGGGACGTCACAGAGACTACGTCCAGGTTTTAGACAGTCTGCGAGGACGTCACAGAGACTACGTCCAGGTTTTAGACAGTCTGTGAGTCACAGAGACTACGTCCAGGTTTTAGACAGTCTGCAGGGCGTCACAGAGACTACGTCAGGTTTTAGACAGTCTGTAGGGCGTCACAGAGACTACGTCCAGGTTTTAGACAGTCTGTGGGCGTCACAGAGACTACGTCCAGGTTTTAGACAGTCTGTGATAGTCACAGAGACTACGTCCAGGTTTTAGACAGTCTGCAGGACGTCACAGAGACTACGTCCAGGTTTTAGACAGTCTGTGGGGACGTCACGGAGACTACGTCCAGGTTTTAGACAGTCTGCGGGGACGTCACAGAGACTACGTCCAGGTTTTAGACAGTCTGCGGGGACGTCACAGAGACTACGTCCAGGTCTTACACAGTCTGTGAGTCACAGAGACTACGTCCAAGGTTTTAGACAGTCTGCGGGGACGTCACAGAGACTACGTCCAGGTTTTAGACAGTCTGCGAGGACGTCACGGAGACTGATGCAATGGAAATCAGACAACACGAACAGCAGAGGGAGCTCACAGCTGTTCGCCTCCTCACAGCTCACTCTGATCTCCTCCGTCCTCCTCCTTGCAGATTGGGGTGGAGAGCTGGACTTCTCCACCCTCCTGAGCATCATGCACCGGCAGCTCCAGCAGGAGGCGCCAGAGGAGGAGATCCTGGAGGCGATGAGGATGGCTGACAAGGAGCAGAAAGGCTTCATCCTCGCCTCTGAGCTGAGAGCCAAGCTGACGGGGCTGGGAGAGAAACTGACGGACAGAGAGGGTGACGACATTTTATATTCCATCTGTCACATGATTCTGAACCTGTTTCCTGCTCCGTCAACGACAAACTCTGTTTTAATGTTGAATGAAACCAACAAACTCTTTGTTCCTGAACGCAACATCTCGTACAGCCAAACATCAACCAGGTCACCAACAGCAGACACAGCAGCAGCTAATATTACTGACTAGTCCAACAGCAGTCAGCCCAGCTCGGCGTCTGTCTTTCAGCCTTTTGTTTCACCAAGCTCTCACCAACCACTAAAAGTCAGTCCCAGATTTACTCTTGTCCGGCGGCTTCTTGCTCGCTCACTCTCTCCTTTTCTCTTCTTAGCTTCCTCCGTCAGCGTCCTCTTCACTCTCTTCTCCTCTGCCATTATGTCCATAGAAGCTGCTGTGCGGCCTCCTCCTCCTCTTCTTCTCCTCCTCGGTGGTTCAAACACTGATTTGATTGACAGCTGTGTCTCTGTTCTCAGTGGACGAGCTGCTGAAGGAGGCGGGCGTTGGACCTGATGGGCGGGTCCACTGTGAGAAGTTTGCTAAAGCGGTGACACGCTCCTCTGCAAGGCGCTGACATCACGGATGACATCATCACATGAACTGAAAGAAGTTTTTATTTTAAATGTCATGATGTCACTTCCTGTTTCACCAGAGAGAACGCGTTTCATTGGATGTAAAATTAGGTACAAAAACCAGTTTTGGTCTTTTCGTCCTTTAACCGTGAGATGTGTTTGAATTAAACGCCGTTCTGAACATCAGTGTGTCGTCGTGTTTCACCTCCGTCCTCGGGCCTGTTGGTGTTTTTCTTTGGACACTTTGTAATCATGTCGTCTTCCTGCCTGCCGCCATGTTTACTCTGCAAACACACTGTGGAACATTTAATGAAGGCAGATGATTTCACTGTTAGCCGACCTGTCATTTCCTGTTAGCACGCGTGGAAAACCTGTGACTGCAGAGAACCACCGGAACCTTCCTGTCCTGACTCACTGACGCTGGAGGACAGCGTGGCCGTATGAATGTCTCCCTCTGTCAGATGTGTTCAGTGTTCCTGCAGCTCTCCGTGAAGCGTGCCGCTTCATTACTAATCACACTGACTCACACACTTCAGCTCCAGCTTCAGCCGCCCGTCCAGTCTGACCTCGTTAACGCTGATTAACGCAGCCGTGAACGGAGCTCGTCCACGTCACACAGCCTCACGGAATAACTAGAACTCACTGAATCACGCAGACTGTCTAAAACCTGGACGTAGTCTCTGTGACGTCCCGCAGACTGTCTAAAACCTGGACGTAGTCTCTGAGACGTCCCTGCAGACTGTCTAAAACCTGGACGTAGTCTCTGAGGCGTCCCGCAGACTGTCTAAAACCTGGGCGTAGTCTCTGAGCGTCCCCTCAGACTGTCTAAAACCTGGGCGTAGTCTTCGTGGCGTCCCCACAGACTGTCTAAAACCTGGGCGTAGTCTCTGAGGCGTCCCGCAGACTGTCTAAAACCTGGGCGTAGTCTCCGTGGCCCGCAGACTGTCTAAAACCTGGGCGTAGTCTCTGGCGTCCCCACAGACTGTCTAAAACCTGGGCGTAGTCTCCGTGGCGTCCGCAGACTGTCTAAAACCTGGGCGTAGTCTCGTGGCGTCCCCACAGACTGTCTAAAACCTGGGCGTAGTCTCTGGCGTCCCCACAGACTGTCTAAAACCTGGATGTAGTCTCTGAGGCGTCCCACAGACTGTCTAAAACCTGGGCGTAGTCTCCGTGGCGCCCCGCAGACTGTCTAAAACCTGGGCGTAGTCTCCGTGGCGTCCCGCAGACTGTCTAAAACCTGGACGTGGTCTCTGAGGCGTCCCCACAGACTGTCTAAAACCTGGGCGTAGTCTCTGTGACATCCTGCAGACTGTCTAAAACCTGGGCGTAGTCTCTGTGACGTCCACGCAGACTGTCTAAAACCTGGACGTAGTCTCTGAGATGTCCCCGCAGACTGTCTAAAACCTGGACGTAGTCTCTGAGATGTCCTCACAGACTGTCTAAAACCTGGACGTAGTCTCCGTGGCGTCCCGCAGACTGTCTAAAACCTGGGCGTAGTCTCCGTGGCGTTCCCACAGACTGTCTAAAACCTGGGCGTGGTCTCTGAGGCGTCCTCACAGACTGTCTAAAACCTGGACGTAGTCTCTGTGACATCCTGCAGACTGTCTAAAACCTGGACGTAGTCTCTGTGACATCCTGCAGACTGTCTAAAACCTGGACGTGGTCTCTGAGACGAGGTGTGAATAAAACATGAAATATTTCAGGACAAACAAATTGAATAAACTTTCTAATTAACTCGTTTTAATTAAAGTGTTTTCACATCTTGAGATAATTAAATGAGAGTAATTTTCCCATCATGCATTACCAAAATATTTGGTCTCCTCCTTCAGTCTCGTTGCCTTCGAGGACCCTTCAGACGGTTTGGACCTGATCTTGCGGAGCAGCTGTGTGCAGAGTCTCGGGCTCATCTTCAGGCAGCATGTTGGTTTTACTCTGACTCAGACTCTGGGGAACTCATCATTATACCTGGATGATAAAAATACACGGTCATGACTGAAACGTGGCGCCATGCTCTCCATCATCAGCTGATGATGTTAAACACTTCCATGATCTGAACCCGTGTGTCGGATCTGACCCGAGGCTTCAGTCCAGGACCATCGACCAGCGCGTCTCCACGCTCGGAAACCGTGGGAACAAACGTTTGGCTTCATTTTTAAACAAACGTTACTTCAGATCAGATTATGTATGTTACGTTACATTACGTTAAGTTATGCAACGCTATATATATATATATATATATATATATATATATATATATATATATATATATATAATGATTTGATGGTGCGTCTCCTGAAGACTTTCCAAAGAGGAGAGTTTGAATGAAAACACACCTCCATGCTTCTGTCTGTTCTCAGGTGCAGTGAACATTTCAGCCTGCAGGGGGCAGCTCGCGGCTTCAGGCACGACGATGATGATGATGATGATGATGATGATGATGATGTGACTTTAAGTGTCAGTAAAGCTGTTCACACTGTGTGTTAACCAGCACAGACTGACCTCATTAAACCCTCCACACACTGTGTGTGTGTGTGTGTGTGTGTGTGTGTGTGTGTGTGTGTGTGTGTGTGTGTGATAATGGACACACCACTCGTTTCCTCTTTGTGGGCCGTTTGCAGCTTTATGTGATGAAACATTCATGGAGCCTCGTCAGGGAGGAACAAAGTCCAGCTCGGTGTTTATCGTCCGGACGTGCTGTCCTGATTTTACCGTCCGTGTTTGGATGATGAATATTATATTTGATAAGTGCTTTCTAAATAAACACGATCCTCCTTCTGGCTTCTTTATAAGCTCCAGTCCAAACACAGTGATTGAACGAAGCAGCCTGCAGTCAAACACTTTTTATCTTCATTTCCATAAACACACAGCAGCAGATTGTTGCTGCAGTAAAAGCAGGACAGTCTGACTTAAAGGTCCAGTGTGTCGTGTGTTTAATCACCTGACCATCAGACTTTAAATCTACGGACGCGTCCGCCGCGTTGAACCGCCAGAACGGACGAACTGAACTCAACGCGGACTCACTGTAAACACAGACGTTCACGTGTCCGTGAAGTGAAGACACAAGCTGCAGTTCCTCTAACGTCCACCTGAGGCTGGCTCCAGAAGTGAGTCAGTCTCCATAAGTCCCCATGTTCAAATGTCCAACTTCACAGCAGAAATAAACATGTTTACAGCCTGGTACAAAAACAGTTTTGGTCTCTGTAGCTAATTTCCCCGTTCATGACAACTGTACTGAGGGTGAATTTATATACAACTCACCTGTTCAGATTATATTAAGGCTTAAAGTTATGCAGGATTAAGAGCGTGGACGCTTTGATTGACAGGTGGGCGTGGTTACAGGTGGTTCAGGTCAGCTGATGATCCACGACTAGCCTGGAGGAGGAAGAAGAGGCGTGATGTCACACACGTGTCCCCAAAACTGAGAATGTGGCAGCAAACAAACGTTTCTGTGCGCACACTGAAGCATTTCTGAAACATTTTCATCTGCGTGTCCTCCAGCTGCTCTGCAGACTGTCACAGATAACTGAACACGCGTGTGGAGGTATTACAGAGAAACACGCGGCTCAAACCTGAAGATGTTCTACAGGAACCTTCGTCTGGACTTTCAGATTTTATCACAAAAACTCCATATTTAATATTTTACATGTGATTTTCTTTTTTAAACTCAGAGCAGAAAAACTATTTTAAATGTTCAGTTAAATTATCATTCAACAAACTGGAATATTGATAAAAAAGGATCTCTGATGTTTCGTTTTCATCCTATCACTTTAAATGTGTCAACAATACTACACTGTAAAAAAACTGTCAGCTGTTTACCGTAATAAATACGGTCAAACTTTTTCTAACGTTACGGTAAAAAGATGTTTTTACTTGATTTTAAAAGAATCACGTGACTGTATAAATGCTACAGTATATTACAATATTACAGTGTTTACCTGTAAATGACAGTCTCCAATATAAAACTGTATCATATTTCATTTACAGCCTTTTACTGTTTTTTATGGTTTGACTGGTTTTCACTGTTTTAATCTCTGGAATAAACTCTGTCTGCAGGAACAGACACGTCACATGAGATCAGTTTGTTTAAAGGTCTCCAACATTTCAACACACACACACACACACACACTGAAGTCCCTGAACGCACCACAGCTGATCTGAACACAGATTTTATTTATTTATTTATTTTTTTTACATTCAAAGCTTCAACATGTTACAGCAGCCACGAGGAACGTCAACAACACTCCACAGATGAAGTTTGAAGCAGCAGACACCCACCCACACCCACCCGATCACCTCCATCACCTCCATCAGCCCTGCAGTGAGCGGGTTCCTCTGCGTAAAATCCGCACAGAGAGCGCCAAGCAGCTTTGAATGAACACGAGCCTCAAGTCCATTTATAGTCAAGAGTGTGTGTGTGTGTGTGTGTGTGTGTGTGTGTGTGTGTGATCAGGACAAAGAGCTGGATGTTTGTGCGTCTTTACGCACAGCCAGCTGCCCTTTTTACGCGCGAAAATTTTATAAAATCCGTCAAAAAAACAAACAATAAAACACCCCGAGTGTGTGTGTGTGTGTGTGTGTGTGTGTGTGTGTGTGTGTGTGTGTGTGTCCGGGTCTCTGTCTCTGTGGTGGATCCGGTACCGGCTCCAGCAGCCCTTGTCAAAACTAAAACATGAGACCGGGTCCGGACTCTGGGTCCTCGGTCCGGTCCGGTCCGGTCCGGTCCGGTTCACCTCTGCAGCGCCTCGGTGTCGCACTGATCCGTCAGAACCGACAGTCTGCAGTTCTCCGTCTCCACGTTGTTGAGCGGGATCACGACCTGAGAGTCGTCCGGTTCCGCCCTCACGGTCCCGGAGAACGGCCTCAGCGGGCACGTGTTGGTTCCGGTCGGGGAGGAAATCCTCCAGAACAGATCCTTCATCTTCTTCCTGAACTCCCGGCGCATCAGGCAGTACAGAACCGGGTTCAGGCAGCTGTTGGTGTGCGCCAGGCACACCGTCACCGGGTGGATGTACGTGTGCACCATGTAGTACGTCTTGTCCCAGTTGACCACGTTGAACTTGACCAGCACGCCCCAGAACGTGATGGCGTGGTTCGGCATCCAGCAGATGAAGAAGGACAGAACCACGATGGTGACGGAGCGCGTGACCCGGGACCGCCGCTTCACCTGGTTGTTGTTCATGCTGCGCAGGCGCACGAAGCGCAGCAGCAGCAGGTAGCACACGGTGACGATGAGCATGGGGAACACGAAGGCCACCAGGATCTTCTGCAGGTGGTACAGCGCCAGCCACGACTGCCCGTCCGGGAAGCCCAGCAGGCACAGCCGCTCCCCGGCCACGCTCTTCACCGTGGAGAAGATCGCCGTGGGCAGAGACGCCACGGTGGCGGACACCCAGAGCCCGGCGATCACCCAGCGCACCGGGCACACCCGCCGTCGGGTCCGGTCCTTCAGCGCCGACGCCACGGACCAGTACCGGGTGACGCTCATGGCGGTGAGGAAGAAGACGCTGGCGTACATGTTCATCACCGTCACCGACAGGATGATCTTACACATGGCGTTTCCGAACGGCCAGCTGAAGTCCAGAGCCGTGTCCACCGCCCAGAACGGCAACGTGAGCACGAACTGGAAGTCCGTGACGGCCAGGTTGAGGATGAACAGGTTGATGCTGGAGCGTTTCTTCCGGCCGCGGCGCACCTTCATCAGGAAGAACACCAGCAGGTTCCCGACGAGCCCGGCGGCGCACACCACCGAGTACACGATGGAGATGAGGATGCGCAGAGTCGGTGATCCGTCCGCCGGCACGTCGATGTCATCCAGGCTGCTGAACCGGTCCTGTCCCGCAGAGCCGGATCGGTTCCCCCCCAAAGACGTGCTGTTGTGGTTCCACTGCTCCGCCATCCTCTCCGGTAACATGCCCGAGCCGAGTCCCGCAGGGCGCATCACCTCCTGCGCTCCCGGAGAGAAGAAGCTCCCAGCGCGGGGTGGATGTGCGCGCAGGTGCCGCAGCTCATGGTGCGGTGCGTGTTCTCTCTCTGCTGCCCGCACCGGGCACCGCGCTCATCCGGAGTGGAGCAGCTCTGACTGTCCGCGGGAGGTTACTGCTGAGCTCCGTGCGCGCGCAGCAAGTTTTATTTGCTGCTGGTGCACGAGGAGGCGCGTGCTCGACAGAGAGCAGGGACTGGCGTGTCGTAGAGAGAGAGACGGAGGGCGGGACACGGCCGGACCGAGAAGATCCGGGGCCGGAGGAGGACGACACGTCCCCACGACAACGTCCAGGAGACAAAGACTCTGTTTGTCATCTTTGATGAACTTTAACACAAAACGAATTAATTAACCGTCCACAGACTGTCTAAGACTGTGTGTAGTCTCCGTGACGTCCACAGACTGTCTAAGACTGTGTGTAGTCTCCGTGACGTCCACAGACTGTCTAAGACTGTGTGTAGTCTCTGTGACGTCCACAGACTGTCTAAGACTGTGTGTAGTCTCTGTGACGTCCCCGCAGGCTGTCTAAAACCTGGACGTAGTCTCCGAGACGTCCCCGCAGACTGTCTAAAACCTGTAGTCTTGAGCGACCCGCAGACTGTCTAAAACCTGGGCGTAGTCTCGAGGCGTCCGCAGACTGTCTAAAACCTGGGCGTAGTCGCTGTGGCGTCCCCGCAGACTGTCTAAAACCTGGACGTAGTCTCCGTGACGTCCCCGCAGACTGTCTAAAACCTGGACGTAGTCTCCGAGACGACCCCGCAGACTGTCTAAAACCTGGACGTAGTCTCCGACGTCCGCAGACTGTCTAAAACCTGGGCGTAGTCTCCGTGGCGTCCGCAGACTGTCTAAAACCTGGGCGTAGTCTCCGTGGCGTCCCGCAGACTGTCTAAAACCTGGGCGTAGTCTCCGTGGCGTCCCGCAGACTGCTAAAACCTGGGCGTAGTCTCCGTGGCGTCCGCAGACTGTCTAAAACCTGGGCGTAGTCTCCGTGGCGTCCGCAGACTGTCTAAAACCTGGGCGTAGTCTCCCTGCAGACTGACTAAAACCTGGACATAGTCTCCGTGGCGTCCCCACAGACTGTCTAAAACCTGGGCGTAGTCTCTGTGGCGTCGCAGACTGACTAAAACCTGGGCGTAGTCTCCGTGGCGTCCGCAGACTGTCTAAAACCTGGGCGTAGTCTCCGTGGCGTCCGCGACTGTCTAAAACCTGGACATAGTCCCGCAGACTGTCTAAAACCTGGGCGTAGTCTCTGTGGCGTCCCCGCAGACTGACTAAAACCTGGGCGTAGTCTCCGTGGCGTCCCCGCAGACTGTCTAAAACCTGGACATAGTCTCCGTGGCGTCCCCACAGACTGTCTAAAACCTGGGCGTAGTCGTCCGCAGACTGACTAAAACCTGGGCGTAGTCTCCGTGGCGTCCGCAGACTGACTAAAACCTGGACGTAGTCTCCGTGACGTCCCCGCAGACTGTCTAAAACCTGGACATAGTCTCCGTGACGTCCCCACAGACTGTCTAAAACCTGGACGTAGTCTCCGTGACGTCCCCGCAGACTGACTAAAACCTGGACGTAGTCTCCGTGACGTCCCCGCAGACTGTCTAAAACCTGGACGTAGTCTCCGTGACGTCCCGCAGACTGTCTAAAACCTGGACGTAGTCTCTGTGACGTCCCTGCAGACTGACTAAAACCTGGACATAGTCTCCGTGACGTCCCCGCAGACTGACGTAGTCTCCATGTCTGTCTGTCCTGCAGAGACGTCAGCCTGCAGCCGTTTAATCACCTTTATGGACAAAAGTTGGACATTTTCCAGCTTTGGAGGATCAGCTCAAGCTGACCCTTCAAAATAAAACATTCCCACATGAAGCGCACACAGAGACAACCTCCAGAAGACAAAGACTCAGTTTTTCATCTTTGATGAACTTTAACACCAAACAAATTAATTAACCCCCCACAGACTGTCTAAGACTGTGTGTAGTCTCCATGATGTCACCGCAGACTGTCTAAAACCTGGACGTAGTCTCCGTGACTTGACTTAACAGTTTGTCTCACAGCTGTCTCAATAATGTCTGTCTGTCCTGTGGAGACGTCAGCCTGCAGCTGTTTAATCACCTTTATGGACAAAAGTTGGACATTTTCCAGCTTTGGAGCATCAGATCAAGCTGACCCTTCAAAATAAAACATTCCCACATGAAGCGCACACAGAGTGATGACATCGTCACCGTCACAGCTGATGAAGGTAAACGAGCTTTAACGAGGCAGGTAATGAACCTGCACGTTCAACCTGTTTGTCTGTCTGATCGATGAGGAGCTTCATCAGGATGAACTCAGGAAGTAAATAAGTGAATTACCTGACGGAGGTTCAGCCCGGCAGCCAGATGGCCCACAGCGAAGTTTTTCCCATCATCCTCCTCTCTGAACCAGCTGGTTGTCCCAACATGGCTCCACTGACCCCCTGTGATTGAATGTTTGAGACACACCAAACATCTTCATTCAAAGTACATGTTTACAGTGAGCTTTAGCCTAGCCACATGCTAAAGTAGCTAACTGCTAACCAAATTAGCCGTTAGCATGCTAACAGAACCGGGCTCAGCAGCTGGACCGGGTTGGAGCACAGCCTCTGAGACCAACAGGGAATAACGTTACAGTACCGAGGTGACTTACAGACTTTATGGTGGAAACACTGATCAGTAGCAGCAGAGCTAAAGCTAATATAATAAAGCTAACACAGAGGAGCCAGTTGGATTGGAGCTAGTGCTCCAAATGCAACGCAACAGATGGGTTTGTTTGGTTTTTGCATACCTCGGGTTGTCGGAGCCGAGGTTCGATCCCACGGCTCCACGTTGGTGGTTGGCGTCCTTCCCCACTGGACCATCTTCAGTACTGATGAAGAAGAACCAGGATCAGACTGATGGAGGAATCATGCTGAAGATTCTCCTCCATCAGTCCTGACAGAGCTGCTGAAGAACATCTCTGTTCTTCACTTTGTTTGTCTCATCATGTAGAAGGAAAACCACGTCTCCATGTCCTTCTGGTCCACATGGTCACTGCTCACTGCTCCTCATGTCCTCCTACGTCTTCACTGGTTCAGTAGGTTCATGTCAGGGCACAGAGGAGCTTTCACATCCACAAGTTGTGAGTTCGACTCCCACTCAGAGCAGCACTGAGGAGAAATGAAGGTTCAGATTCATGAAGCTGTTTCTGCTTTCATTTTTATGAAGAAAAACTATTTGCACTCTTCACAGATATAAAAGTTTCACATGTGCTCTCTCTGTCTCAGTGTGCTGCTGTGTTAAAAACAAACTGATTAGGTCATCTGACCTGGAGCTGCTCTGGGCCCTCCACAGACCTCCACAGACCTCCACAGACCTCCACAGACCTCCACAGACCTCCACAGATCTCCACAGACCTCCACAGAACTCCACAGACCTCCACAGATCTCCACAGACCTCCACAGACCTCCACAGATCTCCACAGACCTCCACAGATCACCACAAACCTCCACAGAACTCCACAGACCTCCACAGATCTCCACAGACAGACCTCCACAGATCTCCACAGACCTCCACAGATCACCACAAACCTCCACAGAACTCCACAGACCTCCACAGAACTCCACAGACCTCCACAGATCTCCACAGATCTCCACAGACCTCCACAGACCTCCACAGATCTCCACAGATCACCACAAACCTCCACAGACCTCCACAGACCTCCACAGAACTCCACAGACTCCACAGACCTCCACAGTGGATTGGATGATGATCTGACACATCGTTTGAACACGACAGTCAGTGTTTGGTTGGAGGTCAGTGTTCCTCGCTGTGTTCACTGTATAGCAGAAGAACAAACACGTTGACCCGTCCAGCTCACCAAACTAAAAACTAAACTGTGACACAAACACTGTTGACTGAAGTTTTGTGTCTCGTCCTGTTTGTCGTGTTGTTGCCATGGCGACGCTGCGGTCGCTCATTATTTCCCCGCAGATCAGCTGGTGTCCAGAAGGAGACGCGTTCAAGGACGACGCCGTCCTCACACACAAACACACTCCGACAGAGAAGAAGAAGATTCAGATCGACGAGTCATGATGAGCTCCTGCTGTCTGTGAGCAGAGCTCTCATTAAATCAAAGTTTTAACGAGGTCTCATTAAGCTCTGGATGTCTTCATGTCTCATGGGTCAATAAAACTCGACGAAACCCTCAGAAAGTTCAGCTGAAACTGTAATTTTATTTTTATTCTGACTGAGAATGATTTTATTTGAGTATGATGTCCAGGTTTCACACAGTCTGCGGGGACGTCACGGAGACTACGTCCAGGTTTTAGACAGTCTGCGGGGACGTCACGGAGACTACGTCCAGGTTTTAGTCAGTCTGCGGGGACGTCACCGAGACTACGTCCAGGTTTTAGACAGTCTGCGGGGACGTCACTGAGACTACGTCCAGGTTTTAGACAGTCTGTGGGGACGTCACAGAGACTACGTCCAGGTTTTAGACAGTCTGCGGGGACGTCACGGAGACTACGTCCAGGTTTTAGACAGTCTGCGGGGACGTCACTGAGACTACGTCCAGGTTTTAGACAGTCTGTGGGGCGTCACAGAGACTACGTCCAGGTTTTAGACAGTCTGTGGGGACGTCACAGACTACGTCCAGGTTTTAGACAGTCTGCGGGGACGTCTCAGACGGCTGTGTCTCGAGGAGGAGGAGATCATCTTACAAGATCTTTGCTCAGTAATTTGTGTCTGATTATTTCTCAACACAAACTCGTCTGCAGGGGATCAATAACGAGCTCACAGATAAAATCAGTGCTTTGTTTAATGACGGTAAATGACAACGTTTATGTAACATTTATGTAACGCTCACAAACTCAGTTCTTCAGCTGGTCTCGGCGCCTTGAAGAACCTCCTGAAGGCAACGAGCGACCACACATGACGCCGCGCAGACGAGAGAGGCGGGGATCGAACCGCCAACCCTGTGGTCAGTGGACATCCTGCTTAAATATGTAAATTTAAACATCAAACAAGCTTCAACATGAGCTCATAGAAGTTCATTAACGAGCACACGGAGACATAAAAAGACACGTCTGTGGTTCTGGTTCCCCGTTAAGAGAGCCTCAAGGTGAGCGTACATCTTCACACGGGAGCACGGACGAAGGTTAGAGACGAGAACTAAAACCAGAGGGGACGTGAACAGAGCCGGGGATCGAACCGACGACCATCTGGATGATGGACGACCCGCTCTGCAAACTAACACAGCACTCCTAATGTCCGCATTCAACAAAGCCAGCTAGCTTCGTCTAAATTATTTTTTGAGCGTTGAAGAAAAAACCCCAAATTGAGTTCATAACATTAGCTAATGTTAGCTTTACATCCAAGCTAACTAAGATAGCTAATGTTAGCAGTTAGCTCATCTCAGTCGGTGCCTGGAGCCGGTCAGCAGAAATGACTTCCTGTGGCGAGCGTCGTCCGTCCTCTCACCGTCTCTGCTTCAGCATTGAAGTGTCCAGATGGTGGACCAGATTTCTTTTGTCTTTCCTGACACGTCCTGCTCCTGTCGTTGGATTTGGACCCAGCTGAACGGCCCACATGATGACAGATGGCGTGTGTGTGTGTGTGTGTGTGTGTGAACTGTCGACTCTTCTTCCCCTCAGGTGGTTTTAACTGGTGGAGTCATGACAGTGTGACAGATCGTCTCTGACAGAAGCGGCAAAAGATGAAGAAACTTTTTGTGCTGAGAACTCAGACACACAAATTAAAACACACAGACACGGTACCTGAATGCAACATTTACCTGGGGGGACAAAGCCCCATAATGCAACACTTCAAATCCTGAGAATACAATCAACAAGGTCAACAACACAAGACATAGCAGCCAGCTAACAGCAGCTAACAAACCCAGCTAACATTAGCTAACAGCAGCTAACAAACCCAGCTAACATTAGCTAACAGCGGCTAACAAACCCAGCTAACATTGGCTAACAGCGGCTAACAAACCCAGCTAACATTGGCTAACAGCGGCTAACAAACCCAGCTAACATTAGCTAACAGCGGCTAACAAACCCAGCTAACATTAGCTAACAGCAGCTAAGAAACTGTTTTTTCTAGTGTTTGACCAATGTTATTTTAATGTTAGACCAGCAATGGAAGGGAAGGAACCATTTTAAAGCAGCTGGCCTATGCTAACATTAGCCCCCATTAGATTCCATCAGGTAACCGTGCCGCTAATTCTGTTACCTAGCTCCTGTTAGCTCTATTAGCTATCTCTAGTCTTTAGACCTGAACACTGAACACAGGATCTGCTGCTTCTCTTTTTACAGTAACATTAGCTCCTGTCAGCTAGCTCCTATTAGCCTCTGTTAGCTCCTGTTAGCTCTGTAAATTCAGCACCAGTATGATCCATAAAGATAAACTGTGTTTCTGTGTTTCTGTATCAGGATAATTCAGTTGGTGTTTGATGATTTGCATGAACATTAGCAGGCTCCAGAGTGTGTTCATGAACTGAGTGTGTCGTGTTTCTGGGTCATGAAGGTTCACTTGTCCTGTTTTCATCTTTATAAAGTCATAAAGTGATAAACAGATAAAGCAGCAGCCACTTTAAGACGACTGTAAACGTATAAAGACGTACACGGACCCAAGGTTCATCCTGACATGTCAACACCCAACGCGGACACGGCGCCGTGGGTAACCCCGGACACGCCTGTGACATCAGATGATGTCATATGAAGAGCGATAACGGAGGCGGAGTGGATGGACGGGTCCAACAAATACAGAACTTTGACCCAGGAGAGCGACGCTCACGTGAAACCAAAACTCAACACGGTCCATCGCTGTGTCCACACTGTCGGCCATTTTGGAGGTGAAGGTGGAGGGACCTCCGGCGTTGACAAAATGGCGGCAGAGGAAGCTGCTGGAGCTGACAAGGCGAAGGTTGCTGCTCGACGAGGAACACGTTAAATCAAAAGTAATGTTAGCTCTGACGTTAGCCTACCGTTAGCCCACAATTCAATGTGAAATAGTGCTGTTGCAACATCAAAACAAACGCTCCCTGCGCTGTCCCTTTAAGAAACAAATGAACGATTCATCACGTGTCCGTAAAAACACGAGATAAAAGACGTTATTTCAGTTACACAAGCAACGTTAACATTAGCCCCCATTAGCTTCCCTTAGGTACCGTTACCTAGCTCCTGTTAGCTCTATTAGCTAGCTCCTGTTAGCCTCCGTTAGCTCCTGTTAGCCTCTGTTAGCTCCTGTTAGCCTCTGTTAGCTCCTGTTAGCCTCCGTTAGCTCCTGTTATCCTCTGTTAGCTCCTGTTATCCTCCGTTAGCTCCTGTTAGCCTTTAGACCTGAACACTGAACATGGGATCTGCGGCTTCTCTTTTTACAGTAACGTTAGCTCCTATTAGCTACCTCATGTTAGCGTCCATTAGTTCCTGTTAGCCAGCGTCTGTTAGCTCCCACAGTCTGAGATAAAGTGTGTTTCTGCACAAACTTTTGCAGTTTGTCTTCACACACACGTGTGACTCCTGACACGTGACGCGCGTGTTGTCGCTAAGTGTTTCTGTTGACGGAGACGTAACAAAAGAACGCCGCGTTCTTTGTGCGGCGTCTGTTTGTTTGAATGTGTGCTGTGGCCCTCGGGTCAGTAGCTCGAACTCGGCGTATTGTAAATGACAAATAACTGTGTGAGGAGGCTGTTACTGTGCAGCCATGCAGGACGATAAACGCTCCAGCAGTCCATAATAACAGAAGAAAACACATTAGAGAGAGCCGCTGTGACCGACGGCTAAGGCCTCCAGCGCTAAGTGCTGAAGGCAGCGAGGACTAACAATGGCTGTTTGTGCCTCAGAGGGACGTTTAACCTGCAGCCTTCATCCACAGACAGACTGTGTGACAGACACGACAAGACAAAGACAGGAGATCCTTTAGAGATCAATATCTTATTCATTATGTCATATTTCAACTGAAATCCCGATTTTCAACCTTTTATGTCAATAAAATCACTGACCTGTGATCAGGTGAACGGTGTCTCTGTCATTCGTACGTCAGTCACACACCACCAACTATTTCACTGATTCTGGTGAAACTGGATCAAAGTGTCCAACGGCGGAGACGTCCGCGATGTCTTTGAGCTCTGGAGGTCAAAGCCGGAATAAACAACAACAAACTGTTTCTGTGTTTGGGAGATATTCAGAGCCCGGAGGAGACACATATGAATGTATTCATGCAGAGACGCCAGGAGGAAGAGGACAAGGAGGACGAGGAGGAGGACAACCGTACAAACTGCTGTACGAAGCTAACAACGTACTAACATAACAACGAGCTAAAACAAGCTAACGACCAAACAGCAACCTCTGTGGCTGCTTCGTTGTTAGCTTCGTACAGCATTAGCTGGTTGATGAAGCCAATGTGGAAGTGTCAACAACTGCAGTTCCTCTTGTCGTCCACTTGAGGCTGGCTCCAGCAGTGAGTCAGTCTCCATAAGTCCCCATGTTCAAATGTCCAACTTCACAGCAGAAATAAACATGTTTACAGCCTGGTACAAAAAACAGTTTTGGTCTCTATAGCTAATTTTCCCGTTCATGACAACTGTACTGAGCTAACAATGAGCTAAAACGAGCTAACAACAAGCTAAAACGAGCTAACAAAGAGCTAAAATGAGCTAACAACGAGCTAACAACGAGCTAACAAAGAGCTAACAACAATCAGTTCAGTTTTTAAACTACTTTAGAAAATGTTCATCTTTTTTAGAATCTGAGGGAGATGATGAACGTTAATGTAACGTTAATGTAACGTTAACATTAGAACATCTGTGGAGTGATAGATGTAGTTAAAAGTCTCAGCACTGTTGAAGTGAGTCTAATTAGTCTGAACTAACTGTTGTATAATGTTAATTAATGTTCCATGTTGGTCACACACACACACACACACACTCTGCTTCATCCTGTTTTAATATTAACTTTATTTGCCGCTCCGCTCGTTAAAGGAAACACTGGACAGCTCGAGCTGCTCGACGTCCCAGCCTGCAGGCAGCTGTGGACGTGGACAGATGTGGACAGACGTGTCCATCAGTAATGTCCTTTTTTCTGACACGATGAACACAAACCTGAAGGACTGTTTGAAAATCACACCATATATTTATTAATCAGAGCGCTCACATATTATTCAAATATAATAACTACGATCGCACGGTTCATACGTGTGCATGTCAAAGAGGCGCCGTGTGACGAACACCAACAACTGCAGGAAGACTTAAAGAGAGAGTAATCTGTACTCGAGTATTTGTTCTGATTGGTTCTCCTGATCAAAAACTAGCGAGTCGACAACTTTGCTAACAGCCAAACATCAACAAGGTCACCAACAGCAGACACAGCAGCCAGCTAATATTAGCTAACAACAGCTAACAAACTGAGCTAACATTAGCTAACAGTAGCTAACAAACTGATGTAACATTAGCTGCTCGTGGAGCAGCAGGAAGTTGGTTCTCATCGTTAATGAGTCAAACTGCTCGTTGCACATTAATCGAGCTGGAAGTCTTTGAGCGTGTTCTCTGCACTGATTGGTTCATTGGCCTTCACATCAGTAATTAAAGAAATCATAAATGTCAGCTCATTAATTATTCACAGACCTTCACCACACCTTCTGAGACGTCCCGCAGACTGTCTAAAACCTGGACGTAGTCTCTGAGACGTCCCCGCAGACTGTCTAAAACCTGGACATAGTCTCTGAGACGTCCCTGCAGACTGTCTAAAACCTGGACGTAGTCTCTGAGACGTCCTGCAGACTGTCTAAAACCTGGACGTAGTCTCCGTGACGTCCTCGCAGACTGTCTAAAACCTGGACGTAGTCTCTGAGACGTCCTTGCAGACTGTCTAAAACCTGGACATAGTCTCTGAGACGTCCTTGCAGACTGTCTAAAACCTGGACATAGTCTCTGAGACGTCCCTGCAGACTGTCTAAAACCTGGACGTAGTCTCCGTGACGTCCCCGCAGACTGTCTAAAACCTGGACGTAGTCTCCGTGACGTCCCCGCAGACTGTCTAAAACCTGGACGTAGTCTCTGAGACGTCCTTGCAGACTGTCTAAAACCTGGACGTAGTCTCTGTGACGTCCCCACAGACTGTCTAAAACCTGGACATAGTCTCTGACAGACTGTCTAAAACCTGGGCGTAGTCTCCGTGACGTCCTCGCAGACTGTCTAAAACCTGGACGTAGTCTCTGAGACGTCCTCGCAGACTGTCTAAAACCCGGACGCAGTCTCTGAGACGTCCCCGCAGACTGTCTAAAACCTGGACGTAGTCTCCGTGACGTCCCCGCAGACTGTTTAAAACCTGGACGTAGTCTCTGAGACGTCCTTGCAGACTGTCTAAAACCTGGACGTAGTCTCTGAGACGTCCTGCAGACTGTCTAAAACCTGGACGTAGTCTCTGAGACGTCCTCGCAGACTGTCTAAAACCTGGACATAGTCTCTGAGACGTCCCTGCAGACTGTCTAAAACCTGGACGTAGTCTCCGTGGCGCCCCGCAGACTGTCTAAAACCTGGGCGTAGTCTCCGTGGCGCCCCCGCAGACTGTCTAAAACCTGGACGTAGTCTCCGTGACGTCCCCGCAGACTGTCTAAAACCTGGACGTAGTCTCCGTGACGTCCCCGCAGACTGTCTAAAACCTGGACGTAGTCTCCGTGACGTCCCCGCAGACTGTCTAAAACCTGGACGTAGTCTCTGAGACGTCCCGCAGACTGTCTAAAACCCGGACGTAGTCTCTGAGACTACTTGTTGCTCATGGTTGTCTGTGGTGAGATTGACAGAAAACGAGTGAAGCAGCAGATGTGTCAATCATCACTGTCGTCCTGTCCAATGTGCGGCTCGTCTTCAGTCGTTTTCAGCTTCATTTGCATGTGAATGTCTCAGTAATGAGGAATGTGTGTCTCATTTTGTCTTTTGTTTGCTCTGGTTTCTTCTTCACCTGCAGCTGAAGCTGCTGCGTCGTGTTGGCAGGTCGGAGCCGCCGTGAGTAATGATGCCAGCGCAGGAAGTTAATACGCTAAAACAATAGAGATAAGTGACAATCAGCTGTGTGCGTGTGTGTGTGTGTGTGTGTTTGTGGAGCGGATTATATTTTGTGCTCAGACTGCACAGAAATCTGATTCATGTTGACAATAATCTGGCATCCATCCGCTTTTCAATTTATTTTATTTAAATGAGGAATGTTCAGCTAGCTTCATTATTCAGAGCTGCAGGCCTGTTATCGCTCTCTGACGTGCTTCATTGGATTTAATGGAAGACCAGCAGAGTCTGTGAAACCCTCGAGGAGCTGCAGGTTAACTGTTTCCTGTTGGTGGGGCGTCCTACCAGATCAGGCCTCATACTTTGAGTCTCCGCCTCCTTCAGGTGACAGACGTGATGAATGTGGAGGAGGTCGTTTGTGAAGCTGTAATCTGTTATTTCAGATCACAGGAGTCCATAAGTCCCCATGTTCAAATGTCCAACTTCACAGCAGAAATAAACATGTTTACAGCCTGGTACAAAAAACAGTTTTGGTCTCTGTAGCTAATTTCCCCGTTCATGACAACTGTACTGAGGGTGAATTTATATACAACTCACCTGTTCAGGTTATATTAAGGCTTAAAGTTATGCAGGATTAAGAGCGTGGACGCTTTGATTGACAGGTGGGTGTGGTCACAGAGACTACGTCCAGGTTTTAGACAGTCTGGACGTCCTCTAACAGCTGAACAACAGCAAAGTCTTTGATGCTCCATGTGGTTGCAGACAGTTGGATGGTTTGTGAGGACGGAGCAGAAGTGTGAAACATCTGGCAGAATGTTCCTCTGATCCTTGTTAGATCTCATAACGAAGCTACTCGACACTGAAGTGTTCTTAGTGTTCAGCAGCGATCACTCAGAGAGTTTGAAGTTTGTATTTGTAGAATTTAAAGTTCTGGATGAGTTGTTGTTCTTCTGTATTCCCTGCCAAAAGTCATCACCCATCTCACGACCCCTGCAGATTTATCCGAGAACCCTTTCTTCTTATTATTTGTGGTCTGGTGGAGGTTGTGCAGGTTTAGCTCCTCCTGCAGGATCCTGGATGTGGTTCTGGGTCTGCCTGGGTCTGGGTCAGAACACCTCCAGAATAGCTCATTTTGGCCACTTGTATCCGCGATCTCATTCTTTCAGTCACTACCCAAAGCTCATGACCACAGGTGAGGGTTAGAACGTAGATGGACCAGAACAACAAGAGCGTTGCCTTCAGGCTCAGCACCGTCTGGTCCGGTACAATGTCTGAGTTACTTCTACAAGACTACAAGATACTTGAACTTGTTCACTTGGAGGGAGCCATCCAACGTTGAAGGAGCTGACTCTCCACCAGTGGCTACGTTAGTAAAATGTTGCTTTAACATTGATGCATCAGTGTTAACAAAGTAATCTGTTACCTTTGATACTTGAAGTACACTCAGCTGCAGCTAAGCGTTTCCTGTCGCTCTATCTAAACTCGAGTTCTGCACCTGCTGCAGTCACAGAGCGAGGAGCTCCTCAGAGGCCATGACCTGAATACTAAACACCCAGAAGGAAGGAAGTCACTTCTCAGGTATTTTCGAGTGTCCTGTCATGTTTTCATACAGAATATATTTGCTGTTTCTCTCTCTGTGATTTTATGAATAAACGTAGTCACGACGTCTGTGACCTACACCAGAAACCGAGCTGTGAAATGAAGTTTGTTTAACACTGACTGACAGACTCCACTGTGAGTGTGAACGACGTTACCTGTGTCAGGAAGATCACAAGAAGCAGTTTGAGTTAGTTTGGGCTTCCCTCTCACCTGTCTGATCACCTTCACTACCTGCTCCTCGTCATCCAATCAGCTCCCGTTGAATAAACGATCAGTTCGACGTCCAAGACTGCCAGACTGTTTGGTTACATGATCTTTGACTCATCACGACCTCTTGAACTCTAGGATCCCGCGCTCACCGTTCACTTGATGATAAGTCAGTGTAGCATCGACATGATTTAATCAGACAAAGGTTACATGACGAGGCTTTAAGTAAATTATTTCAGTTTTCAGAGCTCTGTCTCGATGTTACTGAACTTTGTTTGTCTCTCGCCTCAGGACAAACGTCCCTGTGTTATCAGCGTGGGCATTCGAGTTTGTTTCTTTGTGTTTGCTGAGCAGATCTGGAGGATTTGCATGGAGCTTTGTGTGGAGGCAGCAGGAAAGATCTTGACATTTGTTCTGTGCTGGAGGATAAATGAGATGTTTTTTTAGTTACAGTGCATCCAGACTGATAATCCAGAACCAGCTTTTTATCTGCTGATTAAAAACCCGTCAGCTCGAACCCTCCAGCAGAAAGGTCACGTCGACGACCTTTTCCACCTCCCGTGGACGAGGAGATCCCCCCTCAGTCGTGACATTCAGACAGTTCAGGTCTGTACAATCAGCTCCGTATTTCATCTTCAGCTGTTTCGCCTCCTCCTTTCATATGAATGCGTTTGAATATTTATAATTATATCATCTCTATTCTGTCAGTTTGCTGTTTCATAATTTAATATCTCATCACTCTAATTGTAGTTTGCACAACTTCTATCTTCTACTTTTAATTTTAAATCAACATTACGGGACTTTAAACAGATTTTCTCCACGTGGCCTCGTGTTTTCTCTCCACACTTTTGTCCAGACTTGCTCATTTGTCTTGGTTCATGTTGTAATGTGAGTCAGAAGCTACATAGTTAAGTTGTTTCCCTTCTGACTGAATCAAGTGGAATCTGGTGGAATTTCTGCTTTAGCCGAGCGGCAGCCTCAATAACGCTGTCCTTACGGGGGCCTCGGGATTCATGAGGACGCCGAGTAAAATACGTTTGCTAATGTAAACACAACGTGTAGCTGAGGCTGATCGATCCAATAATACCATCAGCAGTGTTGGTATAGTTACTTTGGAAAGTAGTTAATTACGTTACAGCGTTACCTATGAATAAAAGTAACGCGTTACTCATGCGTTACAAATGAAAAGCCGTTTGCAGCCTCGCACATGCTGCACTAACTGACACAGACACACAGCCTGCTTTAAATGAATAACGTCAGTCATCCAACCAGACTAACTGTGCAGGACAACAACAGGAAAGACAGTCAGCAATATGCCACATAGTTTTATTCATTCATTATTTTGATGAGGCAGAACAGAGGTAACTCCTGAATGCAGGTATGAAAGTGCATTGAAGTGTGAACACAGTCTGAGGTAAACAGGTAGCAGATTCAGATCGTTTAGAAATGAACGAGCAGCCAACGATCTGACAGAAATGTGAACAGCTGCCTGTCCGTCAAACAAAAATGATAACAGAACACAAACAATAACATCTCACTGGCACACAGGCAATGACAAACAGCCTAATACGAACTATGAAAATACTCTTCAAGTGTCACAGGCCTGAACTCACTTCACCATGGTCCACTTCCATTTAGTCTTCAAAGCTGCTGATACTGTGTCAGTACTGTCTGACAAACAGCTGCAGTCCGAGTTTTTCCGTCCTGATTACTTAACGCACGACACTAACGCGTTACGTTACACGAAAAAAGTAATTAGAGTACTCTAACTTGTTACTTTGTAACGCGTTACCCACAACACTGCCAATTAGTACTGGACACATTAAAGTGATGACCTGATGATACATACCTGCAGCACTGAAACTCACAGGAAAAATCAGTTTTCATGAAGAAGAAGTCGGCGGCAGTGTGAATATTTATTGTTGGAACAAAGCTGGAGTGACAGAGCCGGTTGGCAGCGCGCAAACGTAATCCTTTGTCGGTCCAGAACAATGGACACATCAGTCAGAAACACGAGAGACACGCAGCTCCGTAATTTCAAAGTATTGTGTGAAGTCCATTAGCGGTTGTAAAGAGGATGAGTCATGCAGCTGGACAGACGGAGGGATTAGAAACACAGGCTGAGCTTCATGTTTCATAATTAAAGACAGACTGTACCGTGATGTTTAAATTCTCGTTACTGAAATCAATGATGACTGAGAAGTCGTTTCATTCAGGAAAACTCTGCAATCAAAGGCAGAACACCAGGAACTGTGTCGACCGCTCCACATCTACAACGTGACTCGAATTTTGAACGTGAGAGTCAGAGAATGAGCTCAGCAACATTAGTTTAAATGATACAAACACGTCTGGCTGTGAAGTTAGCTCCAATCAGCCGTCATCATTCAAACATCACGATCAAACATTGCTTATTGTGTTAGCATCATGGATCATTCAGTCCACAGGCTGTTAAAGGCAACATAACACATTAGTAATAAAGCGATTAAAACATATAGATAATCTCTTCCTGGAGGTGTGGTTGTTTTATTGTCACATTTAGATTTTATAGGAACCTTTTAAATAAATCATTTCCATTTTAGTCAGACAATGCAGATCTGAACACAGAAAAGAAGTCAATATTTTCACTGTTCTTCTCACAGTTTGCATTATTCATTCTTGTGACTCCACTCAGGGGTCCTCACAGCCGAGAATAACTTAATAATTTACACTAATTCTGCAGCGCCGTGTTCCCAAAACCAACTCTGCAGCCACGCGCTCGTCCTCGGGAGGGGAGGAGGAAACGATAAAAAAGCTCCAGAGGAGACGGACGGCGAATTTAGAAACATAATGACAATTTGACAAAGTGCCCAAACACCCGGCTACAGTTCAAAATGTCAGCACATGCATAAGGCTGGAGAAGGCTGTCAGCGGAGGTGTAATGTGCTGCTGAATTCATATTTACAAGAGAGAAACGATGACGGACGTGTGCAGAAGGTCAGCATCTTCCCTCTCGCTCTGCACAAACACTTCGCTTTCCTCGGTTTAACCACGAAGCTTCAAAAGGCTTCGGGCCGCCTCCTCAGAAACTGGGTCACATTCTCCACATCTGTATGTTCTCTGCATGTTGTCCTGCAGAAAAGTCTATAATGAGATTTGTGTTGGGTAAATGTTGTTCCATGTTAAGTGTCTCGGTTAGAGCTCAGCCAAGAGGCTTAAAGCCTCGACTTTAATTTCTCTTGATGTCCTCGGGCCTGATTGAGTCTGTTTCCAAATTGATTCATTATTTCTTAAAGCAGTGTATGCTTCGTGTTAACAAGAGCACGCCTGACTCTCCTTCAGCTTGTTTGTGTTTGGAGGCTTTCAGCTTCTCGTACATATGTGAGGGAGGCGTCCAGACAGGACAAGAGAAGCACATTCAAAGTCTCCTTTAAACATTTCATCACAACTTACAAGTGTCTCCATCCATCTGTTAAATCTGCAGCTAGAGTTATTCAGGCATTCATAATGTGCTATGGCTACACTACATCAGCAGTCCAACACAACAGTTTATCTGCAAAGTCGTTCTTTATATGCAGATTCTGACCTTTTCTGTGTTCAAACACATCTACAGTCTTTCCTTCACGTTCATCGAGTTTATCGAGTTCTCTGAGTGTGTGAAATGAGCTGATGTTGTATTTTGGCAGAGGACAGATGAGTTGTTACTGAGTGTTTTTCTCATATATTCCCTCACGCTGAAGGACCTCCTCGTCACCTGTAAGAACACGTGAAACACGCCATCTGATTCGCTTCACGGTGTTCAGGCCTGCAGAGATAAGCAGCAGAACACGCTGTGAACGTGCCATGTGTCTAAACTCAATATCACGCAATTTTAAGAGTTGTTCAGTGACGAGGAACTCAGTGAACTTTGTGAAATTCAACACATGTGATCTGTTTGTTACCTGACAGTTTGAGTTCATAAAAAGTTTGTCCCTTAAAATTCACATCTTATAAATTCAACACATGAAGTTTTTTGTTTCTCGATACATGAAGAAAGAAGAAGGCATCTCGTGCACAGTCATGTTAAAACTGTTGAGTTTGTGTTTAACTTTATTTTATTTGAAATGTTTTATATTGTGGTTTAATTTAATAATAATTATTATTGTTGTTATGTTTGATATTTGCATGTGAAATTTGGAAAAATGTGATAAATGTTTAAGATGTATAGATATATAAAGATATATAAATTCATGATTTCTTTAAATGCAGAAAACGTTTTATGATATTTCTGATGATCTTTCTGCTTCTACTGTTGATCCGCTGGTTAAAAACTAAATATTTGGTTTTTGCAAACTGAAATCATGAATAATGTTTCATTCCATGCAGAGCAGGAGGTGACTGAACAGAAGCTCGATCCACAGGTGACCATAACGACCCACAGGTGATCCGCAGGTGACCATAACGACCCACAGGTGATCCACAGGTGACCATAACGACCCACAGGTGATCCACAGGTGACCATAACGACCCACAGGTGACCCACAGGTGACCATAACGACCCACAGGTGATCCACAGGTGACCATAACGACCCACAGGTGATCCACAGGTGACCATAACGACCCACAGGTGATCCACAGGTGACCATAACGACCCACAGGTGATCCACAGGTGACCATAACGACCCACAGGTGACCCACAGGTGACCATAACGACCCACAGGTGATCCACAGGTGACCATAACGACCCACAGGTGATCCACAGGTGACCCACAGGTGACCATAACGACCCACACGTGATCCACAGGTGACCATAACGACCCACAGGTGATCCACAGGTGGCTTTGACGACCCACAGGTTTGCACAAAATCAAACTGGTTTACACTGCTGGTGATACTTTTATTGTTAAACTTGATTACAACTGAAAGGTCCAATCTATTTGGTTTGGTTTGTGTGTTCTGTAGAAACGTGCAGCGTCTGCAGCTATTATTATTATAACATAGAGTTATGAATATTATAATCTGTGAACAGAGCCCTTGAATGTGACACACTGCAGGTTTAACATGCAGCTTAAAAAAGATCCTGAGTTGTAAAAGGTGGAAACGAGCAGAATAAAATGATTTACCATTCGCTGTTCTAAAATTGTTCAAATTCTAAAATGGACTATAAATCAGTTTGGCAGACGAGCTCATGTGGCACTCGTCTGATTTCCTTCTGAGCCTGAAGCATTTTCCTGGCAGCAGAACAGACAGTTACATCAATGGGCAGCAGATGAAATAAAAGAAACATGAATAACTTCACTAGAAAATGACCCAACTCTTACAAATCTGTCCAACTGTGCTCACACTGGACCGGCTGCCGGGCTTCAGTGGTTAAGCACCGTCTCACAGAATACAAAATGTCCGCACAGAATAACCATGGAGGACAGCAGAGTGTCTGCGTCGTGGCTTTGATGAGGACGAATGAGAAATCAATAAAGTGACCGAGCGTCCTGATAAGACGAGTTTTCCCTCGAGAGGACACGGCTGACTGATCGAGTCTCAGTGACTCTAATGAAGAGAAGGCCGACAGACTGCTAAGTAATGAAGCGCTAACTGTGGTTAGCTCGGTCAGCCAAACCCAGCAAGAAAACCACCTCAGTAGGCTGCTGTACTCACTGTTAGACTGGACACTGCTGGTTCAGAGGTTCTGTTGCTGTGTTCACTGTTAGACTGGACACTGCTGGTTCAGAGGTTCTGTTGCTGTACTCACTGTTAGACTGGACACTGCTGGTTCAGAGGTTCTGTTGCTGTACTCACTGTTAGACTGGACACTGCTGGTTCAGAGGTTCTGTTGCTGTACTCACTGTTAGACTGGACACTGCTGGTTCAGAGGTTCTGCTGCTGTGTTCACTGTTAGACTGGACACTGCTGGTTCAGAGGTTCTGCTGCTGTGTTCACTGTTAGACTGGACACTGCTGGTTCAGAGGTTCTGTTGCTGTACTCACTGTTAGACTGGACACTGCTGGTTCAGAGGTTCTGTTCGGGCTACTCTAAATGTCAATCAATATCCATGACAAGTCCCTCCCTATCCAGTCTGCGGGGACGTGACGGAGACTACGTCCAGGTTTTAGACAGTCTGTGGGGACATCACGGAGACTACGTCCAGGTTTTAGACAGTCTGTGATTGGATTTGTCAGCTCAGACATTTGTTGGACTGTTTTGCAGACCTTGTTGTCCAGGTTTGGTTTTTGTTTTTCAGGATTCAGGACAGCAGGACGTTGTTTGTCTCATCGCCTGCAGCTGTTGGCTGATTGTTGCAGGTCGCGGTGACTCAGGAGTCCTGTTGGACCCAGTTCTGTCCGAGCTCGAAGCTATTTTAGTGCTATAAGTCTCAAAGTTAGACTGACACCTACTTTCCTCCTGACATTGTTTAGCATGGCCTCGGTCTGATTATAGGTTGACACACAGGATAATTATAATAATAATAATGAGGTCAGAGGCGGTGTCAGCACCTTCTGCTGTGAAAGAAAAGAAACTTTTGACAGAGAGACATTTGAAGTGTTTCACACAAAACGGCAGATTGAGTCAAAGTGGACGTGACCTTTCTACATCTCTGTCCTCCATCTTGGCTCCAGCTCTGCTGTGAAACGCTCGCGTTTGTGAAGCAGCCTCTCTCCGTAATTACCGGGTACATTCAGACGAGCAGGCGTGCTGCTGGCCGGCACAGCGGGGTCTCTGAAGCACCTCTGATGACGGCATCAAACTAATGATCAGCGCTGCATGTAATGAACGAACTGGAGAAAATAGTCCTGTCGGCAGGCTCTGCTGCTTCTTTCTGTCTCTGCCCGTCCCGACTTGTTGCTTCACTTCAAAGTGACCCTGAGATTTAACAGAAAGGAGCGGCGGCGTCCACTCGTCCAGAGTCAAGTCTGTTATTATTTGATGGACTGTTAGGAACTCTCACAGCCTCTTACACTGACGTTAGCCCGATCCATTCAGAGAGGAGTGATAACCCCCAAAATTCATCCAGTCGTGCCTTTATGACGCTGCTGACATTAGTACTACACAGAAGAATGCTAACAGAAGTATCTGAACTGAGACACAGCATGTATTGAGGTAAAATCAATGAGAAGAACTCTGGTCGGGTTGTGAGAGGAGACTTGGTTGCAGTCACCTCGCCTCACACAGTGTGTCTGTGGTCTCCATTCAGATGTTTTGTGTCTCTTTTCGTGAACGTTACCACAAAGTGGAGGAGGTGCAGCAAACCCGACATCGAGACTTTGTTCAAATTGGACTCAGTGTTTAAAGTTTCCACAGTTTGTGGACAGAACATGAAACACTCAGTTTAATTGGAGAGTTGGACCTTCAGCTTTAAGGCCACCGAGCCCTGAGAGCTTTGTGGGGCTGAACACAAGCTTCACGTTCATCGACTATAAAACCTGTTTAAATTATGAGTGAAGGATGGAGGAAGGTGCAGCAGAGCCGCCTTTCTGTTTTGCCTCCAGGCATGAGAGCCGGCTGACGGCTGATCGATGGACGGTGAGACAGATTCAAATGATCAGGTGAGCTGATCGCTGGTGATGGGCAGGTGACCACACCAAGACGACCACAGACAGGCAGACAGGCAGGCAGGCAGACAGGCAGGCAGGCAGACAGGCAGGCAGGCAGGCAGGCTGGTGGAAACAGGAGGCTCATGGTTAGAGGTTAACGAGGAAAAAACCTGACGTGTGGCTGTGACAAAAAGTGAAAAAGAAAAACGATCCAGACTTTGAAAGTCAGAGCGTCGAGTCCGTCTCTGGAATGAAAAAATGAAGTGTGTGTGCAGAAAGAGGACGAGTGATTTCAGAGTCCAATAACTGAGCGAGCGAGTATCGAACGACCTGAAACTTCCAGAAAAACATTTTTCAATCTCAGAATATCACGTTAATGATGGTGGAGCTCTGCTGGGTCTCCTGAGGTGATCCACAAATGCTGCCCTGTGGGCTTACCGTCCATGGGGAGAGGTGCCTGGGTCACGGCCAGCTGAAGGACAGAGACCTGGGCATGCAGCTTCCTGCCGTCACAGACGTGAAGAAAAAAACTAAAGAAGGAAACGTTGTATGAACACTCTGAGAACGTTTGTCGACACAAATTCACCTCAAAGAATTCAAGAATGAGATTGTCATGAACATCGTGGAGCGAGCAGCTTCAATCTGTTTTACTTCTTCAGCACGTCCTTTGAGTTCTTTCGTCTCCACAATAAAGACAAAAACTGTTTGTTAACGCTGAACGCTGAACCAAGCGTTCACTTCAGATCTCTGTTTTCTCACCACATGAAACATGAAACACATTAAAGACAGAACGGAGACAAACTGTACGATGAGAAGCTTCGAGAACAAACACGATAAATCTGTGAGGACTCGATCTGAAGCTGCAACTGACGAGCCGAAGACGGACACGGCGTGAGCTGCGCTTCAATTAATAAGAAATGAAGGAATGATTATTGTTTAACATTTTCACTCTTCTAAATGAGACTGCGGGACATCACGGGAACCCACGAGGTGAACTTCTAAAGTTACACTGTTCTCTGTGAGAGTTCAGAAAAACTGTCTGAACGCCTCTCCTGTCCTGAAGTTCCAGGTTGAACTCGTTTTTTGCATAAATTTCTCGTGTTTGGTGACAGAAAGCAGCAGAATGTCAACATGTGAGCGGCGCTCCACCTCCTGGGATCCTCACTGTGAACACTTCGGTCCTCTCCTCTGCTCTGTTGTTGGAGCCGGCTGAACTGCTGACAGTCTTTAATGAGTCCTCCACACACGAACACAACACGAGGCTGTCTGCACAACGCCACATTTAAAACGACCAACACAAACGTTACATGAACGTTCCAAACGTTTAATCAACTCAGGATCTGACCCCTTTATTGTGCTTCACGTAGTCTCCGTGACGTCCCCGCAGACTGTCTAAAACCTGGACGTAGTCTCTGTGACGTCCCCGCAGACTGTCTAAAACCTGGACGTAGTCTCGTGCGTCCCGCAGACTGTCTAAAACCTGGACGTAGTCTCTGTGACGTCCCCACAGACTGTCTAAAACCTGGACGTAGTCTCCGTCACGTCCCCACAGACTGTCTAAAACCTGGACGTAGTCTCTGTGACGTCCCTGCAGACTGTCTAAAACCTGGACGTAGTCTCTGTGACGTCCCTGCAGACTGTCTAAAACCTGGACGTAGTCTCCGTGACGTCCCCGCAGACTGTCTAAAACCTGGACGTAGTCTCCGTGACGTCCCCGCAGACTGTCTAAAACCTGGACGTAGTCTCCGTGACGTCCCCGCAGACTGTCTTTGTTCTTTTTATTCTTCTGAGATGAAACTTTCACCTCTGACTCTCTTTCTTCTTTTCTTCTCTCAGACGTTGAAACTTATAAATTACTGCTGTCAAATCATGATCCACGAGCTAATGAGTAGCACGGAGCAATCAACTAATGATTGATGCATCACACCAATCAACCAACAGACTAATGTGCAATCACATTTAACCTTCTCTGTAGGCAGCAAGGTGCATTCTGGGTGTTTTAGGGTCTAATCTGAGGCTGATTGATGAGCAGGTTTTTATGCCTCGCCGTCTCCTGAAGTCCACGATCATCTCTGTGGTCCTGCTGACATTCACGGAGGTTGCTGTTGGTCTTCATGTCATGGTCGTCCGTGGTAAGCTTGGAGATGAAGTTGGAGCTGAGCTCTGCAGCTCAGTGGTGGGTGAACATGGAGTACCACAGTGAGGTGACAGTCAACAGTCGTAGCGCTGACTCATGGAGGAACACGTACCGCCTCTGCTTGGTACTCGGTCAAAACTTGTGCTCATTGTTGGAGTCGACTCACAGACAACGTATTTTTAGACATCATTATTTACGTTTGTCAGTGGGATTATGGGAAAACTACCAACCCTGATTTCACCAAACTTAGAGGAACGATGCGGCGTGGGCCGACGAAGAAGAACTGAAATGTTGGACAGGAGACAAATCACACAAATGAAGACGAGTCAAGTCGTCACACAAAGCAGAACAACGCAAACATTGATTCTAAAACTATTTATTTACGTGAAAACATCTGAAACATCAACAGACAAGTCTGGAAAGTTTGGAAAGGTTCGTCAACCTCCTAAAAACTGCAGTTCCTCAAACGTCCACTTGAGGCTGGCTCCAGAAGTGAGTCAGTCTCCATAAGTCCCCATGTTCAAATGTCCAACTTCACAGCAGAAATAAACATGTTTACAGCCTGGTACAGTTTTGGTCTCTGTAGCAACGTCTATCAACTGACATCATTATTTACGTTGTCAGTGGGATTATGGGAAAACTACCAACCCTGATTTCACCAAACTTAGAGGAACGTGCGTTGCTGAAGAAGAACTGAAATGTTGGACAGGAGACAAATCACACAAATGAAGACGAGTCAAGTCGTCACACAAAGCAGAACAAGCGCAAACATTGATTCTAAAACTATTTATTTACGTGAAAACATCTGAAACATCAACAGACAAGTCTGGAAAGTTTGGAAAGGTTCGTCAACCTCCTAAAAACTGCAGTTCCTCAAACGTCCACTTGAGGCTGGCTCCAGAAGTGAGTCAGTCTCCATAAGTCCCCATGTTCAAATGTCCAACTTCACAGCAGAAATAAACATGTTTACAGCCTGGTACACAGTTTTGGTCTCTATAGCTAACTCTATCAACTGCCATGAGCATGTTGCTGAACATAATGCTGAACGTGTTGCTGAACGTGTTGCTGAACATGTTGCTGAACGTGTTGCTGAACATAATGCTGAACGTGTTGCTGAACGTGTTGCTGAACATGTTGCTGAACGTGTTGCTGAACATAATGCTGAACGTGTTGCTGAACATAATGCTGAACGTGTTGCTGAACGTGTTGCTATTTTAGCAGGCAGGGTTACAGAGGTGAACCTCAGGAAGTAATCGAGTATTTCATGCTCATGTGCTCGTTGCCGACATCAAAGCTGCTCTCATGAATAAAAGATGTCGCCTTTGATCAAATATTTGGTGACATTCTCGTCAGTTTCCCACGACGACACTTTACATGTCACATTATCTCTGAGATGTGATCATCGCGGTGCGTTCACTGACAATAACTCGCCCTGTATTGTTCAGAATCAGAAGTCTGTTTGTGCTTTGCAGAAGTTGTTAATGACTTTGTGTCCCTCGGAGCAGCTTCTAATCCTCAAACTATTTCATTTCCTGCTTCACTGGAGAGTTTTACACTTTCACGTTGGTCCAAAAGCAGTTTAAGCTTTTCCACCCCGAGGACGACGAAGAAACACTGACACGCTTTAACGACAACGACAACTTCTGTTCTCGAGGCAAACACTGAGAGACAAAGAGCTGCTCATGAAACACGTTTGTATAATTCATCATTTATAATTAATACAGAGTTTAATATGCAGAATAGTAAGTCTAAGTCACACACCACCAACTATTTCACTGCTGTTAGCTAATATTAGCTCAGTTTGTTAGCTGCTGTTAGCTAAAGTTAGCTCAGTTTGTTAGCTGCTGTTAGCTAATATTAGCTCAGTTTGTTAGCTGCTGTTAGCTAATATTAGTTCAGTTTGTTAGCTGCTGTTAGCTCAAGTTAGCTCAGTTTGTTAGCTGCTGTTAGCTAATATTAGCTCAGTTTGTTAGCTGCTGTTAGCTAATATTAGTTCAGTTTGTTAGCTGCTGTTGGCTCATATACAGGCCCAGCAGCCAGCAGCTTCTATGGACATAATGGCAGAGGAGAAGAGAGCGAAGAGGACATTGACGGAGGAAGCAGAGCTAACAGAGCTAATAGAGCTAACAGAACTAATAGAGCTAACAGAGCTAACAGAGCTAACAGAGCTAAGAGAACTAACAGAGCTAACAGAGCTAACAGAACTAACAGAGCTAACAGAACTAACAGAGCTAACAGAGCTAACAGAGCTAAGAGAACTAACAGAGCTAAGAGAACTAACAGAGCTAACAGAGCTAACAGAACTAACAGAGCTAACAGAGCTAACAGAGCTAAGAGAACTAACAGAGCTAACAGAACTAACAGAGCTAACAGAGCTAATAGAACTAACAGAACTAACAGAGCTAACAGAGCTAACAGAGCTAATAGAGCTAACAGAGCTAACAGAACTAACAGAGCTAGCAGAGCTAACAGAGCTAACAGAACTAATAGAGCTAACAGAGCTAACAGAGCTAGCAGAGCTAACAGAGCTAACACAGCTAACAGAGCTAACAGAGCTAACAGAGCTAACAGAACTAATAGAGCTAACAGAGCTAACAGAGCCAGTAGAACTAACACAGCTAACACAGCTAACACAGCTAAGCCCTCCTGTGAGTCTTCCAGAAAAAGAGTCTCCATCTGGGCAGTGAGAGTCGGATCAGTCTGTCTATTAGAATCAATACAATCAAAGCAATGTGCTGCTAATAGAATGTAACGTGTTGTCAGTGTGTGTGCTGATCTATGGTTGGTGTGTGTGTGTTTTAGAGTTACACGTGTGTGTGTTCAGTCCGTGTTTATTTCCACACAGTGAAATGAGGCGTGAACGATGAGTCACCGTCTATGTGGGTTACTCTACAGGTGCACTGTCTCCATCATCGAAGGCTGATTGAACGCCATGAAGCCGACTGCCAGCTGGTCAGGTCATTACACACTCATCACGCAACGTCACACACACACACACACACACACACACACGCACGCACACACACTGATATATGTAGTCACAGAAAACAGGTCAAAGAGGTCAAATCTGATCCGCCACAACTGTCAGGAACAGAAAATACATAAACATAAATTTGATTCAGTTTTTGTCAAAACAAAGCTAACAAAGCTAACAGAGCTAACGGCGCTAACAGAGCTAACAGAGCTAACAGAGCTAACAGAGCTAACAGAGGCCTCCTCTGACTCAGAACTTTATTTAACGTGTTTGATTCAGTAGGAGTGACTTTAAAACGACAGACGCTGAATTAAACTCAACCTTTTGTCTTCATCCAGGTAGCTGAGTCTCTTCAGACAGGTCCAACAGACTCACTCCATCTGAAATAACTCCACCTGTCATCCAGTCACTCCACCACCTGCACAGCTGGACGAGCGTTAACGAGGCCGTCTAAAATGAAACGAGGTGACAGAGGAGACAAAGCAGACACGATGGAGCTGAAGAAAGAGCATCAGCAGGTCGCTGAGCTGAGCTTTTACCCATCGACCGGCTGACAGACGAGACGTCAAACACTGTGGATTGACTAATTTCACAGGTGACTTTGTTCCGTGTTACGGGAGCAGCTCAGGTGGAGACTAAAGCCCAGCGGAGTGTTTATTTAAGGCGACAAGAGACAAATATTAACATTCAGATCTGTTTTTAATGCATCAAACTGAAACGTGTATTTTGTAACTAACATGTAACTTTGACTTCAGAGTGGCGCCCTGATTTCTTTCAGACACGAGAAGGAGACGTCTCTCGACTCGTCACGGAGGAGTTGACGAGGTAAAAATCCTGCGATCCTCCGGAGGCTGCGTGTTCACTGCATCCAGCGCTGAATCAAAATGATTCATGTCTGCTGGCAGCGTGATTGTACTCTTTGTCCCGAGGGTGAGGCTGAAGAGGGAAAAAACATCTTGTCTGGAATAGATTTTTCCTCAGGGGAGCACGAGCAGGTTGACGAATCAGTGTCCACAGCGGCTGCACGGAGGCCCCGCAGTCCAACGCTGAACTCATTATCTCGTCTTGTTTACTGACGACAGGAAGACGCCTGCCGCGGGACGATCGCGGAGGCGAAAAAGACGGTGCTGGAGGAATTGAAATGAGGCGGCACCGTCACCTCATCAGCAGCTCCACCTCAAACACAAACAGCTAATTCAAATTAATTATGTCTCTATCGAGTAACTGACTTCTTGTCGTCCACCCGAGGCTGGCTCCAGAAGTGAGTCAGTCTCCATAAGTCCCCATGTTCAAATGTCCAACTTCACAGCAGAAATAAACATGTTTACAGCCTGGTACAAAAAAACAGTTTTGGTCTCTGTAGCTAATTTCCCCGTTCATGACAACTGTACTGAGGGTGAATTTATATACAACTCACCTGTTCAGGTTATATTAAGGCTTAAAGTTATGCAGGATTAAGAGCGTGGACGCTTTGATTGACAGGTGGGTGTGGTTACAGATGGTTGTAAAAGGCTGAAAGACAGACGCGGAGCTGGGCTGACTGCTGTTGGACTAGTCAGTAATATTAGCTGGCTGCTATGTCTTGTGTTATCGAGTACAGCTGAACATATTTACTCAGATTTATCTGGTGACCCTTTGGAGGGTGGTGGTGAAAGTGGCTCCACCTGCAGCAGCTGCAGCCGCTCTAACATGGATGTTTTGGTAACGTCATGCAGGTGGTCTGTTTCTGTCCTCGAGCCACACATTAAACATCGAGGTGTCAGAAAAAGACAAACTGTTTTCCGGGGCGACGCTGATGAACGGATTCACACGTTAGCCGAGAGGACTCGACTGTAAACAGAGGAATTAGAAAAACAGCAGAGTGGACCAACAGTAATTAAAGTAAAGTCATTAAAGCTGGGTCGCCTCGGAGCGTTCAATCGGAGCCCGTCCGTCCTCCGATGACTCTCCTGTTCCACCGGATACATTAAACAGAATGATTACTGATGAAGACGACCCCACGAGGAAGGACAGTCCTCTTTAACAATAAAGTAAAATAAAAAATAAAGTTATGGTTGAAAAATCCTCAATAAAACGTTCAGTGGACGGTTGAGGCTGAATCGTTTCCATGCAAATCAGAAAAGTTCAGGATCTAGTTTTAATTAAATTTCTTGCTTCTTTAATGACTTTGAGACCATCGTTTGCAGAGGTCGTGTTGACTATGTGACTGCTGTCCTAATCCATATTATGACAAGGAGAGCTCAGCTAAGCAAAGACAGACTTGAAGACTTGAAGGTCGGTCAGTCCAGAACATTTCAAACACACTGATGAAGACGTCCAGGAAAAGAAGACCAACAAACACATGAATAGACATTAGACCAGAGGAAATCTGGACTTTGGTCTGATGAGTCCAAATCTTAGACATCTTTGTGAGACACAGAGAAGGTGAACAGATGGTATCTAGATGTGTGGCTCCTCTTGGAGGATCCCAAGGCGATCCCAGACTAGATGGGTTAGGTAGACCTTCCAGCAGGTGACGATGAGTGTTTTCCAGTGGGCGTTTTCTAATAGGCGTCTTTCGATGGGCGTCTTCTGGTGGCCATCTTCCTCTGTTTTACTGTCTAAATCTGGTCTAAAGTATCAAGTAAGTAGCTCATAATTTACTGAAATACAACATTGGAGTAAATGTACTTCTTGTTTTGTTCTTTCTTGTTTCTCTGTTGAATTTAAGTGTTTGGCAGCTTGTTGGCAGGTGGCTGGTGACGATGTGTAATCCTTCATAATCACTGAACACAATGCTGGATTTGTAACTGTGATACACTCGGATCAGCTGAAGACGTCATCGTTCCAACATCAACGTGGACCTTTCACACTCGAGTCTTACATTTGAATCTCTCGTGTCACCGTCTGTGAACGAAACCTCTCGTGTGACATTTGAATTTGAGCTGCGGTCCTTCAAGCGGTCGGGTTTGGTGTCACGACGTAAAGCTGTAATGAAAATGAAAAGAGGCCCCAGGCTTCACAGTCATCCATCTCCTCTTCGTCCTTCAAGGAGACTCAGTGAAGCCTGAAGAAGACAGAAATGAGATCATCCCTCCTCCATTAACGCCGTCCAGCCTCCGGTTCCTCCCACGCCGTTTCCATCAAGTCAGCATGCTCTGATCTGCGATTTAGTGAATTAAAAAACTATAAAGTCATTTCCCATCAGAGGCGTAGTCTGTTTCTGTCAGTGAACGCATTGTCAGTCTGAAACATGACGGCTTGTCAACAAACACCACGTGCAGGCAGTTCACCGAGTCGCCAGGGAGGACTGACCGTGTTGAACTGACGTCCTCTTTAATTTGATTCCAAATATGTGACATTTGTAACATTTGTGATGCTTTCTTTCTGTTTTTGAGCTGATTGGAGTCAAGAAAGTTCATCCTATTTAGTTTAACGTCATCAACCATGATAAGACTTTATGAAAACGTGAAAACTGTTATATATAATGTATAATCGCTCCTCAACACGCTGAGGTCAGGTTATGGCGGTCCCTCTGGAAATCACTTTTCCAGCCATACGTTGGACTGAAATAACCGACGTTCAGCGGGGAAAACGTCTCGCCGGGCTCCCCAATGGCACCGGAGAGGATTATCTGCCCGTCAAGTCCATCGCTCTGCCGCTCGGATGCTGACTGAGTTGTGATGATGAATTGACACTTAGTGATTTGTTCCGTCAGCGTGTTTATTGAGTTCTTCAGCGAGGTGAGAGCTGCCCCAGCTTAAAGATCAATCTTCCACAGTGTGTGTTAATTAACCTGTTTCACACACACACACTGTGTGTATTAAAGCTTTTGTACACAGATCCTTTCACAGTATGCTAGTCACAAACACACACAGACACACACCCTGAACTCAATTAACACTCAATTCTCCAGGTGTAATCACTCACCTGTCAGCTTCTCAGGATGAATAAAACAGGCTGCGTTCAACAGCCCGAGTGTTCACAGCGCTGCAGTGACATGAAGACACGAAGCAGTGAATACTGCATGAACCCAGCATGCATTTATAGATTATTTATCATACAGTTGGTTCTGTTCATAAAAGTGCTGTAAGAGACAAAGCGAGGCGCTCGGGGCTGTCGTTGATGACGCTGATTCAGCAACCTCAAACAGCGAACGCTCAGTCGTAGTCAGTCACTCCGTTAGTCGAGACTTTGGAATGAAAAGTTCTGCCTGCAGATCTCTGAGGACGACACTCGAGGATTTCAGCAAGTGTGAAAGTATTTTAAGTAGATAGAAAAGTGTCGTAACATGAACACATCTGCAAATCATTACTGTTAGCTGCTCTTAGCTGCTGTTAGCTCAGTTTCTTAGCTGCTGTTAGCTCGGTATGCTAGCTGCAGGTAGCTAATGTTAGCTCAGTTTGTTAGCCAGGCTATGTGGACTGTGAGGTCAGAGCACTGAGGGAGTGTTGGTGTTTCTGTACAGGGGGCTCAGCAGCCTCTATGGACATAGGAGAGAAGAGGAGAGAAGAGAGTGAAGAGGACGCTGACGGAGGAAGCTAAGAAGAGAAAAGGAGAGAGTGAGCGAGCAAGAAGCCGCCGGACAAGAGTAAATCTGGGACTGACTTTTAGTGGTTGGTGAGAGCTTGGTGAAATAAAAGGCTGAAAGACAGACGCCGAGCTGGGCTGACTGCTGTTGGACTAGTCAGTAATATTAGCTGGCTGCTATGGTAACGTTTCCACGTATGAATTCTTCATAAAGTTTCCAAAGACTCGACGTTTAGACATTGCAGTGGGAAGTTATAAAGTTAAAGTCACTGAGTTCAAGTGTTGAAATGACGAACCTGCTCAGCTCGTACTGCCAGAGACGGAGGCTGCTTTCCCGGAGAAGAGTCTGCAGGGAGGACTGACCGGGTCACGGAGACTTTCAGCTTCAAATTTGCCAATTTTCTTCTCAAAAGTTGCCAAAAACAAACACAACCGGTTTCTTCTACTGGAGTCTAAAGAGGAGTTTATTTGTGATGTGAAACAATCAAAAAGAAACTTTTTTATCTCTCTCAAACAAACAGACACAAACTAAATTACGTCCACCGTAACTTGTTTTGTGCGTGAGTCAGACTGCAGTAGACTGCTGTTACACATAAAGCTACATATTATTCTCTAAGAGAAACAAACTCTGCATGTTTCCTGAGCGTTCATTCAAATTTAAACTCGTGTCTGAAATCATTCCTAAATATTTAAAAAGGACCGTCTCCACAGCTCGACCCTCTGTTTTAATTGGCTGCTCACCCCTTTTTGTTCATAACGGGTTCTCGAGCGAAGACATCGTGTTAATAGACTGTTGATTAATGGAGGAAGTTTACTGTGAAGGTTAAACCCACCGTCGTCCTGCATACAAAGAGTGAGTTGAACTCTTTCCATGGAGGAACCGGTGCAGTCTGAAGTCCTTTGGCTCTTCTCAGGTCCTGGAATAATGTTGGCTGAAGAACACCTTGAAATAATCTCTTAAAAACACCTTTGTGTTGATAAATGTCTCTTCCTCTGAGACCTTCTGGGCCTGGAGCTTTGTGTTGGTTTATCTCAGACAAACTGCTGGCTGCTATCGCCTCTTCAGAGAGTCTGATAGGATCCCAACCCGGGCTCCGTACATCATTGATTATGGCCCCACGAGAGTGTTTGTCAAAGCCACTGGAGAGCTGCTGTAGCTCGCTGGCAGAGGAGTCGCTATATGACGGTTGGCAGAGTTGTTTGCCTGCCCACGCCTTGTTACCGGAGTTTACCTTCATGTTATCAGAGGAAATGTTCCAGTTTCTCTCTGACTGAAGCTTCAACTGGTTTCATGTTAACAACCTGAGCTAACACTATCCATCGCTCACGGTTTGAGCGGGATAATGCACCCTTCTGGGATTTAAAGGACCTTCTGCTGCTCTGAGCGGGATTCAAACTCACAACTTCTGGGTCTAAAAGTTCCTCTGTGCTTTGACATGAACCCACTGGACCAGTGAAGACGTAGGAGGACAAGAGGAGCAGTGAGGACTGATGGAGGAGAATCTTCAGCATGATTCCTCCATCAGTCTGATCCTGGTTCTTCTTCTTCATCGTGTGTGTGTGTGTGTGTGTGTGTGTGTGTGTGAACAAAACTTCAAAAATCAAACAAACCCATCAAACCGCTGTCTTCATTTCTCGTCGTGAACAGGTGAGTCAAAGGTAAGTGAAGCTAGCTAGCTGCTTATTTAATAGAAACTAAAGTTGATTTTCTTTAACATGACTCATCGTCTTTGTCACTACATTCAGAACAGAACCTCTGAACCAGCAGTGTCCAGTCTAACAGTGAGTACAGCAACAGAACCTCTGAACCAGCAGTGTCCAGTCTAACAGTGAACACAGCAACAGAACCTCTGAACCAGCAGTGTCCAGTCTAACAGTGAACACAGCAGCCTACCGAGGTGGTTTTCTTGCCGGGTTTGGCTCCTGAACAAACTGAACTCGAACATGTAACAACAAACGACCCGCTAGTGAAAGTGAAGCAACGATAAAAAGAAACTTCATAATTAACTTCTCTTAACGAGGTCAGACGGAGCATTTATCAGATAATTACTGAGCTCACAGCTCACAGAGCTAACGCGTGCAGAGACACAAAGAAAAGACGTTTTATCACAGCAGGTGGGACTAATCACATTAATGACGGGCTGTGTTCCATTCCTGTTTCCAAACGAAGCAGCGTCTCTGCACCTGATGCACACAAACAGGATGCGGACGCCGTTAACGGGATTAGTTCAGCCTGTTTCTTTCGCTGCGACGTGGCAAAGTGTCGACGGCAGGAAGCTTTAATTCCTCAACACACGACCGGCAACGAGTGTGTGAGTGTGAGTGAGTGTGTGTGAGTGTGTGAGTGAGTGTGGGGCCCCTTCTATTTGCTATCTACACCACTGCCCTGGGTCCAATTATCCGCTCACATGGCTTCTCCTATCACTGCTATGCAGATGACACTCAGCTGTATCTGCCATTTCCTCCTGAGGACACCTCGCTCTCTGCTCTGGTCTCCGATTGCCTCTCAGACATCGCCACATGGATGAAGGAACATCACCTCCAGCTGAACCTCTCAAAAACTGAACTGCTGCTCCTCCCAGACAAACCTACTATACACCACGACATCAACATCAACATCAACATTGACTCCTTGTGTCTCGCCCCCACCAGGGTGGTGAGAAACTTAGGGGTTATGATTGATGACCAACTAACCTTTTCCAATCATGTCGCCTCAGTTGCCTGGTCATGCCGCTTTGCACTTTGCAACATCAGAAAAATCAGACCTTACTTACGCAACACGCCACTCAACTCCTGACACAAGCTGTGTTCATCTCCAGACTCGATTACTGTACCGTCCTCCTGACGGGCCTCCCAGCCTGCACAGTGAAACCTCTTCAGATGATCCAGAACGCGGCAGCGCGCCTGGTCTACAGCCAACCCAAAAGCAGCCCGCATTAAATTCAAAGCGCTAATGCTCGCATACAAAGTTGTCTCCGGTACTACACCTACCTACCTGAACGCCCTTGTACAGGCATACGTTACCTCACAACCGCTGCGCTCCTCCAGTGAACGACGCCTGGCTCTGCCACCCGTACGCTCAGGACAATCCAAACTTTTCTGTCTGTTGTTCCCGTTGGTGGAACGTCCTACCAGTTCCTACCAGATCAGGGGCGTCCCTCTCTACCTTCACAAACCTCCTGAAGACCTCCAGCTCTTCAGAGAGGACCTCCTCTACAACACTACCAACACCTGGACATGAGAAAGCTACCCCTTTAAGAATTGTCATAGCACTTATTGTTACACTAACACTTTCTTATCGCATGACTAAATGTAAATGTAAATGTGTGAGACTGTGTGTGAGTGTGACTGTGTGTGTGTGTGTGTATATTACACTACATGAACGTAGACAGTATTAAACAAACTGTTCTTTGGTGGATGAAAATTTACCTGTTTCATCTTTAACAGTCCACATTAGCTAACAGCAGCTAACAGACTGAGCTAACATTAGCTAACAGCAGCTAACAGACTGAGCTAACATTAGCTAACAGCAGCTAACAGACTGAGCTAACAGCAGCTAACAGACTGAGCTAACATTAGCTAACAGCAGCTAACAGACTGAGCTAACATTAGCTAACAGCAGCTAACAGACTGAGCTAACAGCAGCTAACAGACTGAGCTAACATTAGCTAACAGCAGCTAACAGACTGAGCTAACATTAGCTAACAGCAGCTAACAGACTGAGCTAACATCTCTGATATCCAGATAAGTTTGAGGTTATATAAACTGTAAATAAAGAGAGTCACAGCTCGTTGTTCCTCCATCGAGTCTCACCTGGAGCAGATTCTCCAGCCCACATCCACCTCACCACATGTCTCCTGCTTCACCCGGAGAGGAGGCAGGTGTGTGTTAGACACCTTTCATTAGAGACACCATGGTGAAGTGAGGACAGCAGGACGTCTGTGGACGGCCTGAAGGAAAGAGGACGACCAGCGGCGCTCGCTCAGCTGGAAGGATGACATGACATCGCACAGAGTGAGACGAGTTTGTCGAAGTAAAAATGAAAGTTTCAAAGTGCAGATTTCTGTTCGTTACATTCTCTCCTGCTGATTTCTGTCTGCCTCATCAGAAAACTGAAAACAGACTGCACTGCACAAAGTTTGTTTGGCCGCCCTGTAAATGAACACAGCTCGTGTTGGTTCCACTGATTCTACTGACGTCCAGAAACATTTTAGTATCCAACCACACTCACTGTGAATACAGCTGTCACCAGATCAGAGCATATCGTACGTCAGAAAAATGTTCCTCTGCACTGTAAATATACTGTTTGTGTCCAGTGAACTACTGTACACCATTTCACAGTACTATACTGTGTATTCAACAAAAAACTACTGTAGAAAATCACAATAACCAATAATGAACAGTAACAGTAATATACACACACACACACACACACACATATATGTATATATATGTATATATATGTTGCTCAGAGCTGCAGGTGAAATATCTGCAGTTAGTCTGTGGCTGGATTTGTTTGCCGTGTTCGACAGTGAATGCAGCAGCAGCTCCTCATTACTCCCTCACCAGTGTCTCCGTCTCTTTCTGAAGACTCCTCACGCCTCCTCGCTTTCTGTTTGTCGTCTTTGAAGCGCAGCCTTCATCTTCCATCGCAGCCCGTCCACACAGTCGTATGAAGCTCTGTTTCACAGCGTTCGCTCTGACGCTGTGGACAAAGACGACAACAGAACATGGACTGGAGGATGAAGCTGGAGTCTGAAATGTGAAATATCAGAGACAAAATACAGAAATGAAACATAAAGCATGATGAAAGGGGAGTGTGTCTATGTATAACACTTCAAAAGAAAACTCAACAATCAAACTAAACTGCTGCTCTGAGCGGGATTTGAACTCACAACTTGTGGATGTGAAAGTTCCTCTGTGCCCTGACATGAACCCACTGAACCAGTGAAGACGTAGGAGGACATGAGGAGCAGTGAGCAGTGGACCATGTGGTCCAAAAGGACATGGAGACGTGGTTTTCCTTCTACATGATGAGACAAACAAAGTGAAGAACAGAGATGTTCTTCAGCAGCTCTGTCAGGACTGATGGAGGAGAATCTTCAGCATGATTCCTCCCCTCAGTCTGATCCTGGTTCTTCTTCATCATCAGTACTGAAGATGGTCCAGTGGGGAAGGACGCCGACCGCCAACGTGGAGACATGGGATCGAACCTCCGGCAACCTGAGGTATGCAAAAACTCACACACAAAAACACAAAAACCAAACAAACCCGTCAAACCGTTGCGTTGCGTTGCGTTCATTTCTCGTCGTGAATTTCCGTCGAATTTCTCCGATTTCAACACGGACGACCATCGAGGGAACAAAGAACAGGTGAGTCAACGGTAAGTGAAGCTAGCTAGCTTCAACAAAGCTAGCTAGCTTCGTCTAAATTATTTTTTAAGTGTTGGACAAAAGAAAAAAAAATTCATAACATTAGCTAATGTTAGCTTAGCATCCAAGCTACCTAAAATAGCAGTTAGCTACATTAGGTATATCTCAAAACTAGCTAAATCTACAACTTTAGCTAATATTTTCTGTTAGGTTGGAGCACAGCCTCTGAGACCAACAGGGAATAACGTTACAGTACCGACGTGATTTACAGACTTTATGATGGAAACACTGATCAGTAGCAGCAGAGCTAAAACTAATATAATAAAGCTAACACAGCTAACACTGAGGATCCAGTTGGTTTGGAGCTAGTGCTAATGTAGTTAATTGTTAACATAAGTTTATGTTATGAACCTCACTAGTTTTGGAAAAAAACTAACATAGCTAACTGCTAACATTAGCTATTTTAGTTAGCTTGGACGTGAAGCTAATATTAGCTACCATTACTTGATGTAAAGATGGCTAAGTAGTGAAGCGCTAACTGTGGTTAGCTCGGTCAGCCATGTAGCTAACTGAACTGACTCAGCCGGAATGCCAGGAGCCAAACCCGCAAGAAAACCACCTCAGTAGGCTGCTGTCCTCACTGTTAGACTGGACACTGCTGGTTCAGAGGTTCTGTTGCTGTCCTCACTGTTAGACTTGACACTGCTGGTTCAGAGGTTCTGTTGCTGTATTCACTGTTAGACTTGACACTGCTGGTTCAGAGGTTCTGTTGCTGTGTTCACTGTTAGACTGGACACTGCTGGTTCAGAGGTTCTGTTGCTGTATTCACTGTTAGACTGGACACTGCTGGTTCAGAGGTTCTGTTACTGTACTCACTGTTAGACTTGACACTGCTGGTTCAGAGGTTCTGTTGCTGTACTCACTGTTAGACTGGACACTGCTGGTTCAGAGGTTCTTCTGTTGTACTCACTGTTAGACTGGACACTACTGGTTCAGAGGTTCTGTTGCTGTATTCACTGTTAGACTGGACACTGCTGGTTCAGAGGTTCTGTTGCTGTATTCACTGTTAGACTGGACACTGTCCTTAAAGTGCAGATTTCTGTTCGTTACATTCTCTCCTGCTGATTTCTGTCTGCCTCATCAGAAAACTGAAAACAGACTGCACTGCACAAAGTTTGTTTGGCCGCCTGTAAATGAACACAGCTCGTGTGTGTTCCACTGATTCTACTGACGTCCAGAAACATTTTAGTATCCAACCACACTCACTGTGAATACAGCTGTCACCAGATCAGAGCATATCGTACGTCAGAAAAATGTTCCTCTGCACTGTAAATATACTGTTTGTGTCCAGTGAACTACTGTACACCATTTCACAGTACTATACTGTGTATTCAACAAAAAACTACTGTAGAAAATCACATTAACCAATAATGAACAGTAACAGTAATACACACACACACACACACACATATATGTATATATATGTATATATATGTTGCTCAGAGCTGCAGGTGAAATATCTGCAGTTAGTCTGTGGCTGGATTTGTTTGCCGTGTTCGACAGTGAATGCAGCAGCAGCTCCTCATTACTCCCTCACCAGTGTCTCCGTCTCTTTCTGAAGACTCCTCACGCCTCCTCGCTTTCTGTTTGTCGTCTTTGAAGCGCAGCCTTCATCTTCCATCGCAGCCCGTCCACACAGTCGTATGAAGCTCTGTTTCACAGCGTTCGCTCTGACGCTGTGGACAAAGACGACAACAGAACATGGACTGGAGGATGAAGCTGGAGTCTGAAATGTGAAATATCAGAGACAAAATACAGAAATGAAACATAAAGCATGATGAAAGGGGAGTGTGTCTATGTATAACACTTCAAAAGAAAACTCAACAATCAAACTAAACTGCTGCTCTGAGCGGGATTTGAACTCACAACTTGGATGTGAAAGTTCCTCTGTGCCCTGACATGAACCCACTGGACCAGTGAAGACGTAGGAGGACATGAGGAGCAGTGAGCAGTGGACCATGTGGTCCAAAAGGACATGGAGACGTGGTTTTCCTTCTACATGATGAGACAAACAAAGTGAAGAACAGAGATGTTCTTCAGCAGCTCTGTCAGGACTGATGGAGGAGAATCTTCAGCATGATTCCTCCCCTCAGTCTGATCCTGGTTCTTCTTCATCATCAGTACTGAAGATGGTCCAGTGGGGAAGGACGCCGACCGCCAACGTGGAGACATGGGATTGAACCTCGGCTCCGGCAACCTGAGGTATGCAAAAACTCACACACAAAAACCAAACAAACCCGTCAAACCGTTGCGTTGCGTTGCGTTGCGTTCATTTCTCGTCGTGAATTTCCGTCGAATTTCTCCGATTTCAACACGGACGACCATCGAGGGAACAAAGAACAGGTGAGTCAACGGTAAGTGAAGCTAGCTAGCTTCAACAAAGCTAGCTAGCTTCGTCTAAATTATTTTTTAAGTGTTGGACAAAAGAAAAAAATTGCATTAGCCAATGTTAGCTTAGCATCCAAGCTACCTAAAATAGCAGTTAGCTACATTAGGTATATCTCAAAACTAGCTAAATCTACAACTTTAGCTAATATTTTCTGTTAGGTTGGAGCACAGCCTCTGAGACCAACAGGGAATAACGTTACAGTACCGACGTGATTTACAGACTTTATGATGGAAACACTGATCAGTAGCAGCAGAGCTAAAGCTAATATAATAAAGCTAACACAGGTAACACTGAGGATCCAGTTGGTTTGGAGCTAGTGCTAATGTAGTTAACTGCTAACATAAGTTTATGTTATGAACCTCACTAGTTTTGGAAAAAAGCTAACATAGCTAGCTGCTGATATAAACTAATGTTGTAGATTTAGCTAGTTTTGAGATATAGCTGATGTAGCTAACTGCTAACATTAGCTATTTTAGTTAGCTTGGACGTGAAGCTAATATTAGCTACCATTACTTGATGTAAAGATGGCTAAGTAGTGAAGCGCTAACTGTGGTTAGCTCGGTCAGCCGTGTAGCTAACCGAACTGACTCAGCCCGGGATGCCATGAGCCAAACCCGGCAAGAAAACCACCTCAGCAGGCTGCTGTCCTCACTGTTAGACTGGACACTGCTGGTTCAGAGGTTCTGTTGCTGTGTTCACTGTTAGACTGGACACTGCTGGTTCAGAGGTTCTCTTGCTGTGTTCACTGTTAGACTGGACACTGCTGGTTCAGAGGTTCTGTTGCTGTGTTCACTGTTAGACTGGACACTGCTGGTTCAGAGGTTCTGTTCTGGTTTCAGAGGATCTGTTCGGTCACTGGAAGGTAGACGCTAATATTAGCTCATAGCTCCTAGCCGCAATGCTAATGCACAGTCATTATTGGTTACTGTAAATGCCAATCAGTATCCACAACAGGACCACCGAAGAAGTTCCGGTTATGGGCCGACGCCTCAGGTGACTTCTTCAGAGCTTTAAAAATATCTGGATGATCTGCCACAACCCTCAAATAAAATCACCCCGCTAATTGAAACAAGTCGAGCTCCTTGAAGTTTGTTTGGGTTGGATCAAACAGTGGATCATCTCACTCTCTCTTCTCGCTGCTTCAGATACAAAAACTCATAAAATGGATCAATGAAAATTTAATGACGTGTGATGAGCACAAAGCCGACAGTGACAGCAGCAAAGGGGCTCCATTAAAATGAAATATGACGTGTTCGGAGAGCTGTGAGTACGTTAACACAGCATGACATACCGTCCTCCTTCCTCTGACTTATTATTTTATCACTGTCCTTCAAACCTCGACACAGCACGACTCCATCTGCTTCAAAAGTACTCTCCGTGTGAAGTGTCAGTCAGAAACATGGGGCAGTGTTCCTCTCAGACTTGGTTCATATGGCGCTGTTGGCGATCCTGCAGCGATGTACGACGGACACAGAAATTCAGGTTGCTGTTTAAAGTCTCTCTAACACGGAGGACAAATATAAGAGGAAATACGGCAGAGACGCCACAGCCAACAAGATACTTCATCATCCAACACCAATCTGGTCCAGTCTGTCCTGCTGAGGGAAGTCACTTAGTCCACCTCGTTCATCCGGACCAGAATCCATCTCCTTCCTCTTATCTGGGGTTGGGTTGCGGTGGCAGCTCCAGACATCTTTCTGCTCAGCAACACATCCCAGCTCCTCCTGGAGGATCTTGAGGCGTCCCTCCAGCAGGCTCTGGGTCTACACCGGGGTCTCCGGCCAGTAACCCTCCAAAGAAAGGCGCCCAGGAGGATCCTGATCAGATGTTAAACCACCTTAGCTTCTTTTGATGTGAAGAATCAGCGGCTCTACTCTGAGCTCCTTACCTAATCTCTAAGGCTGAGCCTGGACACCACATGTAGGGTATGGTGGATGAGAATACCTCGACATAAACTGGACAGAAATTCTTGAACCCCGTGGGAACCACCTTGGTGACCCATCGACTTTTCAAACGACCCCCACCAGCAAGTTTAACTGTTCAGTTTGTCCTGACACCTAAGGCTGCGACACTGAAAGAAAGTTTGGTGGCCTTAAACAGTCATGTCCGTCAGAACGTTTAATTTAAATGTGATCAATACTTTAGTGTATGACCAAAAAGCCAACCGTAAAACCAGACCATCAGCCTCAGCTGTCTGCTTCCAATACAAAGGAACAGCAGCTCTGTTCCAGCAAGTTCTGGGTCTGCCAGTTGGACCTCCGAAGGAAGGATCCTGATACATGCCTGAACCACCTCAGATGGATTTTTTCAACGTGAAGGAGCTCTTTGATTTCCTGCCTGGATGTCCGAGTTCCTCACCCAATCTCAAAGGCTGAGTCTGGACACCATACACAGGGTAGGGTGGACGAGAATACCATTCCAAATATCGGATCTCATTTTGGACTGAAATTCTTGAACCCCGTGGCAACCACCAGCAACAGTCATGAACAGTCGTGTCCGTCAGAACTTTTGATTTAAATTTGATCAATACTTTGGGTCATGACCAATAGCCAACAGGTAAAGCCAGACATTCCCATCAGCCTCAGCTGTACTTGGTGTTCTGGGCGACTGTAAAAACACGGTGGACTCGTCTGTAGATATAAAGTCTCATTCTAACAAAACATGACAAGGCTGATGAAAACAGAGTCCTGAAGATTATAATCTGTTTATCTTTAAATTAGCCACCGACAGCTTCTTTCTCTCTCTTGTTCGAATATTTTGACTTCTTTAGACCTCCACTTCTTCACACAGGCAGCAAGAGAAAGTTTTAAATTGTCTTTCTCCGGCTGCTGTCTCACTTTGTTCTCCTCAGTGACAGCCATTTGGTGTCTTTGTATTCCCGTTTGAATCTCTGACCTCCTTCTTCTTTGTTGTTCTTCTTTGATTCCAGAGACGTCCATCGCTCTGAATCAGTGGAGAAGGTGACTCAGCAGAAGTTAAGCTTTGTCCTTGCTGTCTCTCTCATCTTGTCGAAATTTGAAGTTAAAAAGAATTTCTGCATCAGACGATCAGTGAAAACAGTTACAGCTGATACACTGAAACTTTCACTCATGGTGACATCTCCGAATGGATCGACCACAATCTGTCCACTCGTCACGCGTGATATCTCAGCTGTTAATGAGGATTTTCAATAAGCTCGATGAACGATGATGAACGATGTGGGCCAGTGTTTGTGTGTGTCATGAGATGATCAGTTTATCCTCTTTGATTCGTACAGACGCCGTTTCAAAAGTTTGAGGATCCATTTTCTTCTTTTTGCCTCTCAGCTTTCTTTAAGCAACTTTCTTTATATCACTGGCTACAGCAATGACATTCAGCTAGTTAGGGTAGGCTAACAACTGCTAATTAATCTGCCGTTAGCATGCTAACAGAACTTGGCTCAGCAGCCGGACTGGACCGGGTTGGAGCACAGCCTCTGCATTGATGCACTGATAAGTATCAATAGAGCTAAAGCTAATATAACAAAGCTAATACAGCTAACACTGAGGATCCAGTTAGTTTGGAGCTAGTGAAGCTAACTGCTAACATAAGTTAATATGTTACATAGTTTTGGGGAAAAGACTAACATAGCTAACTGCTAATATACGCTAATGTGCTAAAGATTTAGCTAGTTTGGAGATAAAGCTAACGTAGCTGGCTGCTAACATTAGCTATCTTAATTAGCTTGGATCTAAAGCTAACATTAGCTAATGTTATGAACTTAATTAAATTAGTTTATACTTCCAAGCTCACTGCTAACATTAGCTACCATTACTTGATGTAAAGATGGCTAAGTAGTGAAGCGCTAACTGTGGTTAGCTCGGTCAGCCATGTCGCTAACTGAACTGACTCAGCCCGGGATGCCAGGAGCCAAACTCGGCAAGAAAACCACCTCGGTAGGCTGCTGTATTCACTGTTAGACTGGACACTGCTGGTTCAGAGGTTCTGTTGCTGTGTTCACTGTTAGACTGGACACTGCTGGTTCAGAGATTCTGTTGCTGTGTTCACTGTTAGACTGGACACTGCTGGTTCAGAGGTTCTGTTGCTGTACTCACTGTTAGACTGGACACTGCTGGTTCAGAGATTCTGTTGCTGTGTTCACTGTTAGACTGGACACTGCTGGTTCAGAGGTTCTGTTGCTGTATTCACTGTTAGACTGGACACTGCTGGTTCAGAGGTTCTGTTGGGTCACTGGAAGGTAGATGCTGATGTTAGCTCATAGCGGTAGCTGCAGTGCATAGCAGTGGCTGAGACACTGCAGCTGGTTCCAGTTGAAATATATAAACATTATATTTGCATCTTGGAGTGATCAGTGTGACCATGTGTGGGTTTGAATGTGTTATTAAGAGCTATGAGTGGTCGGCAGATGAGAAAAGTGTTTTTCTGTGTCGTGGTGGGCGAGTTGCTTCACATATCTGCGAGAAGATGAAATATGATGCAGATGGTTGGCCGAGAGTAATACATTCATAAGTATGAAGGCTTTTCGAGCCATAAACTGCTTTATAATACTGCGAGGCATCCACATCTTATTCTCCGTCTGGACCATCGCCAGGTCAAACAAAGTCAGCTGCGAGGAAGTGACTCACATGTAACTGTCCAGTCAGGTTCAACTTAGTCCATAGTTTCTACTAAATGCAACTTTTGCACAAGGGTCAGCGCTCACACTTTTTTCTTCTCTCTTCTTCAACGTCCTCTTCGCTCTCTTCTCCTCTGCCATCATGTCCACAGAGGCTGCTGAGCCTGTTACATTGCTAACGCTGGCCCCAGCTCCTGTTCTGTCATGACACGAGGCAACATGAGTTAAGGTTAAGAGTTTGAAAATGTCAACAAACATTTGGCACACACACAAAATCAAAGCTAGCATTACTACAAAACACATGTTGTCATATTGTGGTTTTACCTGGCTAACATGAACTTAACTTAAATCATAATCAAATCAAACTGAACTGACATTAGCTAACAGCACCTAATAAACTGAGTTAATATTAGCTAACAGCAGCTACCAAACTGAGCTAACATTAGCTAACAGCACCTAATAAACTGAGTTAATATTAGCTAACAGCAGCTACCAAACTGAGCTAACATTAGCTAACAGCACCTAATAAACTGAGTTAATATTAGCTAATAGCAGCTACTAAACTGAGTTAATATTAGCTAACAGCAGCTACCAAACTGAGCTAACATTAGCTAACAGCAGCTACCAAACTGGGCTAACATTAGCTAACAGCAGCTACCAAACTGAGATAACATTAGCTAACAGCACCTAATAAACTGAGCTAACATTAGCTAACAGCAGCTACCAAACTGAGTTAATATTAGCTAACAGCACCTAATAAACTGAGTTAATATTAGCTAACAGCAGCTACCAAACTGAGCTAACATTAGCTAACAGCACCTAATAAACTGAGCTAACATTAGCTAACAGCAGCTACCAAACTGAGCTGTTAGCTCAGTCTGTTGGGTTACATCATGAGGTTGTTCCTCTTTGTTTCTCTCAGCAGCTCTCAGCAACATTTTGTTTTTCTCACCTCTCCACAAATTCAATCATATCTCCACGTCACCTGCCAGACTCCATCACCTGCTCTCCGTCTCCGTCAGGACGTTGGTGGCTGTCTGCCAGCGAGATGTTGTGTGTTTAAAACAGACTGCAGATCAGATCAGAGCCGTCTGCTCAGGACGCAGAGACAAGGACGCTGAGTTGTTGTAATTTGCCCTGATGGTTCATCCTGCAGCGTCGAGGACTCGAATCTTATTCATGAATCTCAACGAGTCCGTGACGTTCGACGGCCCTGTGGTCCGAGTTTACCACAAAGAAACCGAGGTCACCTTCATCACGGTGGGGCCAGCTCAGAGATCAGCTGTTTACCTTCATGTCGTCAGCCAGTTAATGAAGCTCCAGACTGAGATCAAGCTTCGAACAAACGAGCTGCTCGACGGTCTTTATCGTGGAACCCGACAGGCGAGGAGCTCGTCTGTCTTCTGAGCAGACCAAATGTAACGCAGACGTGACATAACCCGTCATCATCGCCCCACAGCGACGACCAGAAACCGCCGACAGAGGCAGGAAGTTTGAAATGCAGTCCTCATGTTTGTTCTGTCATAGTTTATGTTGTCGTCAGTAAACATAAACACAATCTATGATTTTATTTTGGCGGGTTTCCTCACGGTTTCCTCTAAAAGTGAGTTTTTGTGTTTCAGTCTGTCGACTTTAAACGAAGTTTATGATGAATTCAGCTGATTACAAATCAGTGCAGCATCAACGTGAACGTGTCTGCAGGTTATTATTATTATTTTATTATTGATTATCATTATTACCTGGAGCACAGAGCTCTTTGCGTTCACGTGTCAGGTGAAATGTAAACTGTAAATGAAGGCTGGCTCCGTCGACACGTTCTTAACGTGATTTGAAGTGATCTGTGTGAAGGAGTCCAGAGAGATGAGGACAGTTCTGACGGTTCTGACCGCAGTGTGATTATTAATCAGCTGTTTGGACTCCAGGCACCAGAGTGAGCTCATTTCATTTGATTGAATCAAACGTTCGGTCCTCGTTAATTCACAGCGAGTCGCCTTCGAGCTCTCGGCCTCAGCCAATCACAAATAATTGGTCAGCCACAGACTCGCTGACTATGTGCCTTAACGCCAGAGGATCAGAACCAGGATCAGAACCAGGATCAGTCCACAGAGCGGAGAGAAGACATGAAAGACAAAGTCTGCAACCACAAGAGACACCAACAGAGACTACGTCCAGGTAGTAGTCTCCGTGACGTCCCCACAGACTGTCTAAAACCTGGACGTAGTCTCCGTGACGTCCACACAGACTGTCTAAAACCTGGACGTAGTCTCCGTGACGTCCCCACAGACTGTCTAAAACCTGGACGTAGTCTCTGTGACGTCCCCACAGACTGTCTAAAACCTGGACGTAGTCTCTGTGACGTCCACACAGACTGTCTAAAACCTGGACGTAGACTTCTTGTTCTTCACAAACTGCTCTCCGCTGTCTTGCGTTGCTAGGTGACTCAGATGCTCACATGTAGTTACCATGGCGACAGCAGCCATCACTGCCTCCCAATACACATCAGTTGAACACAGCATCAGGATACTGAGGACTGAGAGACGGCAGGAAACAGAAAACAGGACGGACTGGGAGGCAATCAGGGAAACACTCGGAGGTTATTGAATTTCTCAAAGCTGAAAAATCGACTGTAGTTTGTTGACTCAGTGGTGGAGGAATGACAGCCCAGCACAGCTGAAGCTGTCCTCTGTGATAAATCTGAGAGCTCCCTCACAAGAACGAGCTCACCAACTGTTCACAGCAGCAACAATGGACTCAATATTAAAATCAGTCTGGATCCTGTGGACCGCCCTGTGTTCAGGTCCGAAATGTCTTCACGCAACGTTCGTAGACAAACCTTCAATTTCAGAATTGTTCTAATTAGAAAGGATGATGGACAGAGAACTGCTGTCTACTGTAGCTGCTGTTAGCTAATGTTAGCCCAGTGTGTTAGCTGTTGTTAGCTCAGTGTGCTAGCTGCTGTTAGCTAATGTTAGCTTTGGAAACCTGTGGGTGACGTCGCTCATGCACGGTCCATTCTTTGGACTGTCACTGGCGTCCAGTCACATGACTTGATAAATGTTGCCATCATTCAGCAGGGGGAACCAATCAGAACCAAAAGATTTGACTTAAACTCAGTTTGCATTCTGAGGCGGTGACACTTCAGTGCCCGATGAGGAAATCCCCGACACAGACCAGCATGCTTTGCTTTGTGGCGCTCTGAGGGGGTTAATGTGTTGTTGATCCTCAGCCCTTCGCTCGCTCGTGTTTTATGGACCCGCCTGTGTTCACTCCTCTTATCTGTCGTACTCGCTATCTAGCAGCATTTTCCGATGGCAGGTGTTAACTCGCTGCTCTTTCCCTTATCTGTGTTTGTTAATTAAAGCGGCGAGCGCCGCTGCCGGCAGATAAATAAATACAATAAATGAATATGCAGAGGGGGAGTCCGGCTAGAGGAGCTCTGTAAATTACTTTGCTTATCGCCATCCGTGGTGTGTTTATACTCTGGAACAGGAAGTTATCAGCGCTCCTCCCGCCTCACAGGAAATGAATTACAGCGACGTGAAGTTTACTTCCTTCCTGCTGCTCAGTTTTAATTTGAGTTACGTCACTTCTGGAGAACGTCGCCACGCGGCTCGGCGACTGACGCTGATTCATCAGCTCGGTCTGGTTCCAGTTCACCTCCCAAACTTTGAGCTCAAGGAAACTCCTGTTAGCCACAAGTACATCAAATACATACACGAGCTGAAGCATGGAAATATCAACACCATGCTTTATTCATGACAACTGTGCTGTGCTAAGCTAACAGCAAGCTAAGACAGGCTAACAACAAACAAAAACAAGCTAAAAGAAGCTAACATCGAGCTAAGACAGGCTAACAATAAGCTATCTACAGGTGAATTAAGCTAACTACAATGTAAAACAAGTTAACAACAAGCTAAAAGAAGCTAACTACAAGCTGAAAGAAGCTAACTACAAGCTAAAACAAGCTGAAAGAAGCTAACTACAAGCTATAATAACCTAAAATAAGATAAGAACAGTCTAAAACAAACTTACAATGAGCTAACTACAAGGTTAAACAAGCTAACTAGGAACTAAAACAGGCTAACAACAAGCTAAAAACAAACCAAAACAAGCTTACAATAAGCTAACTACAAGCTAAAACAAGCTAACTATGAACTAAAACAAGCTAACAACATGCTAAAAAAAGCTAACTACAAGCTAAAATTAACAAAAACAATATATTAACAGGCTAAAACAAGCTAACAACCTAAAACAAGACAACAATAAGTTAGCAAACAAGCATCAATATCCGTGGCTCTCTATAAACTCTTGTCGTCCACTTGAGGCTGGCTCCAGAAGTGAGTCAGTCTCCATAAGTCTCCATGTTCAAATGTCCAACTTCACAGCAGAAATAAACATGTTTACAGCCTGGTACAAAAAACAGTTTTGGTCTCTGTAGCTAATTTCCCCGTTCATGACAACTGTACTGAGGGTGAATTTATATACAACTCACCTGTTCAGATTATATTAAGGCTTAAAGTTATGCAGGATTAAGAGCGTGGACGCTTTGATTGACAGGTGGGTGTGGTTCACTCAGGTTAGTTTAGCTCGGAGGCGGATGAATCAGGAGTGCCAACATGGCGGCGACTACACTGAGCTTCACAACGTGGTCACTGGGGTGTTACGAGGACCTTTATGATGTATTTAGGAATGTAGTGTGAATGTTCATAATCTCCACTGTCAGTCAGCATGGAAACATCTGAATGAAAACAGGAAATGACATGACAGGGTCAGGTGAAGGTCATGCTGCCTTTAAAAGCTCCTGATCCAGAGAGGACTTCATCAGTCTGGGTTCAGTGGACTGCCTCAATGTCCCATGATGCCTCAGACGCTGTTTCACAGGATTTAAAAGCCTCACACAGTTGCAACATGAAAACAAGCCATGAAACTTCAAGGACGGATCGAAGCCTGCAGCGGTGAATCAACGACGAGTTACCCCCAACGGATAGGAGCTAATGTAGTATATGGCCAAAAGTATGTGGACACCCCCTTCAATTATGTGTCCATGTACCTTGTGAAGTACTGTCCAAAACACCTGTGGTCACAGTGCAGCCAACCCGGCTAAACTGCGCTAACATTAGCTAACACCTGCTAACATACTGAGCTAACATTTTCTCAGTGTTTGAAGGACGACAGCAGAGCTTCATCAAAGTTGGCTGCAGATGAGCTTTATCATCTTCACAGACAAACAAAGTTTTACTGCATTTAAAAAGTCTTTTGAGTAATTACTGTAGCAATCATCACAAACTTTTTTGGTGCAATACAATTGTCATCAAACTTGATTAAAACATGTTGAAAGTCTTTAAATCAGCTCCAGATGAATCAGAAGTTAAACCATGGTGCTCAAACTCATGAAGTGATTTACACTTTGTGCTCTTTCATCATAGAAGTCAAACCACATGTCAAACTTCAAATCAAACTTATTCCATGGAAACACACACTTTGTCTACACAACATGTCCAAACGCTTTGACTCTGACAGTTTACAACAGAAACAGAGAAACACATGACAGATTACAGAGGACACAAACTCTGAGCAGATAACTGCACATCAAATCTCTTTAACACTTTACACCAACAAATCCATCAGGTCAAGTTCTGGTGCCGTGCCATTGTTCTGAAAAATGTCCCATTGGGCCGACAGCCCGTTATCCTGAAAACAAACGGCCGTTGATGTGAACAGCGGCCTGGTATAACTGATGTCACATATTTAACTGATGTAACGTTACATAACTGACCTGACGTCAGACTACCTATCAGACTTATTGTGACCTTTAAACCTGAAAAGGACCACTGTGTTTATTATTGTTACCGTGACGACACAGGTCACCTGACCGAGGTCAGCTGATGTTTGCACGTCAAAGTACACAAAGATATTCAGGCCAAAGAACTCTGTGGAGAGCGTGTACTTTGGGACGGGCCTTCGGAGCAGGGGCGTTTGTTTTCAGACAGAAGAGTTTGAGTCTCTCAGAGTGCAGACTGCAGAGAGCCTCTGAAGATCTCTGATCTCTCTCCTGTAAGAAGGCCTCACAAAGCTTCTTCAACACCAGACTGATTGGTGGATGTTCCTTTGAAGATCTTCTCTTACAGAGTGGACAGTCGTGGACTTGTTTGTCGGTCCAGCAGCTCTGCAGACAGACTTTACAGAAGCTGTGGCTACATGACAGGATCTTTAAAGATGTCATGGCAGACAGAACAGCAGAGATCTTCCTCTAATCTGGAAGCCATTTAGTCTCTGAGAGCAGCTGAAAACACAGCACACAGCAGCTCCCTCAAACTTACTTTCACTTTCGGTCTTTGCTCTCGTCAAACTCTTGTTCAGTTTGTGGATTCAGCAGCTGCTTGAAGTGCTCGTATTCCCAGTGTTCCCAGTGTTCCCAGTGTTCCCAGTGTTCCCAGTGTTCTCAGTGTTCCCAGTGTTCTCAGTGTTCCCAGTGTTCTCAGTGTTCTCAGTGTTCTCAGTGTTCCCAGTGTTCTCTCCTGTAGCTGTCCTGTCTCAGTGGTGGTTTTGTTCTGAAGGTGAATCTCAGTGTCTCTCTCTCTCTCTCTCTCTGTCAGTGACGCACAATAAAAACCTGTTTCCTGGTTTATGACAGGTGAGTCACCTGAGGGGGCGGAGCTTCTTCAGAGCAGGAACACACACGTCTGAACACACTTGGGTATTTGTAGCTGCAGGATAAAAATGTAGACAGACTGCACACACACACACTGGGTGTAGTTAGCCTAGCTTAGCACAAAGAGTGGAAGCAGGGGGAAAGTGTTAGCCTAGCTTAGCACAAAGACTGGAAGACTTTTAAATGCTAACAGGGACTTCATACTCACTTACTTACATCATAGGGACGTGTCCCTACAATGTCAGTGTACACGCAGAGTCCTCACAACACAACTAATACACACACACACACACACATTTTTTGAGTATTAAATTCTAAATATATAATAACTGAGAATGTTTCTTTTCAAACTTTAACTTTGAATATTTGTATTTATAATTAATATTTAATGCTATTAAACATTAGTAACAATGTTTAAGTCTGTACTTGTTTATGTACATTATGGGGATGTGGTGTTTTGTCCCAACAATGTGAGTGTGTGTGCAGAGTCATGTCCTCTGTAGACATGCAATCATTAAGTCTTCTTAAACTGTTTCAATTTAACGGCTCTTGTTTCGACGTACGACCTTTGACCTCCGTTATAATGTCGTTGACGGACGTGCTGGAGCTCGTCGGAGCGCTGATGGGAATGTGCGCGTAAGCTAAGTGATTAAAATGTGATTAAAATGTGAAGTGAAAGAACACAAACAAGCTGCTTCTCACCGTTTGGTGTGTAATCATTCCTTCCCCTCCCACAGGCTTTCTGCAGCCTCATGAATAAACATGTCCAAACTCATAATTAACTAACACAATTAGCTCAATGGATAGTCATTAGCCTTCAAAGATAACACTTTCATTAGTGTGAAGCTGTCGGAGTGATCCTTCAGAAACACACCACAGGTATGTGTTTATGTTCAAGACTCTCACCAGCAGGAAGGGTTATGTTTCCTAATCTGCAGTGAGAAGGAAGCAGAACCTGTGAGTCCAGCTCAGACTTAAACTTCTGCCGTCAATCCTCGTACAGATAAACTTCATTCTTTGCAAAAATAAAACAGCTTTTAGGATCCATTTTGGATTTAACGTTAGCGTAGAAATGGAGTCGGCTAACGTCAACAAACAACCAGCACCGACTAAAACAGTCAGAACACCAAGAGTCCAACACCAAGTCCAAAGTCAAACTAACATAAGTGCAAACCATGTCACTCGTCATGCTGAGGTTTTAGCTGGCTAACGTTAGCTTGTTTACTAACGGGGACAAATTGTTTAGGTAGCTAGCTAGTAGAACCTGCTAACATCAACAAACGACTGGCGGCCACTACAACACAAAAAGCTACAAAGCCGAGCAGCGCATTTTGTTCAGCGTGCAGACGAATCATAACTTTTGTTTTGTCCTAAATGAAATCACTAATCTGTTTTTTTAAACTTCTATTTGCAGAAACAGATGTCTCCTTTTGAATTTATTTAAACAAATCATGTTTTTTTTATTCATCTAGTCACAATCCATCCTCTCTCTGCCGGCCACTCCCCTCTCATCAGCCAGCTCTGTTCACCTGTGCACTCAGGTGCTCCTCATCAGTATCTAGCCACTATTTAAGCAACACCAGCGCAGCGGTACGTCGCCAGATTGTCTTTGTGCAGAACTTTCCAGCACTCTTCTTCGGCTTGATTTCCCGGTTCCGACCCTGCTTGTTCCTGACCCGGGCTCTTCGTCGCTGCCCTGGTAAACCTGACTGCTTTCCGTCCCCGACTCTGAACCCAGCCTGTGAGTTTCCTTGTGTTATTTCGTCTGCATCTGTTTGGCGTCTTGCTGCTCCGACTTCTCCGTGGGAGATTACTCATCGGCCGCCTTTGGAGCTTGTTCTTAGGACTTCTGAACTGCAGCTCCGTCTAAAGACTTTTAAAGAGAGACTGTGTTCCCACCTACTGTCTAGTGCAGCCATCTGTTACCTGAAGTGTAATAAAGAACTCTTAGTCTCAGATAGCTTGTACTGCGTTTGGGTCTTCCTGATAGGTGACACGTCTCGTGCACTCATTATATCCGCTAAACAGAAGCTGTCAGTGTTTCTTGTTGCGTTTATCTGTTTTTGCATAAAGTGATTCAGCGTTTTACAGCCTAAATATATAAAGTTTGTCAAAGTATAAACATAACATAACATTAGCATGTTGACTTTGAATAATAATAATAACCTTTGTGGAAATGTTTTCAGTCATTTAATCTTTAAATATTTCATGAATATGCAAATGATGCTCAGTCAGTGAGCTTTTACAGGATAAATGTGGTGATATATTTTTATTCTGGTCAATAAAACAGTGTGTGTGTGTCACAGCCTGATATATCTTAAACACATCAGTGCTGTTATCTGTGTGACCTCGTACAATCTGTTCTGTGTGAAACGTTGGATCCAAGCTGAGTTTGTCTGTTCTGTGGATTTAAAAGTTTCATTCTAAGGAGACAAAAACGATGATTCTCATTTTCAGCTGATAAAAACAGAGTTATGACCACACTGCGAATAAAGACTAATTAAATCCAACACACCGGACCTTTAAAGGTGAACTTCAGTGATTTGTGGGTGGGGAGGTTGTGCTGCACGTGTGATAAAAGTTTTATAAAGTCAGAGTCTCCGGAGAAGTTTAAAGTCTGATGTCCTCAAGAGATACTACAACACGAGAGCGCTTGACAACGAAGAAAAATGTGTAGAATACAAAAAACGATATCTCTGCTTCTCTGTGCAATACTGAACCCTTTAGAATGATGTATAAGAAGAAAATAACATCATAATTATGTCCATTAGTCATTTCAGACTCAGTTTTAACATTTACCTTATAACAGCATCCTCAGTACTGCTGTATAGTGCACAAACACACAGAAGTTACTGAGCTATGAATCAGCTCTGATCTCTGGATAAACATTTAAATCTGCAAAGTATGCAGCCGAGTATGTAAGCAGGCGCTTTGCATCAGGATTCAAGTGAAAATGGAGAGACAACCTCATTCCAGCACGTGCTCGCTCACTCTCTCCTTTTCTCTTCTTAGCTTCCTCCGTCAGCGTCCTCTTTGTTCTCTTCTCCTCTGCCATTATGTCCATAGAAGCTGCTGACTGCTGGGCCTGAAAACCTCTTCTTCTTCTTCTTCTTCTTCTTCTTCTTCTTCTTCTTCTTCTTCTTCTTCTTCTTCTTCTTCCCGGTGGTCCAAAACACTCCCCCGGTGCTCTGAGCTCACAGTCCGGACAGCCCGGCGAACAGACTGAGCTAACATCTTCCTTGTGAGGACAATTTGGTTTCCTTATTACTTCCTCTGTCACATCATTTGTGTTCAGTTTTATGAAACTAGAGGACAACTGACGTCAGTGTCGTATGATTGGGCGACACTGTGAGCATTGAGTGAATCCACAGATGAAAGTTCGTCAGTGTTCCTGTAGGTCTGCATCCTTTTTCTTGATTGTTAGTATTAAAGTGTTTAAACGTGGCGACTACACAGACTTCAAAGAATACCACTGCCTTCATTTTCCTGAGATTATGTGCAGTTTGTAGCACTTCTTATTTCAGATGTTCCAACTCATTTAAATATCCCTGAGCTCACTGCTTAAACGAGAATAATCAGCGCTTTAGAGAATAGCGCTTGTTCCTGTGAGAAAACCAGGTTATCGGGGTCAGCGATGGATTCAGGCGTTGCTTTCAGTGCGTCATCATCACCACCCCACACAAAGATCCACCAGCGTCACAGCAGGAGAAAAGCCAGGTTGGAAAAAAGAAGAACCCTGTGAAGATTGTAGAGAAAAGATCAAAGCTCCAGTCGAGCGCTGGCACTGGAAAAAATTGGAGGAATTTCCTCACAATGCTATGGTGAAGGATCAAAGCGAAGAGTCCAGAGTCTCTTCCAAGCACGCATGGAGAGGCTGCTTCATCTTGTGACTCATCATCATCATCACAGAGGTGCTGGATTCAACATCACAAGAGAAAAGATGCCAGACGACAATAACGAGAATACTTGTGAAGAGACGTCTCAGTTACTTTGTCGAGGACTGAAGCTGCATCATCTTTCAGTAAATACTTCTTACAGTCTCACGTCTTTGAGGCTGCAATGCTCATTATGCTGAAATCCTGCAGGGCAAACACGTCTTTTCAACATTATGTTACTAATTTGCAACAGCAAAGTTTCTGAGGGAAACATAATGTCATCGTCTGCAACACCTTTAAATATTTATTTATGAATATAACACTCAACGTTAAATTTTGTAGAGAAACATTCCCACTTATTATATTTAAGTTTAAGTTTAAAACTCAAAAACTGTGAAGTTTTGGGGATTCGCCAAAACGCCAACATCCCTGTAAAAATGCTCAGATAAGTAAGGGACTTGTGGATATTGATTGGTGATTACAGTAGCCAATAGTAAGTGTGCGTTACACCCCCACCGCTATGCAACGCAGCTAGCGTCGTCCACCTTCCAGTGACTGAACAGAACCTCTGAACCAGCAGTGTCCAGTCTAACAGTGAGCACAGCAACAGAACCTCTGAACCAGCAGTGTCCAGTCTAACAGTGAACACAGCAACAGAACCTCTGAACCAGCAGTGTCCAGTCTAACAGTGAATACAGCAACAGAACCTCTGAACCAGCAGTGTCCAGTCTAACAGTGAACACAGCAACAGAACCTCTGAACCAGCAGTGTCCAGTCTAACAGTGAATACAGCAGACTACCGAGGTGGTTTTCTTGCCGGGTTTGGACAAGACAAATTGAGGGTTGGAGTCTTCTTCTCTCTTCTGCTCTGGTCTTGTGCTTCATCCAGTTCACTGGACACTGCTGGTTCAGAGGTTCCTCCTCCTCCTTCCTCACATTTCTGGTCTATTCTTTATAACCAGTTTTATAAATCAGAAGTTTTCAGGCTGTGAGATGAGGGACAGACGTGATGTGAATACGCTGCTCTTTTAAAAATGAGTTATTGCAATTTGGCAGCTCGTGGCTGATTTAGCGCTGCAGCAGAGGCTGTGACACACAACTCCATGAGGACATTAACGTACTTTAAAACCCTTAAAGGAGGATTTTTTTATGCAAATTGCTGCAAGCGGGAGTGAGTCATAACTCAAATCTGAACATGGACAAGATACACAGTTCTAGATTAAACCTACTGAGGATGGATAATTAAAGTCTGCGGGGATGTCACAGAGACTACGTCCAGGTTTTAGACAATCTGTGAGGACGTCATGGAGACTACGTCCAGGTTGTAGATGGTCTGAATCTGATTCTCTTCCAAACATTGAATCCAGTATGGATCAGATCACTTTTTGCACACGCTGTAGATCTGAATAGTGCAGCATTAAAAGCGAGCTGTCTTCTGATCCTCTGCTGCTGTCAGATCTCTTCATGTTTTAAACATCCCACCAGTTATTTTTTGACATCTGTAATTGACTTTCTCGTCGAACAGACTTCAGCTCATCTCGACTCATTGGATGAAAGAACAACTTCCTGAAGAACACTCAGGAGTTTCAGACGTAGGCGGAGGCAACGAGGCTGCCGTAAGAGGTGTTGCATTGCATTGTGGTGTTGGAGTTACTCAAAAGAAGCTCTTTGATTCCGAGGGAATGGACTCAGACTTTAATACATTATATACAACATTATTAATTACATTCTTTCCCCAAGAAATATTTTCAAGAAAAACTCAACACCAGACTGAAAATTGGGAGGTTCAAACTGTTAAAGTCTTCCCACATCTGTTTCCTGCTGTTTTGCTGCTTTTATGTATTTTATATAATCTTTAATTAAATATTTCAAAGGTCTCTGACTGCTGGATGGACAATTGAAGATGTGCATGGAGCCCCAGAAACTGACAATGTGTAATAAGTTTTTCAGACGTGTCATAAATATAACTGAATACATGAATAAATAACTCTGTTAGTTAAATATTTAAAATAAAAGAGAAGAAGTTTGTACTTTAAGCTCGGGTCAAATAAAATAAAACTTTTATTCAAATTATTTTTAACTCCTTCACTTCTGTTTACTCTGCTCGGGGCAACAACTTGAGTTGCTGCCCCAAGCGAAGGAGTTCAAGTATCTTGGGGTCTCGTTCACGTGTAATGGGAAAACGGGCGTGAGATGGACCGACGGGTTGGTGTGGCATCTGTTGTACCGGTCTATTGTGGTTTCAAGGGAGCTGAGCCGGAAGACAAAGTTCTAGATCATCCAGTCCATCTACGTTCCAACCCTCACCTCTGAGGTCATGAGCTTTAGGGGGTGACCGAACAAATGAGATCGCAGATACAAGCGGCTGAAATGAGCTTCCTCCGCCGGGTGGTCGGGCTCAGCCTTAGAGATAAGGTGAGGAGCCAGCTGAGGTGGTTCAACATCTGATCAGGATCCTGGGCGCCTTCCTTTGGAGGTGATCCATCCAGGCACGTCCAACTGGGAGGAGACCCCGGGCCAGACCCAGAACCTGCTGGAGGGACTACATAGCCTGGGAATGCCTCAGGATCCTCCAGGAGGACCTGGAATGTGTTGCTAAACCTGCTGCCACCACGACCCGACCACGGATAAGAGGAAGGAGATGAATGTACTCCTGTTTATTTGGTCTGAAGGATTATAACTTTAAATTAATCACAGTGAAGTGGATTAAGAGGGCAAATATTTGGGCTTTTTAAACATCACAAACTGAAACACCAGCTGACCCAACTTGACTCAACTCGGTCCGGTCACTGGAGACAAATCAAATCAAGAACCATAATCAGCTTGACAATGTGTCCTTTAGCTAACGGAGCCTCTGGAGAGATACAACACATTTAAAAGCAGCAGACAGTTTGCTTCACACTCCTTCCTCCTGAGAGCTGAGAGAGCCGAGAAGAGCCTCAGCAGCTGAATAAAAAGCAGCAGAAGGACGATGACATATTTGCATATTTTAAGGTCACACTCTCCACAGTACATAAAATGAACTGAAAATCTAATTTGCAGTTTCAAGAAATAAAATGGTGTTTTGTTGGTTACTTGAAGAGACAGTGTGGAGTATTACAAAGCACCTTCACACAAGCTGGAGCAGCTCTCACTTCAGATTGTGTCAAAAGTCCGACCTGTTTTATTTTGTAGTTTTCTCCTCTCTGTGTTTTGTGTATTTCTACTTCCTGTCTTTGTTGTGTTTTCCCGCCACTTCTCCACTGCATAAGGACTATCACACACCTGCCACTCTCCTGCACACACCTGTTTTCCATTGGCTCCATCACCATTTAAGTTGTTTGGTCGTGTCTCCACGTGCTTCCTGTCTCGTTTTAGACTCTGTACCTGAGACGCTGTAACGGAATGAAGTATATCATGAAATGAGCTCTACCGCCTGTGTGTCGCATGTGTTACACCGACCAATCAGATCACTGATCCTGAACAATGTCACATTAAGGACCAACAGATTAATTTGTGATTTGATGAAGTGCATCACATTCTCAGGACAGTTTGGTGGTTCTCACTCTGATATTTAAAGCCACACTGATAACCCACAGACGTTTTGGACCACTGGGAAGAAGAGGAGGTTTACAGGGGAGCAGAGCCGGTGTCGTGCCAGAACAGCAGCTGGACGAGCGGGCAGTGTAGCCTGGCTTTACGGCACTAAGTCACACACCACCAACTATTTCACTGATTCTGGTGAAACTGGATCATATTTTATGGAGAAAATGTTTTCTGGTTTTCCCTCTGATGTCCTCCGGCTGCTCCGCCTCAACTCTCTGTGATTTACAGAGTTTATGATGGACAGTGAAGTAAACCGCTGACAGCTGTAGCTGCTGTTAGCTCATGTTAGCTCAGTTTGTTAGCTTCTGTTAGCTAATGTTAGCTCAGTTTGTTAGCTGCTGTTAGCTAATGTCATCTCAGTTTGTTAGTCGGGCTATGCAGACTGTGAGCACAGAGCACTGGGTGTGAGTGTGAGTGCTTTGTTTGAGCATAGACGGTGTCGTGCCAGAACAGGAGCTGGACGAGCGGGCAGTGTAACCAAACTCGGCAGCCTCTAAGGCAGGGGTTTGGCAAATAAGTTTGGACCCGGGCCAGTTTTTTTTCTGACAATTCCATCGCGGGCCATGACCATGGTTTCCTACTGGAAAAAAAAGGTTTTCTATTTTTTCCATTACATTAAAAATAAACGTTATTTAACTTTAAAAATGCATTTAATTTAATTTAAAACATTAATTTGCTTCTATGTGCTGTTATTACGTCCACTGCTGCATCTCCTGGCGTCTGTCATGAAACAGGCAACCTGCCGTAACTAATGTATACAGCAGCGCAGATCTGTTTCCCCATGCCGCTGATGTGCATTCACATTTTTTAATTAGGCTGTTTGATATTTGAGCCGACCTTGTTTGTTTTTGTTTTTTATTTAATGCGACCTTGTTTGTTCACGTTGTCCGTTGCAAGAGGGACATGAGGTTTAAAAGATATATTTAAAAATATATATATTTTAAAATAAATCAACATCATCTAGCGGGCCAGATATAATTGATGGCGGGCCAGTTTTGGCCCGCGGGCCGCTAATTGCCCTGCTCTAAGGACATAATGGCAGAGAAGAAGAGAGCGAAGAAGACGTTGACGGAGGAAGCAAGAAGAGAAAAGGAGAGAGTGAGCGAGCATGTTTATGATAATAATAATAATTTGCATATTTGTTCAATAAAAGACAAAAATAAATAAATTAGCTGAAAGCATTTATTGGATTAATAATTAAAATAAGAACTCAGCTGTATTAAGATGTAAATTTCCACAGTTTGAGTTTCATTAAGTTCCCGTTTTAAAAATAATTCCTCCTTTTTGATGAGTTTCTATTTTTATAATTCTTCTTCATGCTTCGTCCACTCGATTCACTCAGATGTTCCCGTCTCTCTTCCTCCAGGCCGTATTTGTCTCAGATCTCTGGTGCAGTCATTTCTTCTTCTCTCCGGCAGATTCGAGTGCTGGTCCACGTCCAAATGGGCCTGCTTCCAGATCTGTGGTCCAAACAGGTGTTCAGCTCGTTGACGACGGCGTGACGATGGAAGCCTTTCGGTCATGGAGCTCCCGCTCGGTGTTCTCTGAGGCTGTCACACCTCCATTGTTGCCCAATCATCTGTTCGTTCATGCTTCAGTTATGGACGCCCCTCCACCTCCATGTCTCCGCCTGCTGTCAGAGTCTCTTTCAGCAACGTTCATACTGAACTGAGCAGGCGCTCAAAGACGTTTGTGTCTGTCATTTCAACAACAAAGATCTGAATGTTGTCTTGTGTCTGCTACGATGATGCTGCGTTGTTCCTCTGCTGAGCTCCTTCAGTCAAGTCTTCTTCTGGCTCATACAGAGATTTAACTTTACAGTCCTCAAACACACTGTCAGTCAGTCATCCTTCCAAAGAAGGAATGCACTGCCCAAAAACTGCACTTCCTCTTGTCGTCCACTTGAGGCTGGCTCCAGAAGTGAGTCAGTCTCCATAAGTCCCCATGTTCAAATGTCCAACTTCACAGCAGAAATAAACATGTTTACAGCCTGGTACAAAAAACAGTTTTGGTCTCTGTAGCTAATTTCCCCGTTCATGACAACTGTACTGAGGGTGAATTTATATACAACTCACCTGTTCAGGTTATATTAAGGCTTAAAGTTATGCAGGATTAAGAGCGTGGGTTGCCAGCCCGGGATGCCAGTACCCAAACCCGGCAAGAAAACCACCTCAGTAGGATGTTGTGATCACTGTTAGACTGGACACTGCTGGTTCAGAGGTTCTGTTGCTGTGTTCACTGTTAGACTGGACACTGCTGGTTCAGAGGTTCTGTTGCTGTGTTCACTGTTAGACTGGACACTGCTGGTTCAGAGGTTCTGTTGCTGTATTCACTGTTAGACTGGACACTGCTGGTTCAGAGGTTCTGTTGCTGTGTTCACTGTTAGACTGGACACTGCTGGTTCAGAGGTTCTGTTATTTCTGTTATATTTATAATTATCATGTTTATCTTTAACTTTATTTATAATATATGCAGTTATTCATCTTCGACTGACAGATCTTTGAAATGAACAAAGAAAAGTATGAAATCTGCAGCAGGATGGTCGTGTTGTTGACTTTAATAACTGCAGGAATCATTTATTCTCATTAAATCACTTTCAGTTTCATTCCATCGTCAGTCAGCCGAGCAGCAAACCGGGACGGACGCCGGGAGCTCGGTGCAGGTCCATTGATCCTTCTCAAGGTCTGATGTGTTGCAGAGCTGGAGTTGGTCACAGTGATTCTGTCTGATTAGTGACTGTGCAGCATGTAAACAGGACACATTATTCCTTCATCTGATTTACTGCTCATATAAATACTTTCATGGGAATTCTGCTCTGCAGTGATTTCATTTGGAAAGGACAAAACTGACTGTGATCAGTCTGTGTCTTTCTCATTCTCAGCTTCATCTCCTGCTTCTTCCTGTTCAGCACAAGGTATTAACACGATTTACTTTGTTACAGCTGTCAGTACGATTAGCATCCCTCATCCAAGACATAGCAGCAGCTAATATTACTGACTAGTCCAGCAGCAGTCAGCCCAGCTCGGCGTCTGTCTTTCAGCCTTTTATTTCACCAAGCTCTCACCAACCACTAAAAGTCAGTCCCAGATTTACTCTTGTCCGGCGGCTTCTTGCTCGCTCACTCTCTCCTTTTCTCTTCTTAGCTTCCTCCGTCAGCGTCCTCTTCACTCTCTTCTCCTCTGCCATTATGTCCATAGAGGCTGCTGAGCCTGGTTACATTGCTAACGCTCGTCCAGCTCCTGTTCTGGTATGACACTAGCTCTGCTCAAACAAACACTAACACTGCCCTGGTGCTCTGAGCTCACAGTCCGAGAAACCCAACTAACAACCTGAGCTAACATTAGCTAACAAACTGAGCTAACATTAGCTAACAGCAGCTACAGTTGTCAGCAGTTTACTCCACTGTCCATCAGGAAACTCTGTAAATCACAGAGAGTTGACTTAGTGCACATTTCAAAGTTCTTACTTTAAAAATTGAACTTTAATTTAAACGAGTTTGTTTCATTAATTAATTTAAAATGAATTTCTTTGGGTAACATTTGATGCTGTTTTTAATCTGAAGTTCTCTGAGCTCGTTTGGATTCAGGTTGTTGAGGTTTCACTTTTAATGACACAGAAAGTAAGAAGTGAAACATTTTGGGATGAAAATGGCTCCATATAATGAACCAGTGATCAAACGCTCCTCTGAAGTTACCTGTGAGCAGCTGACAGAGCGCCACGTACAGCCTCATCTCCACCGGAGCTTCCCTTCAAATATTCATTGTTCCTGACACAGTGGCGTGTTCTTTTATCAAAAAGAAAACAGCACTGTAATCCACCTGTGATATCATTAATGTAATGCAGTTTGATGACATATTTATGATGGGACTGATGCATTAATAATTCACTGACCTGTTTAATCTGATCCATGAGATCAGATTTGAATCCGCTGGAGGCGATCGGCGTCTCTGCAGTGTCAGAAATGTGGAAGAAGATCCTCGAGAAACGACCAGTTTGTGGCATTAAAGACGCGTTGGGTTTGATGCACTGAAGAATCTCAACAACTAACCCACATTCATTGTTCCCAGAGGATGAAACAAGTTGCTGTAAATAGATCAAATCGTCTATTATATTGACAATGACTATACAAACATCTTCTGACTTTATTTAACATGTTTTTTGGGTTGGTGGGTTGAATGTGGTTCAGACATTCATGGTCCCCTCGGGATGAATTATAATAACTTTATTGATCCTCTGACTTTTCATCAGGTCGACCTTTAACGAGTTCAGCTCGTCACCAGCTACAAACCAGAGCCAGAACACAACAAACCATCTGAAGACCTGTTTCCTTCAGAGACCTTTGAGTAAACTTCATGTTTTCTGCATTTCATGTCATATTCGGTTAAAAACAGCGAGAACAGAAGGACGAGGGTGAAGAGTTTTAGTTTTCTTCTCTTGTATGTGATGGACACAATTCTTACTGTGCAACCAGACAAGACAAAAAGAGACGAGACAAGATATGACAAGATGAGTCATGAGTCAACCTCTGGGGATCAGGAATCTGTCCGTTACATGTGAATGGTTTCTTGTTTTCCTTGAGGAAACTGTAAAGTTGGCGATCACAGAGATTCATCATCTGGAGACCATGATCGTCGCAGATGGACCTGCAGCTCATGAGCTAAAAATAAAGAAGTTAATGACATCACATGTGGATGATGGGACATCCAGGTAATGACTGAGCCTGAGGAGGAAATGAACACTTCCTTCAGACCACCTCTGGCCTCCCAGGACCAGAAAACGCCGCCGTTATCGGAGCGGATCTCATCATCACGAGGCCGAACACAAACATTACGTTAACCTTCTGCTTGCACAGTCTTTGCAGTAATCACATGCAGATGGGAGAAGATGAGAGCCGACATCAGGACGCAGGAAACAGAGCTCCACCACCCATCCACCCACCCACCATCAGCTCGCTCTCCACCTCTTCACCCTCCGCGGCGCACACGCTTCGATCCTGCAGCCGGATTATCTAACAGACGTTATTACAGAGATGTTTACAGTCTGACATCATCATCACAGACACATGCATGTTGGATAACAGGGTTATTTTCATAATAACAGCGTCTCTATTGTCAGATTATTTTACACAGAACATATCTGCTGCTTCAACTCTCGCAGTTTATGATGGACAGATAGCTTTAGCATAACCACTTGCTAAAGTAGCTAACAGCTAATAAACCGCTGCTAACTGATGGAAAGACTGCTAAGTAGCAGTAGAGCTAAAGCTAATACAGCAACACTGAGGATCCAGTTGGTTTGCGGCTAGTACTAATGTAGCTAACTGCTAACATGAGTTAATGTTATAGACCTCGCTAGTTTTGGAGAAGCTAATGCTATGAACTTAATTACATTAGTCTTTGTCCTCCAGGTCAGCTTGATGTCCTCTGACTGCTCAGCTTCAACTCTCTGTGATTCACAGTTTAGATGGACAGATAGCTTTAGCCTAACCACTTGCTAAAGTAGCTAACTGCTAATTAACTGCTGCTAACTGAATCTACCATTAGCATGCCACAGAACTGTAGCTAAGTAATGAACCGCTAGTTTTGAGCTAAAGCTAATGTACCTGACTGCTAACATGAGTTAATGTTATGGACCTGGCTAGTTTTGGAGAAAAGGCTAACATAGCCGACTGAAAATATAAGCTAATGTTGTAGATTTAGCTAGTTTTGAGCTAAAGCTAATGTAGCTGATTGCTAACATGGGGGATGTAACACACACTTGCTATTGGCTACCGTACCAATCAATATCCGCTACTACTTCCTGTTTCCTGGAGACTTTTAGGTGTGATTTCAGTTCACTATCAGGACGAGATTACCCGTTTTGGTGGAAGTATCAATATTTTTGTGTCTTTCCGGGTCTGTTAATTAACAACATGTCTCATCACGATATGATTCAGTCTGTTACTCAGAATATATTTACTGCTGTAAATTCATTGAATATGAGCTCACTGATACATTTAAAGGTGACCGAGCTGCTTCTGTTTATCTTTGAATTCTCTCTCCGTCTCATGTTTTCTGCTCATGTGATGCATGACGGACGACGTGGCGTGTTCATTGGTGGTGACTGTGGATACGGTGACATTAATTGGTGCTCGTCCATCATGAACTATCATTACATGCAGGCACGCATGGCTGGAAACATCACTGACTGTTTAACAACATGCAGTGTTGATTTTAAATTCATCAAAGTTTAGTCTCAGTTTCTCTTCAGAGTTTCTTGTTTTTCCATCCATAAAAACACGTCTGGAACATTTAGTCTGGTAATTTAGTAACAATACCAGATCTCGGTGCTGAAGGAAAAATATCGCTCAGCGTTCTTTGAATGTCCGACAACCCAACACGAAAACAAAACCAACATTTGTTCACAGTTTTTATTAAAAATCTATTTTTTGCTTGCCTTCGTCTCATCTTCATTGTGGCAGATTTTTTCGTCACAGTTCTCTGGTTGCTGACTCAAACTTTTAAAGTCTTTGAACATTAAAAATCTTCGTTATATTTTGGTCGACTTGGTTAAGATGTTCTTGTTAAGATGAAACAGACTTCAGATCAGCTCTGTGCTCTCTGTTGAAGCTGCGTCAGTTCATTTGAAGCTCATTGAAAGAGAAAAGCTCAGTCAGCACTAAAACAATGACACCTCGTCCGCCTGACAGTTTGTCCTCATGGACGTCCTTACTGTGACTTTGTCTTCATAATGTATTTTATATTCTGTATGTGCTCCTCACAATATGCAATTTGCACCTAAAAAAAAAACAAACATTGAAAAACCATTCATGGCAACGGCAGAGGGCGGTCTGCGCTAGTTGCAATCAGCCTAAACACGAGAACAGCCGTGTTTAATCCAATGAAGGTATAAAACGGGCGGTTGCTGAAGCGTCAGCCGATGCGTTCAGCCGTCCTCGGTGAAGACGTACGTAGGTCAAGACGAGCAAGTTTACCGAGCAAAGGGAACCAGTCCTATTCCCTCCACACTCTGAGAGTGTTACAGTATGTGCCACTCCATACCTGTTGTTGTTTCCGGTCCACACAGAAAACATTTTGTCAGAAGATGCAGAAATCTGACTAACCTCCGGCCTCTAAAACAGTCCTCACACACTGTTGCCTCCTTCTCCATGGGCTTATGGAGCTGCCAATCCGCAGTTCTCTCACAGTTCGGCTTACACCAACCACCTTTCTCTGGAGCTCCTTGCTGGCACAAAGAGGCCTCGCTCCATTACCAATGATGACGACGACGTCGGTGTGTCGGAACCAAAACCGGTGAGTCGTGGTGGAGTCACGGTGGAGTCGTGGTGGAGTCATGATGGAGTCATGGTGGAGTCCTGGTGGAGTCATGATGTAGTCGTGGTGGGGTCGTGGTGGAGTCATGATGGAGTCGTGGTGGGGTCGTGGTGGAGTTTGATGCTCTGCTGTCTGCAGGGCCTGGAAATCACCGACAGCTGTGATTGGTTTTCAGCCTCGTCCCTTGTTACAGAGCTTTCTTCTGATTGGCTGAATCTTTGAATGATTCCACAGATTGTTTCCTCTCTGCCATGTGACTCACCTGTTGACAGGTGACCTCATTCAATTTCAGGAAATATTTTATGTTTTATGTTTTATGTTTCATATTTTATATTTTGGAGTTATAAGAAAAAAGCTGAGCGAGGACCCTGAACACATCGTCTAATGAATACATATTAGAGCGAGCGCGGCTCAGACGAGGCTAATTACTGCAGACTCAGAGTAATCAGTGAATCAGTCTTACCTGCACGAGGCCGACACACCTGAGCACATTTCCAGGTGCTCTATGATTCATAACCTGCAGCTGTGTTCAGACATCTTTTATGGAGAGACGTTCTATAATTAAAGCGCCCGGGTCGACAGATCAGCGCTGACTCAGCAGGTTCGATTTACCGGCTGACCAGCGACTCAGCGCACTAATTAGGGAGCTTGTTATGTGGGTTTAAGACTCGTCTCGCTAAATTCCCGAGACGTCGAGCTCCAGACGGATATTCTCCAGGATCAAAGTGATTCTGCAGCGTTCATCGTCCAAACGGTGGGAAACGTCTTCCGGGCTTCGTCTTTGTTCTCAAATCATGAAGAAGACGACGATACAAACTCCGACTCTCACGTCCAAACGCTCGCTGCCCTACTGTCTGTAAGGAGGAGAGAGAGAGGATACAGGATGAAAGGATGGAGCGAGGAAAGGAAAGATGTCGAGGAAAAGGAGGAAAGGAAGGAGGTTGAGGTAAAATAGGAAAGGAGACAATGAAAGAAAGGTAGTGATGTACAGGAGGAGGCAGAGGAGGCAAGAGGTAGGAGTGAAAGGAGGTAGGAAGGATGACTTCAGAGATGGGGGGGTGAAAGAGCGAAGGAAGAAAGGAAAGGATGTTCAGATATCGGTTCATCACTTGTTGCCGGGCAGAAAGTCGTGTCACCTGTGGCAGGTGTGCGTTGTTTATTCGAGGAGGTCGAGGTGAACGCGTGCTGTACGTGTTTCCTGTTTTGCAGGTCAAATGTTGACCCCAACGCTCTGCACTGCAGAAGAAGAGGCGATGCTCATTCCTGTAGGTTGACCGTACTCGAGCAGTACTCCAGGAAGTACACAGAGTACACAGAGTACTACACAGCAGAGTTCTGGTGAAGGACGGAGTCATCATCAATGTTTCAGCACCGTGCGATGTTTCTCTTAATGACTCCTCTGGAGATTTAATCGACAGACAAAAATCAGGAAATAAAAACCTCATGAAGACGATGTTTATCTCGCCGCCTCCGCTCTGCCCGGCACTGTGGGAAACGTGGCACTGTCGCTGATGAAGGTAAATGTTGAACGTTTGGCCGCAGAAACACTTGAAGAAGCATTCTGACTGAAGGAACGATGCATTAAATCAAAACCTGATGAGTTTACGTGGCTGACGTTCAGTTTTTTCTTTAGGTGAGAGATGAAACATCCTCAGAGAGCTGTGAGCTGTGAATTCTGCTCTGAGTGATTTCGCTTGTGACGAATCCTCTTCTTTCATCCCACGTTGTCACATTTAGTCGCTGAGAGAAAGTTACATCAGATGCAGCGGTTTTTCTCAGGATCCCTCACCGATCACTGCCAATCCAATTCTCCCGCCCGGGATGCCCATCACGCTGCCGCTCTCCTCTCCGGCTACACGGGGTCAAACTTTAAGACATTCAGGGTCTGGAGAGCGAATCAAAGCGTGGCGGCGGATAATCTCCAATGTGGAGAGGCTTTCTGATCCTCGCGCTGCTTCTCCTCACAGTTAACATCAAAGTCTGCTCCACGAACTTCACGCCGCTGAGTGATGCTACTCCGTCAGTGAAAGGCGATGCCTCAGATGTGACGAGGTGCCTCTTAGACCGAGCCTGGCGACCGCCATTAACGACCTCTGTCACGATGCCCTCGAGCAAGGCACTCAACCCCGTAAACGAACCGACTCTTTACCTCATCTGATCCTGATTCATCCTTTCTGTTAACAGCTATCCAATAAAATGACATGTGGATCTGTCCCACATCTAATTATCTTAATTATGCAGATTTACACTGTAAAAAATAACTGTAAATTTTAACAGTACTGTAATTTTTAACAATTATCTGTAATTAAATATTAACGTTCCACTGTGTAACTATGTTCAGCTGTACTCGAGTATTTGTTCTGATTACATTACTTCTGATCAAAAACTAGACGAGTCGACAACTTTGCTAACAGCCAATCATCAACCAGGTCACCAACAGCAGACACAGCAGCAGCTAATATTACTGACTAGTCCAACAGCAGTCAGCCCAGCTCGGCGTCTGTCTTTCAGCCTTTTATTTCACCAAGCTCTCACCAACCACTAAAAGTCAGTCCCAGATTTACTCTTGTCCGGCGGCTTCTTGCTCGCTCACTCTCTCCTTTTCTCTTCTTAGCTTCCTCCGTCAGCGTCCTCTTCACTCTCTTCTCCTCTGCCATTATGTCCATAGAAGCTGCTGACTGCTGGACCTGTAAACCTCTTCTTCTTCTTCTTCTTCTTCTTCTTCTTCTTCCTGGTGGTCCAGAACATCTGTCGTTTTCAGTTTTTCAAAGTTAAACTATTTGATTTCTGTATTTTCAGGTTCATATGCATGATGCTCTTCACGGAGAGGACCGTCTGAGTTATCAGATGTTTTCCGTCCATCCACTTCAGCTCCCACCAAGCTCACCTCAGGGCTCGGTGATACATCCACATTTAATCATACTCTTCAGATATTTTGGACTCCTTCCCAGAAAGCTTTTATTTCTGCTCAGTGCCAGAACGTATGGCTGCCTCGCTCTCTCTCTCTCCACAGAAAGATATATTAGGATTCATTTTATTCATCTTCTGCGTCCCGTAGAAGATCTTCATCTGTGTAGTTTCCGGTCTCAGTCGAACACGTTGCGGTGTCCCAATTTTTCATGTGGGTTCATGTTCTCGCTGTAATTTAATGTTATCCATGCCGTTACAGGAGACAGATATCAGCCTGCAAAGTCTGAATACTGTTTGTTACAGCCTAATTCAATTTATTATCCGTGTCGTTATCAGAGGCCTGTACGGTGTCTTGGGATATGAGCTTCTCTATAACATAGATTTCAGCTGTAGATACGGCAGAGTACATAAATCACTGTGATTCAAATGAACTGTGAGCTCATTAAAATTCATTTTTCTCTCGTGCTTTGTGGATTAAACTCCTGACACTACGACTTAAACTGCTTGTTAATAAAGCTCTTCTAATAAAGCTGTGAAATATCCCTCCCAAAAGGCAACACTTATCCACTGATTTCTTTAATTACATGAGAAGGGTCATTATCAGCGGTCATGTGGTCAGGATGAATAATGACAACAACAATTAGCAGCTAAATTAAACAAATTATCAAAATTAATTCAAATTTTGGAGCCATTTATTCTCAATATGATCATTTTGTTGCTCGTGTTCTGGCCGTCACCTCTTGGCGGTCCTGCTTCTCTAAAAAAAGTCACCTGTGATGACACCCACCTGTCAATCAAAGCGTCCACGCTCTTAATCCTGCATAACTTTAAGCCTTAATATAACCTGAACAGGTGAGTTGTATATAAATTCACCCTCAGTACAGTTGTCATGAACGGGGAAAAACAGTTTTTTGTACCAGGCTGTAAACATGTTTATTTCTGCTGTGAAGTTGGACATTTGAACATGGGGACTTATGGAGACTGACTCACTTCTGGAGTCAGCCTCAAGTGGACGACAAGAGGAACTGCAGTTTCTAGCACTTCCACATCGGCTATATTTACCAGCCACAGAGGTTGCTGCTTGGTTGTTAACTTGGTTTAGCTGGTTGTTAGCTTGTTTTAGCTCACGGTTAGCTTGTTTTAGCTCTGCTGTTAGACGCTCGGTTCTCCACATTCGCTGTCCCTTCCAGACTCTTCCCCTATCAGATGATTGAATTGAATCATTGGGTCAAATACAGCAAAGTGCTGCACAGTAATGAGTCCAGTGATCTCACCATGACCCAGAAACTCCAGATTCTCGGTGACAGCGACGTCTATGTGACGCAGATTTATCTCCCAAGAGTTTGACGTTAAATACAAACAAAGCAAAATATGTTTTATATTTTAGATTCTTTAAAGAAGATCCATAACACTCACCTGGAATGATTTTTAATCAACAGGTGAACCTCATTAAAGTTAATTAGAGGAATTTCTTTCTTTTCATTGAAGGTGAACGGATGGTATCTACATGTGTGGTTCCCACCGTGAAGCACGGAGGAGGAGGTGTGCTGGTGCACACTTAACCAGCATGGCTACCACGTCATTCTGCAGAGACGTGCCATCCATCTGGTTTGAGCTCAGTGAACTCCAGACAGAGTGATGCGTCACATGACCTGACCTCCTCAATCACCTGACCTTAAACCCAGCTGAGACGGTTCAGTGTTCATCTACACGTAGAAAATAACCGAGAAGACGTGTCCAAACTTTTGGACCAGTTACTGTGAAATTCACAGTAACTAAAAGGCAGCTGTTGACAAGTAACTTACAGTTCATTGTTGTTACTGTAATTTTCACAGTAACTCTATAATTACTGTAGTTTTTTGACAGAATACACAGTATACTACTGTGTAATGTTTACAAATTACTGTGGATTTCACAGCTGAAATTTACAGTGTAGCACTGTATGTAACCATGAATGCTGAAGTTCTCAAGTCAGCTTTACTCTGAAGGATAACGAGAGGATAAATATGAGCGGAGTGTCAAAGGCTTCATATTTGGTGTCAAACTAAACAGGAAGTTTTGTTGTTTGAAATGAAAACATCGTGATCTTCCAGCGTCTGGAGGGTTAAATCAAAGACCTCGTTTAAATTCACCAGTTCGGTCTGAAAGTTGAAGTTGTTCTTTGTGGCGACACAGTCACTTTCTGACCATACAAAAGGTTCCACAGCTTTACATCGTCAATAGAAATATCAATTCCTGCGCTTTGTCTGCTGCTGTTGGTGAGCTGTCCGACCTCTCAGTCGATACGCATAATAAATTCTGTGTCTGTTTTCAGCTGGAAAGATTAAAAGATTTCAGACTTTAAATCACATGGATTGTTTGTCCAGGATGTCAACAGTCAATAGCGTCAATAGTTGATCTACCGTCATCCACCTGCTGCTTTGCTTGTGTGGATTTCCTCAGTGTCACTTCTCTCCTCTTAAAGTCGACAGGTTTGGCATGTGGACAAATTTCAGACGTCAGATATTCGTGTGGATACTTCTGCTGGTTTTGGATCTAACTGCATTCTTCCTCCTCGTGATGATGATATGAAGTCCAGACTGTCTAGAACACTCGGCTGGTTGTTCAGCTGTTTGATTCTTCGGTGTCCGTTCATCAACTAGTTAGTGTTTGATCAGAAGTGATGTAATCAGAACAAGTACTCGAGTACAGCTGAACATATTCACCACAGTGGGATTACACTCTGACATCATGTTGTTTTAAACAGAGACGAGACACGACTCACGAGGACAGATTTAAAGTTCTGTTGAGTTAGATTTTTATGCTGATTCCAAAATTCAGTTTTTTTCTAGCACGTCCAGTTTTTCCTCCACAGCTGACCCTCCAGATCAGCAAAGTTCCACTGATCAGCTGTAGTAAGACTCGCCAGCTGATTACGATTGGACTCATCTACAGCTACGTGGCAACTTGTTTGTGCAGTCACAATTGAGACAGTGCGGTGAGAGGTGTGTGCAGCTCCCAATAGGTCAGTACTGTCAATATCTGCACACAGAAAGCTAGCATAGTAGAATTAAGAGGATTTGTGCTGGCTGTTCTCTTCACCTTGTAACCATGGGCATACCGCTGTAAGTTCTGTTTGGTCTGATGCTGTTTTTGTAGTTTTCAAAGCTTGTAACTATTCCATCTTAGTGTTTTATTTACAGAGGTATATATTTCCTTTGTTCCAGGTCATGTCTGCTCCTGCTACTTCTAAACAACCCTGACTCCTTTTGCTGTATTTGTGGTAGTTTCACCATTCCAAGTCAGAGGGCAAACATCAGTGCATTTGTCAAACAAGCATATTTTGCATATTTTAAAGTAAAACTCAGTGATCAAGACAAGCCACGGGCCCCTCACAAAGTGTGCAAGCAGTGTGTCGAGAGTTTACGGATGTGGACCAAAGGAACACATGAAAAGTTGGCATTTGGTATCCCCATGGTTTGGCGAGAGCAGAAAGATCATTGCACAGACTGTTACTTTGGTTTAGTGAAAACAAGCACATGTCTGTTAAGTACAGGATTTTTCATATTTTTTAAGAAACGGGATCCTGTAGTTCAAAAACTTGACGTGATAGAGAAAAACTGAGATCAGTTTTGGATTCTGCACCCAAGAATTAGTTAAAAACAGCCGTCAGACCTAACTCAACAAAAACTGTGTCCCCCAGTGTAATTAAACAGTAAATGATAAAGAAGTCAATACATAAATTAAACAGAGGTTCTCTGATCCGCTTCACACAAACTCATCAGGTCTGAGATTTAAAGAGTTTGGGATGAACCTAATTTTGTTTTTAGTTTAAACTCTGGCGCGTTAAACAAACACTGGTTAGATAACGAGAAGAGTGCTGAGAGCAGCAGGATCCTGGATCAACACATTGTAGATGTGCCTTCTTCTTCTTGTATGTATGTGTGTGTTGTTGCTGATTGCAACCCCCTCCGATCACCCTCCCATGTAGAAGACACTACAAAGCCGTGAAACAGCCCATCCAGAGCCAGAGTCTGCTCATGCTAAGGTAACAAACACATCACTTCAGCTGATTAAACTCTCAAAATAAACATGAAAACAGAGTTATGAAGATTAGATTCTGCAAACTGACCATCGTCATTATTGAAGTGGGTAGATGTTCTTGTGCATGTCGAGCACAAATCATGTCCCACCAAAAAATCTAATAATTGCACTAATTACATTTTATCTGGGTGAAATTGTATATTTAAAACATTTATATATAGAAGTAAATATGATTTGTAACATATTTTGACGTACTTGAATTATTTTTACACCTAAACTTGCCATGTTTAGAAGTAAAAATTAAGAATTCACAACTTCAAACAGTTCGAGTTGTTAAAAGCCTAAAAAACCCCAAAAACTAACAATATCTAATAAAAATATACTATAATAAATGTTAGTTACATAAATTAAATAAATGTTGGTCAGATTTCTACAAAAACATCATTTAATCAGGCATAAAAAGAGTTCATTCCTCTTACGGAGGTGACACGGCGAGTACTTTATTTTCAGTTCAGTTATTTAAACACTGTTACTATTGATAAAGTGTTTTAATGGATGCACATCAATGACTACGGTCGCTGTTTACTTCAGGTACAAATGTCTGAACACTGGAGGTGAGCGCGGCCACAAACATTGGCGTAAAACCAGCTTTTTTTGTCATCATCAAGTGTTTGGCTGCTGCATATTTGACTTATATTCATAAACAGTTTGGACTTGATTGACAGAATTTGCAATGAAATCCCGTCTGCCTGCACACAGACTTCAACTCGTCTGAAATAAAGGGTGTTATCTGCTCGCGGTCTGTTATTACCGTCAGCGTCGGCTGAATGACTCGCCTGAGCAGCAGATCAACCCGAACGCAGAGCTGAAATGCAAAACAACAGCAGAACCTTCATCTGTGACATGATTTATTTCATATGTTTGTTTTTTCCATCAGGAACGGCGCCTCAGCTTTGACAACAGTCCGACAGAAACACTGTAAAAGTCCAAATTAAACTGTCAAGTCCAACCAGATTGTGCGTTCTGATGTGAGAATGTTGGTGTGTTTCGGTCTCAGATCTGATCTTTGTGAGGAAAGCTGTGAGTCAGGAGGACTCGTGTTCTTCTGGGTTGTTCGTCAGTTTTGCTTGCAGGAGAAGAAAGAAATTAAAGTATAATAATCATAAAGTAATGACACATTCACTCCTTCTACAAATTGACATGCTTCTTGCCAGAGTTTGTGTTTCCCAAAAAAAAAAAAAAAAAATCACAAAAATATGAGCATAACACCCAAGTTGATGAATAACACAATTTCCCTTCATGCCAAGTTAAACAAGCTCAGCGGGCCCCGCAGGGTTCGGTTGTAACGGCACATTCGCAGCAAGTCTAAAATAAATTTCATGCGCTTTGCATTTATTCAAAGCCTCCCTGTACACCATCGACTAAAGGATTCTCAAAGTGGATGCTGACATGACTTGAATTCACCAATGATGATGACTTCAAAGCTCAAAAAGACGACTGCATTCCCAAGTTCCTCGTTTTCACAATGGCAAAGACAAGAGCTGTCTGAGAGCATCAGAAGTGCCATTATCACTAAACACAAGATTTCTAAAGGGTACAAGGCCATCTCCAAAGACCTCGGTGCCCCTGCTTCAGCAGGGCATAATGTTATTAAGAAGTTTTGCTACTTGTGGAAGTGTCATGAACTTTTGGGAAAAGAAGAGCTGCAGGCTGACCTGGAGCGTAGCGTACACGGCAAACTAAACCAAGAAGGCTTCTGAGTACCCGACTGCTGAACGAAACACAAAAAGTTTCAACTGATCTCGAAGCTTATCGTGGTTACCGTTTAACATAGAAGAGGAGCCATGATGTTATGCAGCAGCTTTGCAGCTTCTGGTACTGGAGGTATGAACTGAATCATTAAATCAGAGTTGCTTCCCCAAGCAAGCAAATGACTTTAAGATATCCAGAGGGGGTTCAGAGTAGAGGCGCTGATCCCTCAGATCTAAGGCCGCTGGGGGTGTTCGGGCATCTGATTAGGATGCCTCTTGGGCGCCACCCTTTGTCCAGGAACGCCTCGGGATCCCCCAGGAGGAGCTTGAATGCATCGCTGTAGAGAAGGACGTCTGGAACACGCTGCTAAAACCTGCTGCAACTGCAAACCGACCCCACATAACTGGAAGAAAATGAACAGATGGATTACCATGTTTGGGTCGAGGTTCACGGGTCCCCCAGCACAACAAAGACCCAAATCAGACATTCAAGAGCACAAATGAATGAGCTGTTTTAAATTGGCAGTAATGAGACCTGATATCAGTCCAATGGGAAAATGAAGCAGCAGATCAGTGCAAGAAGCTCATTAGATGGTTCAAACCAATGATGGAGGTCCTGTAACGTTCTCTATAGTGAATGATATGGGTATGTCAGGTCTCAGCACATAGATACATACATGTGTCACCTTTCTGCATCATAACATCCTGACACCTGTCCCCAGGTGGTTTCAGACCAATCACACCTTGTTTCACGACTACAAATGTTGCTTACAACACATACATATGACTCTATGAAATAATTTGCTTTTAATATATATTACGCCAAGATTTAACAGAATCACGAGTTCAGTGTGTGTTACAGTGAAAATTATGCTAATCTCATCTGTGACAGATGGCAGCGTGGAGGAATTAGGTGAAAATGAGGTGAGGTGAAGTGTTTAAGTGAAGGGAACATGACTCCAGACAGGAAGTGGTCTGACATTGCAGCGGTGGAGGTCGATGTCTGCTGTGCATCGTAGGAAATGAAACATGTTTAACACGCTGCACACACTCTGTCTGATATGGTCAAATCATTTTTACAACTGTACAGCATACGGATTATATATTTATATTTATATTTATATTTATATTTTCTTTCTGTTCAGACTCAAACAGTGAATGTTTGCATGCATCAGAACCTGATATATCTCCTTCCTCTGAGCTCTATTGTTCTCTGAAACTATTAAAAATGCATCAATGCACAACGATGCACCAAATTTTGGTTATTTTGGTTATGTATTATCAAGTGTTTAGTTTTTTTAATGTAGGCTGTAATACAATTAAAAATATATTTAAAAATGACTCAAGAGTCTTCATTTCTTCTTCTTTTTCAGCCCCCGTGTGTAATTAATACTTTACACATGTAAAATGTTTACACACTTTAAGCCTGGACTGTAACAACTTTTATATTTACTTTATTCAACTTTTATTGCACCTATTTATTATTCTGGGTTATTAGCCTATATTCAAGCATAATTATTACTGTTTATTAAATGCCAAGAGCTGTACGTCTTCGGACATGTGCACTGATTCTTCCAATTTGATTTGCGAACACCTCCGCTGTTTGTATTTCCTCAATGATCTGCAGCCTCAGATTCACCATTATTTTGGTGAAAATTGCCAATTATTATGACAAAACATTGTCCTCTGTGGACGCCCTAGGGTAGGTAGAAATCACTGTCCCCACTTTGTAATTTCTTCAATCACATTTGCAGTAAAATTATTATAATAAATTAGACCTTAGACTAATTAACTATTAAGTGTATTTTATTCATAAATGGCCAGAAACTGAAGTCCACACTTGGTTGGTGTATTGTAACAGTCCCCTGTTGGTATAGTAGGAATGTATCTGTGTGTGTGTGGTGTTCTCAGTGGGCGTGATTGTTTTGATGGAGAACAGTTGGGGGTCATAAATTCTGCATGTGAACAGACGCTGCTTATCACTATCACACGTGTGTGTGTGTGTGTGTTGGACTGTGCTGACTTCACTTGTGTGCAATTCAAATGAGCTCATTTGTATGTAAGGCCATGTGATATTCCTGAAACCAGCCGGTTTGCTAATGTTTGCTAATTTTGTTAATTTTCCTCTGAAGGTTTTTTTTTTTTTTTTTGGAAAGGCGACAAAGCTGAAGTGGGGACTACTCATTATCTAAGATTAGCAGCTGTTTAGTGAGCTGTTGCTTTCTTCCCATGAAGGTTTTAGAGGATTTTCACCCTCCATGGAGATGGGATGATAACATTTACATAACACTCTGGCACAGATAGAAAAGACTCTGAGCTCTGAGCTCCCTGCTGTTGGATCGGAGGATCCGCATCCCGAAGATGCAGACCGACATGTTCGGAAAATCAGTGGGGGAGGGAGGAAGGGAGGAAGGGAGGAAGGGAGGAGGGCCGTGGGGGCTGACCTCTTATATGCAGAGCCTCGTCTTGCTCTAACATGGTTTGGATGATGCGGTGATCGAAGTGTCCGTCTGTCCGTCTTCGACTTTTTCAAACACTCGTTGTCTGATTGACTTGGTGCTCAGCGGCCGTGTTGCTCAGGACTGAAGTGAACGAGCGCATGAGCGACTCCTGAGCTGAGGAATACTTCCCTGCAGAGGGAAGACTCTACAGTTGTTACACCTTTGAATTCTTCATTTGTTGGTCGGGCCTCACTGATTACTGTACAGATGCTCAAGAACTATTTAGACGTAGCAAAACACACTTTGGTCACGTACCTCGGGTTGCCGGAGCAGAGGTTCGATCCCATGTCTCCACGTTGGCGGTCGGCGTCCTTCCCCACTGGACCATCTTCAGTATTGATGATGAAGAAGAACCAGGATCAGACTGATGGAGGAATCATGCTGAAGATTCTCCTCCATCAGTCCTGACAGAGCTGCTGAAGAACATCTCTGTTCTTCACTTTGTTTGTCTCATCATGTAGAAGGAAAACCACGTCTCCATGTCCTTCTGGACCACATGGTCACTGCTCACTGCTCCTCATGTCCTCCTACGTCTTCACTGGTCCAGTGGGTTCATGTCAGAGCACAGAGGAACTTTTACATCCACAAGTTGTGAGTTCGAATCCCGCTCAGAGCAGCACGCTCACAGGTGCAAGAAAACCAGGTGGGCAGGCTGCTGTATGTTGACACCGCTGGTTGCTTTTAAGCAGTCGACCTGAAAAACCTTTGTCCTGGCAGCGAGAGCTGGGTGAGTCCTTTTTTTGCACACTGACTGTCCTCAGGTCTCCTTTGAATCATGAAATTCAACACAGTGAGTTCAGGTCGGTTCCCACGTGTCAGCGAACGCCTCACCTGCCTGTCTCTTTCAGAGCGTGCAATAATCTGAACACGAGCTGCAATCACAGAGCTTCATTATTGAGTTTTGTCATCTCTGCTCGGAGCAGACGTTGGCTTGTTTCCTGACAGGTGGTCGTTGTTTGTCATTGTTAAATCATGTCTGGCCTCTGTGCTGGGATCGACTGCCACGATGATTCAGAAGAAACTTTCTACAGTTCAGTTTCTTTCGTATTCACAGAGGAGGAGAAAAGCTGGACAGGCGGCGGCGTCACGTGGCTCTGTTTCTTTCTTTCTTTTTAACCTTCCACAGAAAAGCAGAGGTTCTTTTGTTTGGCCGTCGTCCAGCCTGCCGGCGCTCTGCGGCCCGGTCAGCTTCGGTTTGTGCACAATCTTCAGACAGTCGTTGGCATTTAAGTTGACTGCTCTTAACCTTCAGCTGAGTGCTGCGCAGAGACCGAGCCCAGGTCTGGAGTTGTATCAGCTGAAGGGCGCTCTGAGCACAGTCGACAGGAGTGCAGCATGAAAACAGATACAGATATTAAGACACATTTTCAATCACCTCGCTCTCGCTGCGCTTCTATTTCTGTCTCCTTCAGCTGATGTCCGTCCCCGCGGACCGTTTCCTACAATCCATCTCTGCCTCCTGCCGAATAAATCTGGAGGATGAGAGTCGGATCAGATCCTGGCAGTACCAAAGGGAGTTTGGCAACACAGCAGCACAAACGTGTGTGTGTGTGTGTGTGGAGGGAACATGAGAAAGATTAAAAACATGCAGACAAACATGTAAAAAAAAGTTTAAATCCATGGGGAGCAGCGAGCGCCACCAACGTCTCAGAGAGTTTATCTGAGCGCCAAAAAAATAAACAAACTCCAAAAAGTTCCTCCATCTTTTCTGGAGCTCTCAGAGAGAACGACGTGGACGTGACTGCCTCGCCTCACGTCCAATTACTGCCGAACAACCAGAGACGAAACTACAAAAACCTCCAGCCAATTCCCAGACAACCATTAGCTGCTGTTAGCTAATGTTAGCTCATTTTGTTAGCTGCTGTTACCCGGTCTGCCTGGACTCTGAACTCAGAGAGGCAATGTTAGTGTTTGTTCCACAGGCAAGAAGAAGAGGAGGTTTACAGGAATGTTGACGGGAGCGGAGCCAGTGTCGTGCCAGAACCGGAGCTTCTATGGACATAATGGCAGAGGAGAAGAGAGTGAAGAGGACGCTGACGGAGGAAGCTAAGAAGAGAAAAGGAGAGAGTGAGCGAGCAAGAAGCCGCCAGACAAGAGTAAATCTGGGACTGACTTTTAGTGGTTGGTGAGAGCTTGGTGAAATAAAAGGCTGAAAGACAGACGCCGAGCTGGGCTGACTGCTGCTGGACTAGTCAGTAATATTAGCTGCTGCTGTGTCTGCTGTTGGTGACCTTGCTTACTCTGTTCTTCTGGTAACTCAGGCTTGTTGAAGAGACGCTCTGCTGGATCCCCCCCGAGGTCTGTGCACAGAGCAAACAGCCAAAAATAGTGGAGTGGTGCTGTAGATGGGGATGTAAAGGAATACTGTGAGGTTTGAAAGGTGGCTCTGAAAAGTTGAAGCCTGCAGCTGAAGTCAGATTTACGGTTCCTATTGTGACCTAGTTTTATTTAAAGCATCAAAACATCCACAGAAACTTTTTGAACCACCGCTGCAGAATAATCCACTTCTCCACTGTCCATGTGCAAGACGCTTTTCTATTGTTCACGTCTTACTTCTGCTCATTTCATCCTTTTTCATGCCACACTTCTTCTTCTTCTTCCCTCTGCACGTCTTTCTCCAGCTCAGAAAAGCTTTATTCTCATTTCATTTCGTGTCTTTGTGCATGTTAAAGTCTCCATGAAGTCAAACTTTAAGTGTTTCTGTCCTCCAGGGTCTGTCCAACACCGACACAAAGTCATGTTTTTTCAGTATTTCAGACAGATAGCTGCTGATGCTTTTGCATAGCTGATGCATAGCGCAATGCATAGCGCAATGCATAGCGTCAGTCTTTGAAGGTTTTGAGGATCAGTGTGTGGCGTTGTACTTACATACAGGAAACTAACGTGACCATGAAAAGCTCAAAGTCCGAGTTTAGTTTGTCTGTTCTGGGCTCCTGTAGAAACACAGCGGTTCAGCATGGCGGCGTCTGTAGATATAAAGTCAGCTGATGAAGACACTTCTGGAGATTATATTTCATTTCTTCCTCCTCTCACTCTGGACCTTTTGAAAAAGTTTCCAGCTGATGAAATGTCACACAACCTCTGACGGAGCGTTTGTAAGTCCATGGTTGGTGCTGTGGGGACACACTCGTCTTTACCTCGTCCTCAGGGGCGATGTTTGAAAAGACTGAGACAGACTGTCTTTGTCGGAGGACACTTTCATCATCGCGTCTAACTCACTGATGACACACTGCAACACAAGTCAGTCAGTCGAGCTGCTGCATGAAGGAGAAAATCCACGAAAACAAAAAGAGAAATATGAAATCTGCAAACAGCCGCTAAGATGCCGACACTGACTAATGTAGGTCGGACGGCTCGAGCTTTGCTGTCAACTTTATTCATCATCAACACCGAACAGAAACAAATTCTGATGGATAAATAAAATAACAAAAAGCAATGAACGACAGAACAGGAAGCAAACATCTCCACCGAGGTGTTTCTACAGGAACGTTTGAGGTGTCTGTCAAAGACACCGGTGTTACAGTCAACCTCGCAACCCGCACAACAGCAGACACAGCAGCAGCTAATATTACTGACTAGTCCAACAGCAGTCAGCCCAGCTCGGCGTCTGTCTTTCAGCCTTTTATTTCACCAAGCTCTCACCAACCACTAAAAGTCAGTCCCAGATTTACTCTTGTCCGGCGGCTTCTTGCTCGCTCACTCTCTCCTTTTCTCTTCTTAGCTTCCTCCGTCAGCGTCCTCTTCGCTCTCTTCTCCTCTGCCATTATGTCCATAGAAGCTGCTGACTGCTGGGCCTGTAAACCTCTTCTTCTTCTTCTTCTTCTTCTTCTTCTTCTCCTTCCCGGTGGTCCAAAACACCTGTGGTACAAACACTAACACTCCCCTGGTGCTCTGAGCTCACAGCAGCTAACAAACTGAGCTAACAAACTGAGCTAACATTAGCTAATGGAAGCTAACAAACTGAGCTAACATTAGCTAAAAGCAGCTAAAGTTGTCAGCAGTTTACTTCACTGTCCATCAGGAAACTCTGTAAATCACAGAGAGCTGAGGCGTGTGAGAACAGACGTACAGATGACAGAGACAGAGTTCACCTGAGTACAGGTCAGTGTAGCCTCACCTGGATTTAAAGAATTCATCTTGTTTGACTGTTTCTGACTGGATGCTGTCGTGCTATCTCCCGTTTTAATCTGCAGCCTCACGTCTCAGCTGCGTCTCGCAGGTATAACCGACCTGAACTGAAGCGTTTACATCTAGTCAGGCCCGGTTGATCACGCCTCAGCACCTGAAGTGTTCAGACTTTGAGCTGCACTGCCTCGGGCTCTGGAAGTCCCGACCCCCCTTACGTCCGACAGCCTGACACCCAAACTGTGTTCAAATCCCACCTCCACCCTCTCCTGTTCAGACTGATTTTAACCCCCTCCTGTCCGAGCCTTGTGTCCTCTATATAAGTCTAAAACATGTAGGTTGTGATAAACGGGCTGGAACATACAGACTGACAGATGTGATGCTTCCACAAACTGTTCCAAACAAAATGTTTGAATGTCGGTAATCAGTGTTTCCTCAGCTGTTAAAGTGTCACTTTGATATGGAAGCAAATCAGCGTGAGCACGCGGAGACGTTAAACTGTCTGAGTGCAAACTGCAGGTGCATCGAACACAACAACCCAAAAAAACTAAAAATGTTCATCAGGGAAACATCTCGTCATTTTAAAATCATTCCCAGCTAAATAAAGTCCTGATCTGGCTGTTTACGGGGGGGAGAGTTCGCTGAAGAGTCGGCAGGGAGGACTGACCGGGTCGACGTGACTTTTCCACACATACACTAGTCGACTTTTGTAGCTCTACTGTTGTTTGTTCTTGTTGTTAATTAAAAGCTATAAATGCCACCTGTTTGGTGTCAAATAAAGAGGAAGTTGTGTTTTTGGGGGGTTTTCTGGGGGAGAGTTCACAGAAGAGTCGGCAAAAAGGACATAATGGTTGCAGTGACTTTTCCACATAACTTCAAAGATCAAAGATAACACAGGTTGCCAAAAACGCGATTTACTACCACATCACTCTTTGTTAGAACAATGTGGGTAAACTGAGGGACTTACCCGGCTCTCACTGCCCAGGCAGAGGCTGTTTTCTTGGGAGAGTTCACTGAAGAGTTGTCAGGGAGGACTGACCGGGTTGACGTGACTTTAACAGATAAACTGACCATTTGTTTGTCATGGAGCTGAGCTGGAAATATTTATTTACAACAGTTATAATATACTGACATCCCCCGCTCTCACTGCAGGCTGTTTTCTGGGGTGGAATGTGCGCCGAAGAGTCGGCAGGGAGGACTGTCTGGGTCGACATGACCTCTAAATTTGTTGATTTTCTTCTCATGAGTTGCCAAAGACAAACCCTGGAAAGCTGCGAAGACATTGTGCTGCTGATGGACGCTAACGCTACCTTTGCTGCTGACTGTTTTGTTGCTACCCCATCCACTTTGATACTTTTCTTACGGGAACATTTGACCGGGCTCGGCTTTGTGACGTCGCAGCTCTGTTTCTTGGTTTCATATCTCACTGTAATGTTTCAGAAGTGTTGATGCACTGTGGATCAGAACCTCATGCAAGCAGACTTTAAATAACTCGAGCTAACCCTTTAAAGGAAAAAGAACACAGAGCCGACGGGTCGTCCATATCTTCTTTATTATTCTGTGTCTCTGTGAATAACTGGAGCTGGACGCCCTGAAATGAACTCGTGGCTTTGCTGTTTCCAGGAAACGAGCCGTCTGAACAAACCTCTTCTTTTTGTTATTTCAAGAATGACTTCACATTTTTGTTTTCATTCTCCACCTGCTGGGAGCTCCATGCAGGTTAACACCACCCTGCAGCTCCCCGATAAAACACAGAGGAGGAGGAACAAACACGAGCCGCTCTGACCGGGTCCGGTCCACTTCAGGCTCAGCTTCACGTGCATCATGTGATCCAGTATGATCAGTGTACGTTGACTGCACACAGCTGTCCGTCAAACCCTGTCGCCGGGTCAACGCTGAGTTGGTGCTTAAAGTTAATTTGAAGTGAGCGTGACCGACTGCAGCGCCCCGCTGAGTTCCTCCCACGCTTCAGTTCACTTCACAGAGTTAAACAGTCTCGCTCGTTTGTTCTGCAGCACAGGAAGTGCTGTTATACAACAGCTTCTTCTTCTGCTGCTGCCTGCAGGGAGGAATTATGTTCTGTTGTTGCTTTTATATAACGTGAGAACAAAGTGCTCAAAGACGCTTCGTTAACTTCAACACAGACGACTGTTTACCTTCATTAAAATGACAGCAGGCGCTTAATAACCACAAATACTGTCTAAAACTTGGACGTAGTCTCCGTGACGTCCCCGCAGACTGTCTAAAACCTGGACGTAGTCTCCGTGACGTCCCCGCAGACTGTCTAAAACCTGATTTCCCTCCTTTCAGACTGAGGCAGTGAGACGATGAGGTTTAAATCTCTGATTTCTTAATTGGTTTGTTCATTTAATTTCAGGTGTGACACAGAGATTGGGATTAAATCAGAGGAAACATTTGAACTGATGCTGACAAAGCAGCAGGAAGGTGAAATGTTAATTCCAGTTAAGATAAGGACAGGAGTCCTCGATATCTCTGTGTCACGAAACCTTCCAGGAAGGTTCTGGCAGCGGTCCTGAGGTGAAGGAGGATTTGAATGAGATCCAAAACGGGACAGTGTGATGGATGAGGAGCTGCAGGGACTCGGACTCCTGGGAAATGGTGTTTGAAAAGAAGGATTCTTTCAAATAACTCAAGTCCCTGCAGGCTGTCAAAACACTGAATCGATCCTGGAACGCTTCATTTGGTCAGTATTGGATTTGTCAACACATAATGCAATTGTCCTGCAGCGTGGGGCGGAGGGAGGACGGTAGGCTTGTTCTCCAGCAGTTAGTCCTGAATGTTTGTGTGTTTCTAACTTCTGTCTCAGACTAGAAAGCTCCAGAACAAAGCTAGTAAGTGAAGAGTGAACATTCAACGTCCTCTTCGCTCTCTTCTGCTCTGCCATTTTGTCCATAGAAGCTGCTGAGCCCATTTACATTGGACGTACACCCCCGTCAGCATTCCCCCGGGCCTGAAAACCTCCTCTTCTTCTTCCTAGTGGTCCAAGACACTCCATTAGCTAACAGCAGCTAACAAACTGAGCTAACATGAGCTAACAGCAGCTAACAAACTGAGCTAACATGAGCTAACAGCAGCTACAGTTGTCAGCAGTTTACTTCACTGTCCATCAGGAAACTCTGTAAATCAGAGAGAGTTGAGGCTTGGCACATTTTCGCAGCTGGCTGAGGACAGACCAGGAAGAAAACTGGAAAGTGTCACTAGATGCAACAAATATTCCTGTTGGGTCTTCTCATATATATTATACACATATATAGTGACAGCCCTTGGCCTTCTGACTGTGTTCTGGTTGCTCGGTCACCTTCTTCCAGCCTGGATCATCTCAAGATGGCTTCCTCTTTCCTTCTCTTGCCTTTTGGTCTCGGTTCTGATCGTGTGAAGGAACAAAGGGCGAGGGGATGCTGTTCAAAAAGACAAATAAATCTAACAAAAAGAGAACTCTAAACAGAGCCTATACTATCTGAAACCATCAAAACCAAAACGAGAAAGGAAAACCTCACTATCTAAAGTAATACTTACCCCTAAGCTAGTGAATATAACAGAAATCTTCTACTCGTAGTCAGTACTATACAAAACTAACTAAAGCCTGCCCCAGTCCCAGAAACAAACAAAACAAACCTCCACAAACAAGGTAACTACTGTTAACGTTCACAAATTATGTAAGTTGCAACGAACGAGGCGAGCTCAAGACACAAAACACAAGTCGCCATGATGCTCTGCTGGCTGCAGTTTAAATGCCCGTGCTGGGGCAATTTGGCCCTGAGGATTGGCCAGTCGGGAGAGGATACAGCACCAATCCCGGGCCTCTCGGCTGCCAATATCCGGCGCCATCGGGGCCACACCTCCTCAGCTGGGGTCCAATCACCGCATGGCAACTGCACACTTGGATTTACATAAGGACAAGACTACACACACCACGATACACGGGCGAGAGACAAACAGAACAGAGACCCCCAACATGTAATTCATTTTGGCCTAAAAATAACTTTTATATTTACTTTATCCATTCTGCTTCACTTATGATCAAACTAGTAACCAGCGTTAACGTGAATCAGTAACATTACTAACTTAACTTCGTGACAAAGAATGAACTGCTGTGTTTCAGCCAGCACCTTCCCTCACTTTTTTCTTCTTTTCTCATAGCGGCTGGTCACATTATGTTAGTATAATTTATCATTTTTGTTATATTTTTTAATTCTCACAAATTGTTTTGACAAAAATTGGCAGACCCCCTGCAGTACCTCTGAGGACCCCGTAGGGGTCGCGGACCCCTGGTTGAACACCCCTGACTTAAAGTATTCATGTTCTTTGTTATGCTCTCCAACAAGCCGGGCCTAACTATACATATGTCTATTAATATTCTGGTACCAGTGACAGCACAGATGCTTTTGTTTTAAAACTGATATCACAATCACACATTTTAGACATCTTGTTTTAATAATTATGATGTTTAAACGTCAGTTCAGTGAGTTTTCTGTCTCAAAAACATAAACAAAATTGATTTATTTTAAAAAGCACAACTTCCTCTTTAATATGATACCAAGTATGAGACATTTGTAGCTTCTTAAACTGAACAGCTGGATCGCAGCAGAGGGGATGCAGCTCAGTGAGACGCTGTGCATGTTGTCACTAACAATATTTTAATGGGTTGGCTTTTGTGGCGTTCCCAGGGTCAATTTTTGGTCCACTGTTGTTTAGCTGCTTTCTGCTAACTTATCAAGAAAAACCCTCCATCATTATGCTGATGACACTCAGTTATATATTTTACATCCCCAGATGATCTGAGCCTGATGTGAATATATCAAAGATACAAAGAAGTAGTCGCGTTTTTACAGTTAACAGCAACAAAATGAAAAACCTGGTTCATGTAAACAGACAAGAACATTATTTATTATATATCTGTAGTCATTCCATGTCTCTTTGAGATCATTTCGTGTCTCCTTAACGTCGTCTTGTGGTCGTCTCGTGCCTCTTGGTTGTCTTACCTCTGTACTGACATCAGGATTGTTCAGTAAACCCTCTGAGTATTTGTAACACTTTGCAGTCAGAACATTGAAGGCTTGTTCCTTCATTTTTTGGTTATTCAGAAATCGACCCATACGGTGAGGAGATGTTACCTTTTGAATGAATGTTAACAATGAAGAGCTCACGTGGGATACAGTTAGCTCTCCAGCTTGTTTCAGTATGATTTCTCTCCCTGGCTGTTGATGAGACCCCTCGAGGTTTCTGCCGAATGAATGTGACTGATTTCACAGTTTACATCATCACCGAGCATCAAACCTCCCCGACACTCCGCGGTCTGCCTCTGCAACTCCGCATGAGTAACAACACGACTCCCGCTGTGCTGAATACACAAGGGTGACCCAAAATAACAAAGAGCAGATAAAGAAAGAGCTCCTGGGAGGTTGCAATGCAGCGGGGGTCGGTCGTCAGACGTCACAGCACTCCGATGTCGAACAGTAATTAAACATGTGTTAAACTGTGTCAGAGATAACGTCCCATCCATACGTTACAAAGTGATGACGAGTGCAGCGAGGGGAGGCTTTGAAGTGTGTGTCTGCATACATCAACGCTCAGCATGGTTCCTCATGGAACCTAAAGATGTCTGACTGAGTCCTGTCAGCAGGAGGCAGCGCCGAACTTTCAGAGTTTAATGAGCCAAGACGAGGTGAGCTTTGTACAGTGTTCAGGTCATAACGTCATGGTTAACACGCTGTGTCTAAAAACCAATCAGCAACCTCCGTGACTGTGAAGTGAAGCCAACACAGGAAGTTCCTCAAACCTCTACTTGACGCTGATCTTCAGAAGTTTGTCACAGAGACTATGTCCAGGTTTTAGACAGTCTGCGGGGACGTCACGGAGACTACGTCCAGTCTGCGAGGACATCACGGAGACTACGTCCAGGTTTTAGACAGTCTGCGGTCACGGAGACTACGTCCAGGTTTTAGACAGTCTGCGGGGACGTCACAGAGACTACGTCCAGGTTTTAGACAGTCTGCGGGGACATCACGGAGACTACGTCCAGGTTTTAGACAGTCTGCGGGGACGTCACGGAGACTACGTCCAGGTTTTAGACAGTCTGTGGGGACGTCACAGAGACTATGTCCAGTCTGCGAGGACATGACGGAGACTACGTCCAGATTTTAGACAGTCTGCGGGGACATCACGGAGACTACGTCCAGGTTTTAGACAGTCTGCGGGGACGTCACAGAGACTACGTCCAGGTTTTAGACAGTCTGCGGGGACGTCACAGAGACTACGTCCAGGTTTTAGACAGTCTGTGGGGACGTCACGGAGACTACGTCCAGGTTTTAGACAGTCTGCGGTCACGGAGACTACGTCCAGGTTTTAGACAGTCTGCGGGGACGTCATGGAGACTACGTCCAGGTTTTAGACAGTCTGCGGTCACGGAGACTACGTCCAGGTTTTAGACAGTCTGCTAAGACAGACAGAAGTGTTGTCAGAATAAATTTTGCGCATAAAGGACTAACTGAGTAAAAACAACTTTGGTTTAACGTCCATGTTATCCGACAGTCTTCAAACCGCTTGCAGAGGTCATGAAAGCAGCTTCACATTAATTAAATGTTAGATGTTTTTTATTTCAGTGTAATTTCTGGCACGAGATGGGAGAGAATGATTCTAATTGTGTCGTCTCTGCGGGGCTCGAGTTATCATCCAGTGACTTCATTATAAATGTGGAGCGATGCTCCAGTGATGGCCGGCGCCCCGGGAGCAGTTTATTGGGGTTTGCTGCCCTTCTCAGGGGAAACTCGCGGAGGCGAACTGGCACCTCTCCAGCTCCCCGTCCTCCCTCACTCTGTACTGTGCTTCGAGCTGGGCTTGAACCAGCTCAGCTCCCGAGCCAAGTCCCCCGTGCACTGATCCACTGCCGCCCAATTAGCTGGTAATTATGATTCCAGCCCTGAAACTCAAACTGTCATCATCGACGCCAAAGTCTCTTTATTACGTGAAGCATCTGATCAGTCTTCAGCTGAGAAGTGAAAGAGATTTTTCAGGTATTCTTCGTGTTATTTTAGAGTTTGTGGCGCGGCGTGCTTGCTGTTTGATCCAGTCATCTATGTCCAGGCCTCATTCAAACCTCATTCATAATGAAGCTACGAGCGCTTCACACGTTGAACTCTAATTAAAACATTTCTGGAAATGCCGCCGACGCTCACATGCAGGAAGAGATTCACGCAGAGTCGGGAGGTGTTGATGATCGCGTGAAGAGCAACAGGACGGAGCTCCGCGGGCAGGCGAGAATCCGAAGAATCAGAGGCTGCATGTGTTTATTAATTAACTAACATATTTCAGATGTCAGACATCCGTTTGTTGGGTTTTATTTCGAACACACGCTCGATGTTTCCCCAGACGATGTGTTCGTGTCAAACCAGCTCAGAGCTCTTCACTGTGAAATTGGATTTGACTTGTTGAATTAGTTTCATGCTGCAGGTCTCCACGCTCACAAAGAGGCTGTTTGTTTATCAAACAGGTACTTTTATTCAAATACTCGTCAAGTATTTCCATTTATACTCTACTCCACTGCATTCATCTGACAGCTTTTGTTCAAATTCTTCTTCTTCAGCTGAATAAACTCTTGTGGATGGCTCATAATTCAAAAAACACTAAAGGCATCAGAGTCAAATTATACAAAGACTCAACCTCGATGAATAAAAATTCAACTAATTACATAAAGCAGTGTTTGGAAAAGAAGCTAAGATGCTAAAACCTAAATGCTAGATGCTAAAAGGATTCCTGCTGGAGATGTTTCTTTGTTGCCCCCCAACCAGATGTCCAAATTTAGTCGGGCTCAGCGCTCCTGCTGGATGGTGTGGATCGGTTTCAACACACCGTGTTCGTATCTTCTGGTCGTGCCAAAGTCTTTGTGGAAAGCAGCGGCCCATCCGGTCTCAGAGATTCTGTTACGCTTTGGTACGTTGGAAATATTCCTAACCCCGACCCCCACCGGACACGTCTCCGTCACGTCACGGTGGGCATCACTGTTTTGTTCCGTCCTGCATCGACTTCAAACTGCACCAGGAGCGTTTCTCCCTCCACACTTTGTTTACTTGCTCAGATTTGGTCATTTTCCTGGTTTATGTGCTTCTAAATATGCTTCTACACGTGTAAATATGCTACGTAGTTCATTTGTTTGCGCACACACAACGCGGCGAGTCCACGCCCAATGGAATTTGGAGGTAGAAAATCTTTAAGGCTGCAGAAAAAAATACTCCAGAGGAATTCTCCAATCACGACCTTCTTATTATCCCAATCAACTTTGTTTATTTAACAGAGAAAATCACTTTCAGTCTTCAAATATAAATGCTGGAAGAATGGATTTTTACCATGTAGACTTTCATGTTTTTTAGTCTTTGTATCCATCCATGACCTGAACCTGAAGTCCAAGTAATCAAAATTCTCCACAGACCACAGACTGTCTAAAAACTGGACGTAGCTCATGTGTGTTTTAGTCATGTCTGTTGTTTCTCTCAGAGTTTGGTATCCAAAGTTTGACTTGACCTGTCTGAGTCTGTTATCTTGCTACTTAAAGTGACTTCCAGCCTCTGCAGGACGTCTTCCAAGTCGTCTGTGCTGAAAGTTTTCCGGGCAGGTTAAGCCTCTCCGTGACCTCCTTAAGCTCTTTTCAGAGGCACCAAAAGGAAGAACCGGCTGTCCTCAAAGAACTCTGAGAATATTTACCCAGGCGGGGTCTGTAAATCTGCCCCGTCAGGTCTCCACTGAACGTTCAATCACTTCATGACTGCAGATGGTATCAGAGGATTTAGAGGCAGATTAAACGACCTGTGCGGCAGCTTAGTGACATCTAGTTGCTGATTACAAACCCCTTGCCTCACCCTCTCTTTCCTAGAGCCAGTCTTAGTTTGTCCTGTGTGAGTTGATTTTGAAGTTCTTAATCTGTTCCAGTCGTATTTTAAAGGACCAGAGTGTCGGAGTTAGTGACATCTAGTGGTGTAGTTGCTGACTGTAACCCCCTCACCTCACCCTTTCCTCCCTAGCTTGAAGAAGAAACTATGGGGGCCCATTGTGGAGCCATTTGTCTGTTCTGGGACACCGTAGAAACATGGCAGACTTATAAAAGTCTCATTCTGATTTTCAGGTGATTAAACTCGAATGAGTAAAAATACTCATTATGCTGAGAATAATTATTGATCGATGGAAGCAGCATGTTTTATGTTTCATGTTTTTCATGAGCAGTCTGAATCTTAAAGGTATGAGGCCACTGCAACTGCTGAATAAGTAACGAGATCGATGTTTCCTCTGAAAAAACAAGAAAATGCAAATGAAGAAGAGTGCAGAAGAAGTTCAGTGTTAAGACACTTTTCATCACTGCAGAGGAGCCAAACAGAAAGGGAATATTTCTTTCTCAGTCCTCACTGTCGACTCTTCAGTGAACACTGCCCTAGAAAAGCCAAAAAAATACAACTTCCTCTTTCCAAACGTGGCATTTGTAGCTTTTTAAATTCAACATCAAGAACAAACAACAGTAGAGCTACAAAAATCGACCAGTTTATGTGTAGGAAAAGTCATGTTGACTCGGTCAGTCCTCCCTGTCGACTCTTCTGTGAACTTTCCCCCCAGTAAACAGCCTCTGTCTGGGCAGTGAGAGCCGGGTCAGTCCCTCTGTTCACCGATGGTGATGATGTGATGATGAACTCTGCACGGTGGGTCAGGATCTCCCTCACAACACAACCTGACAGCTTCCAGGAGATTGTAAAGGCCGGGGACACAACAAAAATCATAGACATCAACGTAATGATGGATATTTCTGGTTCTGGTTGTTGATGACGACTTAAACCATCTACAACACAAAGATCAGGACTTCATTTAACGTGTTTTTTAACATTTAATAGGCTGCTTCTCTTTATACCTGTTTCTGTTCAGGCAGCCTCGTGAGTCTCTTTAGAGATAAAGAACTGATGTAAACAGACAAAACATCGATCTTGAGACAGATACAAGCTCCTCGTCCATGTCTGTCTGTCTGTGTCCTGAGTTGACTCTGTAAATTCGACCCACTTCACCGACATCAACAGAAACTCATTCAGAAGTTGAATTTTCTGCTTCGTGCTGCAGAGTCGAACACAAATGATGAAAAATCCACTGAAACATTATAAAGTTGTGATGTGCTGCCTCCAGCTCTTCAGTCTTTTGATCATCTGAGGTCTTTGACTTAATGTTGAATCAGAGAGAAAAGAAAGAGACGAAGAACACGAGCTCAGTCCATTTCTGACACTTTGTTTTGAGATTCAGCTCAGTGAACTGGATGTGAGGTGATGATAACTAATTCTTCTTTTCTGTTGTGCTTCATCATAATTAGTGTTGGTGAACCCTGATGGGGTCATGACGGTGTTTGGTGTAATGTGGCAGTCTGTCAAAAGTTAATAAATATTTGTTTGTTTTCATGGTTATTTTTATGGAAAAATAACTCATTTGTATTACAGAAACTTGTAACTGCGTTGAGGAAAAACAAAATTCTTCCGTTAGGACATTTCTGTAACTGATGAAAGTTCCCTTTGAATTCAACCCAATATCACGCTGTGGTGGCCAATCAGATCAGTCAAACTGCTTAAATTTGAGTGAAACTGAGCGCGCTCCAGGTGGCTTCACGGACTAAACTCTGATACTTCATGAACCAGTTTCTACGACCGAGTCTGACTCAGTTTTTACTATAAAATAGAGACATGAGTGGAGCCGTTATCGTGCCAGAACAGGAGCCGGGCGAGCAGGCATAATGGCAGAGGAGAAGAGAGAGAAGAGGACGTTGACATAGGAAGCTAAGAAGATGAGCAAGCATCCGCCGGACAAGAGTAAATCTGGGACTGACTTTTAGTGGTTGGTGAGAGCTTGGTGAAATAAAAGGCTGAAAGACAGACGCCGAGCTGGGCTGACTGCTGTTGGACTAGTCAGTAATATTAGCTGCTGCTGTGTCTGCTGTTGGTGACCTGGTTGATGTTTGGCTGTTAGCAAAGCTGTCGACTCGCTAGTTTTTGATCAGAAGTAATGTAATCAGAACAAATACTCGAGTACAGCTGAACATGTTTAACACAGTGACCCGAGCATGAGTAGAAAATTGCTTTTGTAAAATGAAGATGTGATTTTTTGACTTTTAATCAGCCTCACGTCACATGAATAAGTTGATATTTTTGAAGTCATCCAAACATATTTAATGGATCAGTCCTTGTTCGTACGACGCCACGCGATGATCCCGATGATCGCGGGGGCAGATTGTCTTTTTGTTTGACTGACAGGCCGGCCTGTCGACGCAGCAGCGCACTGTAATTACACTGCAGGAGCTGAACTCGCTGTTAAAATTCAGCAGATACATTTAATTTGACAGGCTGGGAGTCGATGCTTTTGTATTCCCGGCATCGCGTATCTCTGAGCAGATTTTCAAACTTTCTTTATTGCTCTTCTGTTAACTTTTTCTCGTCTCTTTGTTGAGCTGAATCACAATCTAAGATGGTATATGTGAGTGACATCCACCAAACCTCGGTTTGTAACGAAGCACACGAACAAGAAGCCTCACACCGAGGCACGTCTCGAGAATCCTCTACACCAGACGTCACTTCTCCTTTGAATCACTTAAACTGTGTGGACATCCAGTTAAATGGCTCAAGAGACGGTCCGGCCTCACAACAGCTCCTCATTAATGCTCCTTCAGACTGATCAACAACAAAAAAAAACATCCCCAACCACGAGAACATAGCTGCACAAAGAAGTATCACGCAAGGCCATGCTGTTATTCAGAATATCAACACGACCTCAGTGAGATATTTCACAACAACAAGTTCCATTTAAGAGTTAACAGTAACCCTGAAATCCCACCGGGCACGTCTCCGTCACGCTTGTTTTGTTCCGTCCTGCATCGACTTCAAACCACCGGGAGCGTTTCAGAGCGTTTCTCCCTCCACACTTTGTTTACTGGCTCAGATTTGGTCATTTTCCTGGTTCATGTTCTTCTAAATATGCTTCTACATGTGGAAATATGCTACATACTTCATTTGTTTCTCTTTTGTCTGTTTTTACGACCGGCAGTTTGCACGAAGGTGTTTTATTTTGAAAATCCACAGGGTTCTCTATGAGCAGGGGCCCGCTTCTCGGACGCTTCTGAACCGGACCGCGGTGGAGTTTGATCCATTGACTAGAACAGACGCGCAAAACTACGCGCCCGCGTCCGGTGTAATTTGGGGTAAGAAGTGACATGAGAGCTTGAAGGAGCTTTAGTTTCATGCAAACTGCTAAGATGTTTATTTTTTAACGTTCTACAGAAGTATAAGTTTGTCTGACGTTGTCTAAATGTTAGTTATTGGTTTGATTAATGGTTTATTGATGACTGGCGGTGGCTGATCAGGTTTATTATCAGCTGATCGTGTTCAGTTTCTAACTGCAGGTTTGTCTTACAATCTGAGATACGCTAATGTAACATTAATAGTAGCAGAGCTGTGCAGTGATACGTGTAGTTACAGGTCTCAGTGCTGAGCGCTCACTGAAGGATCACCTCGTCTAGCCTGTTTCTGCACACTTTGCCTCCACATTAAACTTTTAGCAGACTCTGTCACTTTGTGGCTCTGCAGGATTTTTAGCTTCAGCTAAAAGCTCCCTGAGTGTTTGCTGAAAGCTTGTGAACACAGCCCTGCAGGTGGAGCAGTAAAGGTCACCTCGGTTTAATGCAGCTGATGTTCGAGGACACACGAAACAACCTCGGTACATTTCCTGCTTAGATCATAATCAATCCCACAATCCTCTGCTTGTCTTCAGGTGTGAGACTCCGTCAGTGCAGTGGGTGCAGGAATGTGTCCTGGGTGAAGCAGCTCTCTGCTGGTGTTCCCTGTGCGCTCTCTTGTAGATAACTTCAAACTCTGCTTTGAAATATTAACCTCACATAACTTGGATGCAGCGTTTATTTGGGTGGAGGCCTGGCAGACAATATTTACATCCTGTTAGATCATCATATGGTTTCCCCTCTGATGTCCTCAACTCTCTGTGATTTACAGAGTTTCCTGATGGACAGTGAAGTAAACTGCTGACAACTGTAGCTGCTGTTAGCTCAGTTTGTTAGCTGCTGTTAGCTCAGTTTGTTAGCTGCTGGTAGCTCAGTTTGTTAGCTGCCCGGACTGCGAGCTCAGAGCACTGGGGGAGTGTTGGGGAAATGCTGACGGTAAGTAGAGCTGCTGTCGTGCCAGAACAGGAGCTGGCCGATGTAACAGGCTCAGCAGCTTCTATCAAATCTAATGAAATGTATCAATCAGGCTCTGAATGATCTGATCTGAATGGAAGCTCTGGAAATGTGTTTAATTTAAACATTCAGCCATCTTATCTCTGTATTACAAGTTTAATGAAATTTGATGTTTAAATATGCAAATGAGGCATTAGCTCATGCTAATATGAAATAAATTGTGTCACAGAAGAAAAAAATCGAGCTTTGAATGAAAACATGTTTCCCGTCGTCTTCTCACTGGATCGTTGTTCGTGATGATGAGCGGACGCGACGGCGTCGTCACTGTCATTTAATGACATTCACTCTCATTCATGAACCGACAGTCCAGAGACGACGGAGAGCGTGTGAGCGGATCAGAACAGCAGAACTCCAGACTCCAGCAACCCTCCCCAGCAGTTAATCCTCTTGATAAACGGTGTGAGGCTAATATTTCAAAGCAGCGTTTGAAGTAGTTATCTACACGAGAGCGCACGGGGAACACCAGCAGAGAGCTTCTATTACACAGGACAGATTCTTACAACCTCCCTCGGAGTCCAGAGGCTGATGATGCTCTGCAGACGTGGAGTCCTCCCTGCAGGTGAAAGATCAAACCTCACACCTGCAGCAGGAAATCCACCACGAAGCTGCAGCAGCACTGCAGAGAGAGAGTTTCATTAACGCTGTGAATTCTGTTTTTTTATTCCTGCAGGGCGTGATTGTTACATGCAAAACAGAAAGAGAGCAGCGTTCCCGACTCGTGTCCCGAGGACGTTCTCATGCTTCCTCAGACGAACGTTCGCCACCGCGTCATCGCCTGAAACAACCTTTGCTGAAAAGCTCCACCTGCGGCCTGATTTAAAAACTTTCTGAGAATATTCTCAGAGGTCTGAAGTCCAAAAAAGATTCCTGTCGAGTTGCTCAAACTCTGAAATGATTCATAAAACTTCTCACTTTTATCTCAGGGAGGAGGCGTGGTTGGAGAAATGTTTGTCAAAAGTTTGTCCTGACACAGACTAACTGATAACATGAGCTCAGTTAATGATGGACAGTGAAGTAAACTGCTGCGACTGCAACTGTAGCTGCTGTTAGCTTATGTTAGCTTAATTTGTTAGCTGCTGTTAGCTTATGTTAGCTCAGTTCTCACTTTGTTCACTTTCATGATGGAAACATTGCTAAGTAGTGAAGCGCTAACTGTGGTTAGCTCGGTCAGCCATGTAGCTAACTGAACTGACTCAGCCCGGGATGCCAGGAGCCAAACCCGGCAAGAAAACCACCTCGGTAGGCTGCTGTGTTCACTGTTAGACTGGACACTGCTGGTTCAGAGGTTCTGTTGCTGTGTTCACTGTTAGACTGGACACTGCTGGTTCAGAGGTTCTGTTGCTGTGTTCACTGTTAGACTGGACACTGCTGGTTCAGAGGTTCTGTTGCTGTACTCACTGTTAGACTGGACACTGCTGGTTCTGATGTTAGCTTTTTTGCAGGAAACATGTATAATACTTTTGTCCCTCACTGTCACCCGTGGCTTTTTTCTGTAAGCTTCAACACTTGACTGGTGTTCCCTCTGTGGTGTTCCCTCTGTGGTGTTCCCTCTGTGGTGTTCCCTCTCACTGCCTCTCTGTACTCACAGAGACAATCCCAACAAACAAACAGTCTTCATGCTGTTAGTTTGACTGTCAGCGAATCACAGAACCCTCGACAGGGGAGTTTTCCCTCTTCATGAATCCATCTTTCGCTGTGTGTGTGTGTGTGTGTGTGTGATTTGAATATTTCATGTTGACAGCTGAAGATGTCATTCATCGTTTGATGAAACAATCCTGGAAGCTCCTGCAGAGCTCTGATCCTCAAACCACAGTCCTGTCAGTGTTCAGTTTGTGTTCAGGTGAAATCATCGTCACGTGAAAGGAGGAAACGTCATTACATCACAACCTAACAGCCAATCATCAACCAGGTCACCAACAGCAGACACAGCAGCAGCTAATATTACTGACTAGTCCAACAGCAGTCAGCCCAGCTCGGCGTCTGTCTTTCAGCCTTTTATTTCACCAAGCTCTCACCAACCACTAAAAGTCAGTCCCAGATTTATATTATGTCCATAGAGACTGCTGAGCACAGCTCCAGTTCTGGCACGACACTGGCTCTGCTCCTCGTCAGCATTCCCCCCAACCCCCGACCTATAAACTTCTTCTTCTTCTTCTTCTTCTTCTTCTTCTTCTTCTTCTTCTTCTTCTTCTTCTTCTTCTTCCCGGTGGTCCAAACCTCCTGTGGTACAAACACTAACACTCCCCCGGTTCTCTGAGCTCACAGTCCGGCTAACAAACTGAGCTAACATTAGCTAACAGCATCTATGGAATCTTTCTCTGTGTTTCATGGATTCCTGTTGTTTGTGTAGCTCAGTAAAGATTGATGGAACAACCTGTCGTCAGGTAAGGTCAGATTTCAGACAGGCGGTGCTTCATCAGCTCGTAAACAGGTTTAACAGTCTGAACATGAAGACAACGTGGAGGAAACGTTTCATATAAATGAATGCACAAACTGAACGTGTGTCAGATTCAGACGACGTTCGAGCCTCAGCATCGATCAAACATGCAAACTTCCATATTCATGCATCGTTTTTCATTTTCAAGGGCAGTCATGACAAATATGTGTGATCAGCTGCAGCCGGACTGTCCGACAAGGTTTGAACCAGCCGAGCTTTGAGCGGTTTACCGAAGACGTCAATAAATAAACTAGGCAGCAGAAAAATGCTTCACACACACACACACACACACACACACACACACACACACACACACACACACACACAAACACACACTCTCTTAACTCAGACGAAACATTTGAAGGTTTTCTTTGAAGCGGCGGTTTGCTGCCAGAAGCTCTTCTTCATCGTGAAGCTTACAGGACACAAGGGTGAGGAAGAGTGCAGCTACACACACACACACACACACACACAGGAAATCATCCACCTTACAAGCCTCCATCTGGCACATGGTGGGAGTGAAGTAACAGCAGCTCCTCTACCTCTAACTCGGCGCTCCTCAAACTTTTTGTGGCATGACCCGAGTCGGTCAGATGACTCCACCACATCAACAGAAGCTACGCAGCTCGTTAGCATGTTAGGTATGAAAGGCTGTCAATAAAGAATGGACCAACAAGCCGTCTTGAAGCTCAGTGTGGCTTCAGCCTCCAGGCTAATCTAAAAATCATCGGTGCAGCTGAGGCGGCTGAATGATGCCTAAACCATCTGTGACCACGCCCACCTGTCAGTCAAAGCGTCCACGCTCTTAATCCTGCATAACTTTAAGCCTTAATATAACCTGAACAGGTGAGTTGTATATAAATTCACCCTCAGTTGTCATGAACATGGGGACTTATGGAGACTGACTCACTTCTGGACCTGATGCTGGCTCACTAATTGGACGTTAATTAAGACGTCTTTGTAACAGTGTAACAGATCTGACGTGAGGAATTTAAAGCACGGAGCTCTGCACTGATTGGATGATGACGACAGAAGTCATTAAAAACCAGAAGAGACTGAACATGACGACGAGCAGATAAACACCAAGGACGTTAAACTAACGTCTGTTAAATCATGTCGATGCTACACTGACCTGTAATCAGGTGAATGGTGTCGGTGTCGTGCCAGAACCAGAGCTGGATGAGTGTTAGCAATGTAACCGGGCTCAGCAGCCTCTGTGGACATAATGGCAGAGGAGAAGAGAGTGAAGAGGACGCTGACGGAGGAAGCTAAGAAGAGAAAAGGAGAGAGTGAGCGAGCAAGAAGCCGCCGGACAAGAGTAAATCTGGGACTGACTTTTAGTGGTTGGTGAGAGCTTGGTGAAATAAAAGGCTGAAAGACAGACGCCGAGCTGGGCTGACTGCTGTTGGACTAGTCAGTAATATTAGCTGCTGCTGTGTCTGCTGTTGGTGACCTGGTTGATGATTGGCTGTTGCTTTAAACGCTTTAATAACAAAACAAATAAAATGTTGAAGTTTTTTTAAAGCAGCTTCTTGTTGGATGAAAAAAGTCTTTTCTTTGTGCTTTGACTGCCTGTAGTTTCGATCGCTGTGGTCGTCTGGTCTGTAGTCTGTAAATGATTTCTACAACATCGACTTTTTCCTGGAACAAAGAGAAAAACTGCACACTCCTGTCCTGGACTTTCTGCATTGACTTGGTGTTATTCTGAGGACACATTTGAAGATCATGGTCTATAAATCTATTCATACAACTTCCTCTGACTGTATCATTGATATGCTGGCTGGATGCTGGATGTCCCTGCTGGAGCTCTCCCATGCAGAGTCTGCTGTTCATTAGACCAGTGAAGCTGCCCTCTTTAGGGCTCATCATTATTTTCTTCATCCGTTTATGTTTTGATTGTTTTTGTCAGAAAATAGAGTTTCCAGAGTCCGAGCTGTCTTCACATTTCTTGTTTTCTTTGAATATACAGTATATATATATATATTTGGACGTTTGGTCAATTTTTAATGATGTAACAAAAGAATTCAAATCTCTTCTGAGAAGCTGGAAACTTTGCAGAATTGTTAAATGGTTTAAAACTATTTAATGATCTTTGTGAGGTCGAATGTTTTTCCTCCTCCCCTTGTCGCTGTCGCCACATCAAACAACAACAACAACTTCTGAGCTAGCAACCTAGCCTGGTATGCTAATGGTGTGAATGTAAACAAGCTAGCATCCTTTGGTGGATTGAGCCATTTTAATGTCAGGGATTGCCTCCATACATGCAGGGTACTGACCTGACCTGCAGGGTACTGACCTGCAAGACACCAATATAAATGTGCTTGGTTCAATACCGGGGCATTTCCTGAAGGTTTGAAGGGCTGGCTTGTTACCAGAAGACACCGGCACAATCAACCAACTCATAAAAACATTGCTCTTTAGCGCTACCAGTGGTCAAAGACTCGACAGGAATCCTTGAAGTGATAACTGCAATCGGGTATTTACTGTGGCAGCAGGGAAAGCCTCGTAAATCTTGAATGGGAAAGAGTAATTTACCACATGACCTCTGAGTTTGGTGAATTATAATTTGCAGTGGAATTTTTACTTTACAAATAACGGACACTGCAGGTTTACACGGGATTAAGATCACAGAGATTCTCTGCAACAATTCCTGGAGGCGTCGAGGTTAAACTCACCTTCAACGCGAGGCGAGCAGACCGGTAGCGAACACAGAATTGTGTTGAACTTTCGGGCACTGATGATGAGGTCTGAGGATCTGTCCATGTTTACTGCACAGAACCATCTAACCACACAGCGCTGGTCTGCTGGTCTATCTTCACCCTCAGTACAGTTGTCATGAACGGGGAAATTAGCTACAGAGACCAAAACTGTTTTTTGTACCAGGCTGTAAACATGTTTATTTCTGCTGTGAAGTTGGACATTTGAACATGGGGACTTATGGAGACTGACTCACTTCTGGAGCCAGCCTCAAGTGGACGTCAGAGGAACTGCAGTTTTTAGCACTTCTTGCATTGGCTTGTTGCTACATTGAGAGCCCATGAAACTGATCAAGTATGCAAGCAGAGAGCTGCCCCCGTCTGCAAAGACCTTAAAGATGGTTGCGTTCTTGGGGTTGGATGCATCTTCCAGAACTGAAAGTTTCTTACTGTGTGTTTTCAGTTTGGAGAGCTGAGGAACTTCCAGACGTGTCACACCTCTGAAGCTGTAAAGTGTCACTGCGTCCTCCGCACAGTCTCAGGAGGTCACCAAACCTTCTGGTTCTGAACTTCAGGCCACCGTGAACAGACTCACAGCTGACAGGCTGACAAATGTGGACCGACTCTGCCTCGGGAGCTAAAAACACAGAGTGAGACGAGGAGAGAGAGGTGTCATTTAAATTTAATGTGTGGGCACAAAGTGGGACACGTCTGTCAACTTTATTAAAACTGTGCTTTGTGTATATTCTGAAACGAGGTCCAAACGTGTCACTTTTATTATTCCATACTGTTCTATACTATACTATACTGTCCTTCTATTTGAAATGGAAATATATCTGTGATGTAAGATGGACCACAGTGTGGGTCGACCATTCGTTAGACGTTTAAGACTTTCTTCACTAAAACTCAAACTAATGAAATTTCACTAACAAGGAAACACGTCAACGTAGATTTAAGTTTAGACGGGTTTATTGTAAGTGATGGAAAAGGATGAGCCGAGGTATGACCTGTAGGGCAGAAGAAGGGATGAGGGATGACGGTCGGAGGGATGAGGGGATGAGGATGGAGGGATGGAGGGATGATGGTCGGAGGGATGAGGGTTGAAGGGATGGAGGGATGATGGTCGGAGGGATGAGGGGATGAGGGATGGAGGGATGGAGGGATGATAGTCGGAGGGATGAGTAGTAAGTACGTAACAGAAGAGTTGACTTCTGGTTTGACACGATACATGAACAGGAAAGTTTGTTTGACTCATCAGTCCACCTCCTCCACATATGAACTTTCTCACATGATTTCCAGATACTGAAGGAATAGAGTAGAGAGTATTTAGCTCCATCAGACTCTCCTGACATGTTAGTGAATTTGCTGTAGTTAGACTGTAAAACTTTCTTCATTAGAAAACCCTTTCAGGTTGGACGAACGTTGAGCTGACGTTGATCCAATGCTGCTCAAGTTGTTTTTTTTAACTTCCTCTGATCCTCGGCTCACGGCTCAAACTGTCCATTCACCAAACATGAGTGCCATGCTGCTCAGACAAGTCGTACCGAGGTCCACGGCCTCAGCATTCAGCTGGCGGATCCTCTGTCGCAGAGATTTTACATAAATTTAGTTGTCGTGAAAAGCTCCTGGGACGGCGTGACGGTCCCTCCGCGTTTCCTCGCTAATGACAGGATGGACAGGAAGCTGACACGTAAAGGTTAAAGTGTCAGTTAAAAAGGTCGGCAGAGACACGACTGTTCAAACGAAGTGACCTGAATAAAGAGCAGGGCTCCATGTTTGTATGTTAGTCTGTATTTTATTCTTCAACCCGTCACACTGACAAGTTAAAGAGTAACAAAACGATGCACATTTCATGCTTTCTGCAGTGGACAGAGGTCAGCATGGACACCCTGACAAACTGTGATGACTGGACTGACAGCTTTCTATCAGAGCCAGCATGAACTTCTTCAGCAGTTTGAGCTACAGCAGCTCGTCTGTTTAAGCCTTGGTCACCCATGACCCTGTCGCCTTCCTTGGGAAGTTTTTCCTTGACGCTGTCACCAAGTGCTTGCTCATGGTGTGAATTGTTGGGTGGGTATGATCTGAAGCCTCTGCTGTGTCTCATTTCGGAAACTTCTGTTACTTCCACTTCCACTAAAGTAGCATAAAATAGAAATACTTGAATAAATGACTAAATTAGTTACTTTTCATCACTGCAGGCTGTGACAACAGCTCAGAATCCAACATTTACTCTGCTGCAAGCGAGAAACTCTCAAAAACTCCAACATGAAGTAGTTTGAAGTGAAGACCAGAGCGCAAGAATCCATCGTGGCCTTCCAGCATACGACAGTGGAGGTCTGCTTTAGCCGAGCCCGAGACAGACAGACAGACAGACAGACAGACAGACAGACAGACAGACAGACGTGCAGCTGTCTTATAATCCCACATGAATGACGATAAATAACTGCAGGGGAAGATTTGAGCTGCTCGCGAGGTTTGGCTGTTAAATCCGAGCTGAGCTTGGAGGCAGTGCTGTGCCCAAACAGCTGTAGAGCTCATACTGCTCATAGACATCTATGGAAAGGGTCGAGGAGAGGAGGGAGGAGAGGACATAGGAGGCATGTTAGGTTAGGAGAGGAAGAAAGAGAAAACATGAAGGAGAGGAGGAATAAAGGGATGAAGGAGGAGAGAAGAGAAGACAGGACGATGTTAGGTTAGGAGACAAAAAAGACAAAAGGAGAGGAAATAAGGAGTGACAAGAGAAAGAAAGGATGCAAGGAGAGAAAGAGGACAGAAAAGGAAATGAAGGAGGAGACATGGAGATAATGAGAAAGAGGAAGGGAGAGAGGAAAGAGCAGAAGAAAGGAAACTGCAATAAAGGTTAGAAGAAGAAAGGAGGAAACAAGGAGGAGAGGAAACAAGGAGAGGAAATTAGGACATAAAAAAAAGAAACTAGAGGAGATGACAGAAGGAGGTGAAGGAAGAAGACAAAACAGACAAAAGGAAAGGAAATAAGTGAGTGATAATGAAAAAATGAGTGACAAGAGAAAGGATGAGATAAAAGGAGAAAGGAAAGGAAAGGAAAGGAGGATGTATGTTAGGTTAGGAGACAAAAAAGGACAAAAGGAGAGGAAATCAGGAGTGAGGGTAGAAAGGAAGGATGCAAGGAGAAAAGGGAAGAGGAAGAAAAGAGGAGATGATAAATTAAATGAAACAAATGGAGGAGAGGAAGAAAAAAGGAAACGAGGACAGTAGGAGGGAGGAGAGGACATAGGAGGCATTGTTAGGAGAAGACAAACGAAGGAGGAGACAGACGACAACACCAAACTTTGTTCATCATTTGAAGACTCATCTGGATGGCTAAGTGTCTGTGAGGGCTAATGTGTGCTAACGTTAGCCTGATACAGCCTGACCTCTGGGCTGGCATCTACATTCAAAGCACCGCCCTGTCAGGTGGTGTCAGGCCAGAGGTAGCTCCGCCTTTATAGGGACAGGTGAGGGCAATTAGTGCCTCTTTGTCTGAGGCCTGGTTGTGTGGCAGGGTTGCAGTGTCTGTGCGGGTAAGGAGATTGAATGAGAAAGATGTGTTACGTTGCCAGACTCAGCTCTGCACTGTTTAAACCAGTCTCTCTCTCTCTCTCTCTCTCTCTCTCTCTCTCTCTCTCCCCCCCTCCTTGCATGCAGTGTGGTAGGTGTGAAGTGTAGTGGTCACTTAGCTCGTCCTTGCAGTGTTTGCAGTGATTAGTGTGCACACATGGTGGTGTCTCCTGCAGTGAGTACCCTGTCCTGCCTATTGTTGTAGCCATTTTATCCTCTGTTGTATTTCATGTTAAGCCATTTGCTATTTATATATTAGTAGTTTTAATTATTTTAGTATTGTGAAATCAAATAATTTGGACTAATCTGGCAGTTTCTCCTCTGGTTTTTCACGTCCGTTGCCAATATAGTTTTCTTTTCCAAATAAATATTCCTTGAACTGAACGCACGTCTCCCGCTCTTTTTGAACCCTTTAAAACTTGTGTCCACACTCAGATGGTCGCTGTCTAGGTGATATATTTCTCTTCTGTCTATTTGCCCCTCCTTTGTAACCTGGGTGGGGTCACATTATCTTGCTGTGACCAAGAAAGCCGATCCACTGCTCTCACAGAAACGTTTTTTGGTACGTAATGAAGGCTAATATCGTTGGCGTCACAACCCCAGTCTGCCTGAAACTGCCGGTTTGTGTCTGCCGTTGGTTCACAGTCACAGAAATACTCAGAAATGCAATTTCAAACTTACTTTTCTGCTGCTATGTCCTGTAGCATCATAAAAATGCCACATGAACATGTGAACAACATGAAAAACACGATTTTCATCGGAGGGGGTCTTTAAAGACTTGACTTGAGATCTGTTTTTGTAGTTATATATTAGTAATGTTGTGATATAAAATATTAAATGTGAAGTAAAAAGGTGAACCGCTGAATGGAAGACCTGCTCATCAAAGATTTAGAACAGCCAGACGACAAGATCAAACTTTGTTCATCATTTCAAGACTCATTCAGATCGGTAATGTGTGCTAACGTTAGCCTGATCTATCTTAACTCTATAATAGCTAGCTGGTGTTAGCTAGGTACAATCTATTCTGCCTTAACACTGCAGATAGCTAACATTAGTGAGCTACAGTAAACACAGATGTGAGGTGGTTTTCAAGCCTCGTTCACAACTTGCCTCTAAAAATGTAGATCAGTTTTTGTGAATCCCGGCTCTGCTGTTGGACTGTTCCTCGTCATCGCCCCTCAGTTGGTTTCAGTCGCTGCGTCTCCGTGTGCGTCACGTTCAGATGAGTTTTTAATGACTCGAGGAATCTGAACATCTTATCGGTACCTGCACACCGAGGCAGCGTCAAGGCTGGAATATACAGGTGAGGGGATCCGTGAGAGGTTTCCAGCAGCTGATATCCACACACATTTATGATTGATTACGCAAAACACCTGCCACTTCACAGAAGCATCTTTGGTAGTCAGGGTGAGGAAATGTCTTGGGACACTCCCAGCAGATTGAAGGTTTGTTCAGAGACGAGGTGGCAGCCAAGAAAACTCTGACAAGGACCCCTGCCAACGCTCGAGAGGTCCCAACAGATGGTTTGAGGCCCAGAAGTGGACACCGAAGTCATTCTGAGTGAGTCTGCTTAGATTAATTACCACAAAACGTACCTAACATATGATCAACCAATCAATGTCTAATTATTGATACATTAGGAGGGAATACACATGTAGGATATTGTGCTCATTAACGACAGCCTAATTGATCTTTTTCTTCCGTGAGGCTCTCGTGAATCCCATCTGTGCTGTGTTTACGTCTGTTCTTCAGCGACAGACGCAGATATACACCATGACGTCTGTAAATCAGTGCGCACATAATCAACCTGTTAACACGTCTCCTCCTGTTGTTTGTGCCTAAACGCATTGATGCATATGGAATGAGGAGCGAGACAAACACATTGCATCTGTTTGATGAATACACTGCACGTGAGCTCTAAAGATGATGATGATGATGAAACCTTGTGTCAGCTCCACATTTCTGTATTTGACTTCACTCCATCTGTTTGTGTTCGATTTCACCTAAAGTTAACGTTAGATAATGCTTCATTTGCATATTTAAACATCAAAAATCATTGGATCCAAAAAATAATAGTCTTAATGTGACATAAGAACAACTTTAATGATCCCACAGCGTGGAAATTCACTTTTCATAGCAGCTCGTGTACATTTACATTTAGTCATTCAGCTGATGCTTTTATCCAAAGCGACCTACAGAGAAGAAAAACAATGAAGCTACAGTGTGATAAGAAAGTGTCAGTGCAGCAGTAAGTGCTGTGACAGTTCTTAAAGGGACAGGTGTGTCATGTCCAGGTGTTGGTAGTGTTGTAGAGGAGGTCCTCTCTGAAGAGCTGGAGGTCTTCAGGAGGTTTGTGAAGGTAGAGAGGGACGCCCCTGATCTGGTAGGAACTGGTAGGACGTTCCATCACCTTTCATTGGAGGAGGTAACATATGTCTGTATGAGGACGTTTAAGAACCGGAGACTACTTTGTAGTCAGCGTTAGAAATTTGAATCTAACGTGGCTGCTACAGGTAGACAGAGGAGCTCCATGAGCAGCGGGGTGACATGTTGAAGAGCAGGCGAGCCGCCACGTTCTGGATCATCTGAAGGGGTTTCACTATACAAGGCCCATCAGGAGGGTGTTACAGTAATCTAGTCTTGAGAGTTGGGTAGCATGTTGAGTTAGGTAAGGCCTGATTTTTCTGATGTTGTAAAGTGCAAAGGGGCACGACTGGGCATGACCCTAAGTTTTTGACCACCCTGGTGGGGGCGATTCATAGGGAGTCCATTTTGATGTTGAGGTTGTGGTGTATAGTAGGTTTGTCTGGGAGGAGCAGCAGATCCATTTTCGAGAGGTTCAGCTGGAGGTGATGTTCCTTCATCCATGTGGAGATATCTGAGAGGCAATCAGAGACCAGGGCAGAGAGCGAGGGGTCCTCAGGAGGAAATGACTGATAGAGCTGAGTGTCATCTGCATAGCAGTGATAGGAAAAGCCATGTGAGCGGATAATTGGACCCAAGGAGGTGGTTTACACAAGGTTGATAAGACATGACTCATAAATCATAAATCTTGAGAATAAAGTGTCAATAAAGAGTAAAGATGTCTTTGTGTTCTGACCAGTCCAGTTTATTGTTGGCGTCTGTCTTTCAGCCTTTTATTTCACCAAGCTCTCGCCAACGACTAAAACTCAGTCCCAGTTCACGGACACGACCTGGGATAAAACCATTAATTGTCAGCCGAAGCCCTTCGTCTGTCGGGTCGAGCTGTTATCGGGCTGAAAGTGAGAGCTAGGAAACAGCCAAACAACTGTTTATAGCTGTTATTATTAAGCCTATTAAGACATTGTGCTGTACAAACTGTACTGTGGAAGCTTGGATAAATAGAATTAGCTCTAACTGCTGCTGCATTGGTTTTAATGTTCCTTCTTTAAGCCCTAATTGTTCTTTTCATGTCATTAGTTTTAAAGCTTCAGCTGCACTTTCTATTTTTGAATTGAATGGATGTGTCAAGTCAGCTGTGACTGAAATGTTGTCCCTGAGAGCATCTCACCATCTCTGGATCTATAAGAGTCTCATCTGATCCTCTGAACAATAAACCTCGTCTGTCCATGACCCTGTCGCTGGTTCTGGCGATGTTCTGACCCAGTCGGTTTGGTATTTTATCAAAGTCACTCAAATCCCGACGCTTCTAACACGTCAACTTTGAGGACAAAATGTTCTCTTGCTGCCTATAGTATCACTGACAGGTGCCACGATAACGAGATAATCAGTGTGATTCACGTCACCTGTCCGAGGTCTGACTGTTACGGCTGAACCAAAATAGCTCAGTACATAAACCCAAATGCACAATAGCCTTCTTTGTAATTTAGGTACATAACAAGCACAAATGTTTGAATTGGTCGTAGTCATCCTCAGACATTTATCACAAAACAAAATCCTGTCTGGTTCCCACTCAGTCTGCCTCTTTGAGTCAACAACCACCACTACCGGACCTCCGTCCACAGCAGTGCAATGTTTAGCTTCTGTGCTGAGAGACATGTCAGTCAAATCTGATCTGCCGTGCCTACACAGCCTGAGAAACAGTCTCACACTCAACTTACCATATAAACTATATATATATGTATGTCCTGTGTGCCATCTCATTTCACAGCCTACACATGAATGAAAAAACAGATATTTATGGATGGATGTTGTCTCTTCAGGTGGAAACATAAAGGTGAGGAGAAATGTAGAATTCTGTCCTCGGATGCGGATGGTAGAAGACAAACAAACTATCATCAGTTCAGGACAGGATCCACTACACTGCATACATGAGACGAAGGATCGACAGCGAGGACGGATTTACAGCGAGTAAACCTGCCCTGAGGGAACGACCAGCACTGAGCTGAAGAGGAACAGGAAGGAAGGCTGTCACTTTCAGAATAAAGGTTAAGGATTATCAAGTTGTAATGTCTGTATCTGCAAGCTTTGAAAGGAGCTCACAATGCTCAGAGGAGCCAAACAACGCCCGGGGAATCTCACGCGAGCTGTTTGGGTAAGTCGTGTTGAAAAGGCCCAAAGCATCATAATAAGAAGCTGTTATCACGCCAGCAATGAAGGTGACATTCAGTGAGTCAGTTGGAATCTCGGAGCTAATGAAGCCAAACACTTCACATTTAATAAGAGCTAATTAGTACAGCCTCGCGGGAAGTGGGCTGTATTTCAGAGAAGACCCTCTGATGTCGATGTCTTGTGTGCTGCTGACGGCGTATGCTTCATCATTTTGTAATGACTTAAGAACACATTAATATTATTGATCCAGGTTGGTTAGCTCTTCGCTAAGAGCAGCATGCCAGGAGGGAACATCATAGTGTTCATTACCAACGTGGACTGCAGGTACAAGAATGGAAGGACATCTTTACACATTGGTCTGTATGAAGATGACAGTGAAGGTGCATTTTGAGGGAAATGGAAGTCTGTCTCGGCTCTTCCTCTCCAGCATTTCAGCGTTTTTCACGTCTTTTAATGCCACGATGTAACATGACGAGGCTTAGGCGTTATTTATGTTTTCACATCTTCATACCTTCCTGAATTTTAACTGGGTTGCAGCTGAAGTATGACGGTATTTGTGGAGAAATAAAAAACAAATAAGAAAATACTTTTAAAAAGCTGAGGAGTAACGTAAGACATCGTATAGCCGACAGCAGGGGGAGTCAATTCTGATTTCAGGAGGTCCGGATAGAGAAAATCTGCTCACATTCAGGTTCTGCAGCATCATCATGTTTAAGTTGCATTATAATTTAGTTAACTATTGTTGACCTATAAAATAATGATTAAATATCTCAGCTACAATATGCTGAGTGAAAATAACAAACACTAACACTAACTCATGTTTACCATGAACACACTCCAGTAAATTCATAGCAGCCCTCTGGTGGAGTTTATAACAAACTGCAGCCTGACACACGCTCTTCATAAATAACTGTATCACCAGTCTGAGACTGAAACAAATGACATGAATGCAGGAGTTAAATAAACTCTTCATCTCAGACACTTTCAAATGTCGACACTTTAAGATGTTCAAAATCATGCATGGAAATAAAAGTGAGCATTAGAAATCCTGTTTTCTTGGACACACCATGATTTTTTTTTTTTTACAAAAGTTAAAGCTCTTCTTGTTCCAAAGCTTTGTCAGGGTGTTTCCTAATGAGTCAATCAAAGCTCACTTACAGAGCTGCACTGAGAGGAGGAGCAACACTGAGAGAGGAGGAGCTTCAACGTCACATTTCCTCAAGTGAAAGTGAAAGTTTGTCTGAGTGTCAGCAGCTGCAGTCGAGACAAGTCTCTCTGTTTCTCTGTGAAGAAAAGTTCAACTGAATCCATCAGGTTCTTCTCAACAAAACAGCAGAATCTCTGTCAAACACTGGTGAGTACACTGCACTACAAAGCTTCTTAAAGTTTGTTATAGCACATACATATATGAGGAAGAAGCTGAATCCAACTGTCACAAAGAAAACATAGCAGATAAACCAGGCCTGCTAAAAGCTAACTAGCCTAGCTCACACGCCCTTTACTGTGTTTCAAGAACTGGTATTACAAGTCTCTGTCTGTTTCTGTGTAAAGAAAGATTCAACTGGATTTCTCAACAAACAGCAGAATCTCTGTCAGTCACTGGTGAGTACACTGCACTACAAAGACAAACACACTGACTAAATATTTGCTCATAATTCAGTTAAAACCAAAACTTCTTTAAAACATGTTTGACCATGTAAAATGAACATGTCATAGAAATGTGTCATTTTGATGAAAAACAACAAATGTACATTTTCAGGTAAAACCAAACAGTGACTGAACTCTAGTTAAGGTTAGACAGGATGCAGTCACAGCTAAAGCTAATTCACCAACCTGTTTCCAGTATGAACTCAAAACCTCAGCTCGACTCAGACAGGAAGTTCTATAGAAATACCACCACTGAACTGGACATCTGAGCTGTCCTTCACTCACAGCATAGTCCAGGAACTGACTGTAGAATGAGTGTTTTAGTAATTCTGAACTGAATACATGCAGACTGAGACTGCAAATTCACTGACAAACATTTTCTCAGTAATTTGGAACTCAGCTGGTTCAATATAACAACAGAATCCAGGGTGACTTATATTCTACTAATCATAGTTTGATTTCATTAAATAATCCAAAGACACTTTCTGTCCTCAGAGTGTAGATATGTCTGCTGCCAGCTGTCTGCTGACTGAAGATCAGTTTCTGTGCTCCATCTGTCTGGATGTGTTCACTGATCCAGTCAGCACACCATGTGGACACAACTTCTGTAAAACCTGCATCACTGAACACTGGAATATTAATGTCCCGTGTCAGTGTCCCAACTGTAAAGAGGTTTTCTCCACAAAACCTGAGCTGCAGGTCAATACTTTCATCTCTGAGATGGCTGCTCAGTTCAGACAGTCAGCTCAACAGAAAGCCAGCAGCAGCAGCTCAGAGCAACAAGTTTCCAAACCAGGAGAAGTTCCCTGTGACGTCTGCACTGGAACCAGACTGAAGGCCCTGAAGTCCTGCCTGGTGTGTCTGGTCTCCTACTGTGAGACTCACCTGGAGCCTCATCTGACAATGTCAGGTCTGAAAAGACATCAGCTGATCGACCCTGTGGAGAACCTGGAAGGCAGGATGTGTACGAAGCACGATAAACTGCTGGAGCTGTTCTGTAAGACCGACCAGATGTGTGTCTGCATGCTCTGCACTGTTTTAGACCACAAGACACATGATGTTGTTCCTCTGAAAGAAGAATATGAAGGAAAGAAGACTGAGCTGGAGAAGACAGAGGCTGAAATTCAGCAGATGATCCAGAAGAGACGACTGAAGATTGAGGAGATGAAACGCTCAGTGGAGCTCAGTAAGGAAGATGCAGACAGAGAGATAGCAGATGGTGTTCAGGTCTTCACCGCTCTGAAGGAGTCTGTTGAGAGAAGTCAGGCCGAGCTCATCGACACCATCAAAGAGAAGCAGAGAAAGACAGAGGAACAGGCTGAAGGCTTCATCAAAGAGCTGGAACAGGAAATCTCTGAGCTGAAGAGAAGCACTGAGGTGGAGCAGCTCTCAAAGTCTGAAGACCACCTCCACCTCCTCCAAAGCTTCCCGTCCCTGAACACTGCTCCACCCACCAAGGACTGGACAGAAGTCAGCGTCCGTCCACCTTCATATGAGGGGACTGTGGTGAGAGCTGTGAATCAGCTGGAGGAGACGCTCAGTAAACAGATGAAGCTGAAGAGGGTCCAGCAGTTTGCAGTGGATGTGACACTCGATCCTGATACAGCAAATCCCAAACTCATCCTGTCTGATGATGGGAAACAAGTTAAACCTGGTGATGTGAAGAAGAATGTCCCAGACAATCCAGAGAGATTTGATTATTGTCCTTGTGTCTTAGCAAAGCAGAGTTTCTCTTCAGGAAGATTTTATTATGAGGTTCAGGTTAAAGGGAAGACTAAGTGGGATTTAGGAGTGGTCAGAGAGTCGATCAACAGGAGGAGAAATCACACTGAACCTCAGGATGGTTACTGGACGATATGGTTAAGGAATGAAAATGAGTACAAAGCTCTTGCTAGTCCTTCAGTCTGTCTCTCTGAAGTCGCAGCCTGAGAAGGTGGGGGTGTTTGTGGATTATGAGGAGGGTCTGGTCTCCTTTTATGACGTTGATGCTGCAGCTCTTATCTACTCCTTTACTGGCTGCTGCTTCACTGAGAAACTCTACCCATACTTTTGTCCATGTAATAATGATGGTGGTAAAAACTCTGCCCCTCTGATCATCTCTCCTGTCAATCACACTGAGTAGAACAACCATTTGATTTTCTACATAAAGATTCAAATCATTTCATGTAACAAATGTAGATTTATTGGTGATGTACGGTGAACACTTTGATGTTTTTTCTGATTCTGACCTTTTTTTCTGTCAGTGTTTTTCTCTGATGTGTCACATTGCTACTTACTACTACAACACACCAACTTTACTGCACTGATTGATATTATCTAATGTGCTCTGATTTATTCTAATAACTGTTAAATCATCAGAAAACAATGAGCTCAGAAGTAAGGAACATTTCCTTAAATGTCTGGGTGCCAAATTCAACCTTTTTATTGTCTGATCATTGTATATATAAGAATTGTTGCACACTGCCACAAATGACTGAAAATGACCTTTTTATGAATAAGATAAAAGTCATTTTTCATTTTTTCTTTTGAATAAATATTTTATTCTGCCCAATTCATTTTTTTTTGTTTTTCTTTAATATCCATGCTGAAAAAAATCAGCTGGTGTTTCTAATGACCATATCATGTGATTAAAAACACCTGACGAGCTCCAATACCTCATCACATGTGAGATAGTTGGTAGTGTAAGATAATGTTATCTTCTTCACAGAAAAACACATTCAGTGGTCTCAAAGCTTAATTGTAAGAAGTCAGTCTAAGACTTACTTTGTCATGAATTCTTTGTTTTTGGTAGAAGTGGATATTTTTGGTTTTCCTGTTGGTTGGTCAAACATTCAAAATATTATTTCTGCTTGACTGATCAAAGTAAAGACCATGTGAACTTTGTTTGAACCTTTTTATCGAGGAAATAAATGTCATTAATCAAAGGAGACGAGAACATTTCAATATTTTTTACTATGTATAGCACAAGTATCAACCTCCGTGTCTGTGAAGTGAAGCCAAGCTCACAACAGCTCTTCAGAAACCTGAGGAGAACGCCACGGAGACTACGTCCAGGTTTTAGACAGTCTCGCACGGAGACTACGTCCAGGTTTTAGACACGGAGACTACGTCCAGGTTTTAGACAGTCTGCGGGGCGTCACGGAGACTACGTCCAGGTTTTAGACAGTCTTACGTCCAGGTTTTAGACAGTCTGCGCGGAGACTACGTCCAGGTTTAGACAGTCTACGACTACGTCCAGGTTTTAGACAGTCTGCGGGGGCGTCACAGAGACTACGTCCAGGTTTTAGACAGTCTGCGGGGCGCGGAGACTACGCAGAGACTACGTCAGGTTTTAGACAGTCTGCGACGGAGACTACGTCCAGGTTTTAGACAGTCAGACTACGTCCAGACGTCACGGAGACTACGTCCAGGTTTTAGACAGTCTTCACGGAGACTACCAGGTTTTAGACAGTCTGCACAGAGACTACGTCCAGGTTTTAGACAGTCTGCAGAGACTACGTCAGGTTTTAGACAGTCTCGTCACGGAGACTACGTCCAGGTTTTAGTTTGACTTTAACGAGGACTCAGATAAATTTACTGAATCAACCACAAACCATAATACCAGTGCAGCATGCGGCAGCGTTTGGTTCTTTAATCCCGTCCATGACAACAAATGTCAAATGAAATGTCATCTGTGGACAACAACACACACACACACACACACACACACACACACACACACACACACACACACAGTCCTGTGAATATTAAGACATCTTGTCAGCAGCTGCTGATCTTTTTTTCCTGATTTCTGTTCTGAAGTACCGAATGCCGGTCGGACAACGTGATCGAAAGGACACAAACGGACCCCCTCCGCCTCGCAGCACCTCGGGCCCGGCTCGAGTTGTGTTTGGGAAGTTTTCAGCTCGACTTGACTGTGACAAAAATGAATTTGTTTCGTGGTTCAGTTGAGCAGCTTCCTCGTATCAAACAAGCTCAGGGCCAACAGCGGAGAGTCGTGACAAGAGTACACACACTGTGAAAATCAGGAATTATTCCTGAAACCTTCATGTGAGCTGCAGAGTCATCCATCACGAGGAGCCCCACAGACCAGACAGCACTCGCTTAGCCTCGCAGTAATGAGGTTTGTTGGAGGTTTGAGCCGGATCGAGTCGCCGTCTGTTTCCTGAACAAACATTTATGATTCGCTGCCGTCGTGTGCAGATTGTGATGCCACAGAATGAGTTTGAAGAGTTGTGCATGCAAAGGGCCTCGTCTCCTCAACGCTCTTTAAGTGTTTCCTCCGAAGCGGCGCTGAAGAGCGACTCCAGAGCTTCTTATCGCCGGCTGTGTCGTGTGCTGCAGCCTCCTACAATGATTGGTTGGAGCCGGTTCATATAAGTCAGGACGCTGCCTGTCCCCTGGCAACGCTTTAAACTACGTTCATGTAAAGTCTCTGTGAAGGCAGACTTGATGATGGAAAGATTGCTCCTCTGTTAGACTGCACACCGCTGGTTCAAACCAACAGCAGGCTGATCTGACCTCGACACGAGTCTGGTGACGAGCTGACAATTCTGCACGCGGCCTCATCGACCGAAGCTTAAACACACCACATGGCGGCTTACGGCATCGTCGCAGCATCCACAACACGCTAAGCTCTGCCAGCTGGCCGTGGCACCGTCACCGTGTGTTGGTAGAGTTGGCACGACGACACGGCTCCTACACGTCAGCAGATGCTGCAACAACCGAACACAGGAAAGAAAAACGACTGATGCTTTTGGACATTTGTAATAATCAGAATTTTGTTCTGTAGTTTTGTTAATGTCAGTTCTGAGATTTCTTTCCAAACTCATTAAATATCATAAACACGTGAAGAGACTTTGAACGATATATGACTGAAAGGTGGCTCGATGACACGCTGAGGCCGCCCTGAGCAGAGAGACAGAGATGAATTCATCTCGCTCAGTGTTTCAGAGTTAGTCATGTCGTTTTCTGAACTCGTCTGACACGTTTCAGTCGCTTCAAAATGGCCGCTTGACCGCTCCCACGTATGGGCGTGGCTTCAGCACATTCAGAGGACACGCCCCTCATTCCTGGAGCTGAGGATCATTTTTACCTGATTTTAACACCTGGTTTCATAAACTTGTTGATATTTTTAATCATTCAAATTTGGCTGGGTGGTTAATAACACTTTCTCCTTTGGCCTGATGAACTCAGATTTATTTATTTATTTCTGCTGACTTGACACAGATCAGATCTAACTTGAAGCGGCTGTGGCTCAGGAGGTCGAGCCGGTTCAATCCCCGGCAGTGTCCTCGGGCAAGATGCTCATGTGTGAAATTAAACTGCATATTTTGTCTCTAAAATAATCAAACTAGAAGAAAGAGCGCCTCAGAGGTGATCTGCACGTCATTAACCAGCGTGACATTTCCTCTTCCTGTTAGCTGAATGGCCTTCAGGTAATGGAGCAGAGCAGTGTGTGCAGGTACTCATCAGTCATGGAGCGAGCTGAACGTCTCCCTCCTTCTCCAATCTGCTGTCACCTGATCCCGAACTCACCTGAGCACCTGTTTCTCATCCCCTCAGAGCTGCACATGGACAAAGAGCCAGCCGAGCCCGAGTTCCAGACGTGCTTGAACAAAGTAAAGTTGAACTTTGAACCGTGTGTTCGGTCCAAACCTCGGAGAAGTGAGACGTTACAGCGTGAGTGATGTGCATGAGAGGATTCTTTACCTCCTCTTTATTCTTTAATATGAAGCTGCTGATCTTCTCCATGTTTCTCACTGTCAGTGTTTCTATCCTGATCCAACGTTGTCCAAAAACTAGCGAGTCGACAACTTTGCTAACAGCCAATCATCAACCAGGTCACCAACAGCAGACACAGCAGCAGCTAATATTACTGACTAGTCCAACAGCAGTCAGCCCAGCTCGGCGTCTGTCTTTCAGCCTTTTATTTCACCAAGCTCTCACCACCACCTCTTCACTCTCTTCTCCTCTGCCATTATGTCCATAGAAGCTGCTGAGCCTGGTTACATTGCCTGTGACGTCCCCACAGACCGTCTAAAACCTGGACGTAGTCTCCGTGACGTCCTCACAGACTGTCTAAAACCTGGACGTAGTCTCCGTGACGTCTTAAATTGAGACCAGCCGTGTGTTCTGTCTGTCTGTTCTGGGCTTCTGTAGAAACAATCGATGTTCACCCTGAAGTTGTTAAAGAGCTGAATAATTTGAGGTTTTATTTGACACTCATCATCATCGTGTGTTCTGGGTGGTTTTGTGTTCAACTCCAACCACGAAGAGAAGAAATGTGCTGAGACAAAGTGAAGTAGAATTGTCTCATTTTCAGAGGAGGAAGCGACGTCGAGGCGTCACAGAATGTATTAAAACACAGACAAAACCAGTTCTCCTCACACCTCTGCTTTCCACTTCATTTCATGACTACAGTTCTGAGTATAATTTGACACTGAATGCAAATCACCTCCTCTCCTTCCTCTGTAATCAAAGGCTTTCCTGCAGGGCTCCCAGCCTGCCCTGTCAGACGAGTCGATAATTCACCACAGCACTCACAGATACTCGCTCGGCGCCACCCTGAACTGCTGGATGTGCCAGTGTTGTTGGGCTTTAGTGTCGGCTGCTGTTTGCACTCAGGCTTTGATCACAGAGGAGAGCTGTGAGGCCGCCATGCTGCAGAGCAACAGCTACCGTAAGACTGTTCTTCAGAGACTACGTCCAGGTTTTAGACAGTCTGCGGGGACGTCACAGAGACTACGTCCAGGTTTTAGACAGTCTGCGGGGACGTCACGGAGACTACGTCCAGGTTTTAGACAGTCTGCAGGGACGTCACAGAGACTACGTCCAGGTTTTAGACAGTCTGCGGGGACGTCACAGAGACTACGCCCAGGTTTTAGACAGTCGTCACGGAGACTCCAGGTTTTAGACAGTCTGCGGGGCGTCACAGAGACTACGTCCAGGTTTTAGACAGTCTGCGGGGACGTCACAGAGACTAAAACATAATCAGTGTTTTAGTGAATCCTTGAACAGTCAGGTTTGTTCGTGTGTGAGAAGAATATGAAATTAACTGCTGCTCTCAAACAACCAATGAAGAGTCTGCAGGAATCACACACACACTCTGCAGGTAGACCTCTGTAATGTTTATTAATGGATGTATGTGTTTTATTGATTCAGCAGCATCGTTTCAAATCATTTCTTCATTTCACAGACTGTCTAAAACCTGGATGCAGTCTCGAGACGTCCTCGCAGACTGTCTAAAACCTGGACATAGTCTCTGTGACGTCCTCGAAACTGTCTAAAACCTGGACATAGTCTCTGTGACGTCCTGCAGACTGTCTAAAACCTGGACTAGTCTCAGGAATGCAGACTTCCTGGGAACGTGTTGGCACATTCCAGTGAATGATTTCTGGTGTGACATCATCAGACCTGACGATGTCACCATGACATCATCAGACCTGACGATGTCACCATGACATCATCAGACCTGACGATGTCACTATGACATCAGTGCGTGTTTGTGTTGACGTGGATTTAAAGACAGGTGAGGCGTCGTTCTGTCAGTAAGAAACGATTCAAAGCAGCTTCTCACTGATGAAACTTTAATGCATGATTCTTTAAAAATAATCACCTCAAATTATCTTACAGACGAGCGCATTTACAAAAGAACAGACGTCACATGACACGGCGACAGCGGCTCGCTTCGTGTTTCAGTTCAGAGCGCGACGCCGTCCAGCAGGGAATGATCAGGAAGTCCTCCGAGCGGACCTGAAGCTCAGATTCTGTCTTCAGGACCTGACTGTGGCACTGTGAACACACACACACACACACACACACACACACACACACACACACACACACACACACACACACACACACACAGGTGTAGGTGAAGCGTCCTCCGTCAGTCGTCCGGTTCGGTCACGCACTGCTCCACGATCTCTCTCAGGTTTGGGTTTTCCATGGCGGCCGCCACTCGCTCTTTATCGTTGATCTGTTTATTAACTGGAGACACAAACAACACCAATTAACAATGAGACGCAAACTACACACCAACTACACACCAACTACAGCGACACACTGACTCCAACAGTGTACTGTCGTACGCCTGTTTATCGAACTTCCTGTCAGCTGTATGGTGACGTTGGCTTCGCCTTTGTTACTTTTTTGTTCATGTTTAGCTCTGAGATCGGCCGTCAACGTTTCGTCACCCACACACCTGCAGAAAAGTTTCTGTCTGTTACACGAGGAACTTCAGGACAGTCGATGCAGAGTTCATCGTCCTGAAAGTTCAAAATTAGCAGAAATCTGACTTAAACATGTCGTGGATCAAAGAGTTGACCTGATAACGGTGCTACACATGATTCATATCAGGAGGATTCATTAATTAAACTTGATGACTATCTAAAGCTGTGAGGACGTCCTGGACATCTTGAAGATGTTCACGTGTTACCTCCTGACCTTCACTGTCTGTGCACGTTTTACTGAGCGAAAGCTTTTACTGTTGATCAGATCAACGCTGCACGAAACACAAGATCGTTCATTTTTATCTCCAGTCCACAAAGTTCATGGAGTTCATTTGGTTCTTAGATTGCATCAGTTTGTTTTTCACCTCGCTCAGCCTCTGTTACTAATGCTGACCATGTTTCTGCAGCCGCTGTGCACAACACAACATCCAACAGAAGATTGCCTCAGTGGGAGGCTGTTTAATCTACAGGAAGAAATAAAGACTCACTGTCCTCCTCGGTCGAATGAGTTCCTTCTGAAATGTAAATTTCCAACTGCGAAGAGAAAAAAAAAAACAACTGCTGTTAAAAGGCGACAATGATTTTCTGTTCTTAAATAGATTTCTTCAATAAAAGCTGAATAAACAAATAAAACAAAGTGTTTTAAAATGTTTGACTCAAAGTTCAAGAACAACAAAGACAATTCATCTGAAAGTTTTAGACAGTCTGCGGGGACGTCACGGAGACTACGTCCAGGTTTTAGACAGTCTGCGGGGACGTCACGGAGACTACGTCCAGGTTTTAGACAGTCTGTGGGGACGTCACGGAGACTACGTCCAGGTTTTAGACAGTCTGCAAGGACGTCACAGAGACTACGTCCAGGTTTTAGACAGTCTGCGGGGACGTCACAGAGACTACGTCCAGGTTTTAGACAGTCTGTAGGGACGTCACGGAGACTACGTCCAGGTTTTAGACAGTCTGCGGGGACGTCACGGAGACTACGTCCAGGTTTTAGACAGTCTGCGGGGACGTCACAGAGACTACGTCCAGGTTTTAGACAGTCTGCGGGGACGTCACAGAGACTACGTCCAGGTTTTAGACAGTCGTTTCATACGTCATTAACATAAAATACTAACCAGGAGCTTGAATCAGTCTGGACTGAGTTCCAGATGTTCAGCGGCTCCCTGATAGAAAACACTCCTCTCCAAGAGGCCACTCATCATGTCTGCAGAGATGAAAACACACCTGCCTCGACACTGCTGTTGGTTTGATGACCATCCAGGACCTCCTCTCTCCGCGACCCCTCGACCTCTAAAACCAGGCTGTGAATAAACAGCTAATTAACCGCATTGAGAGCCGAGCTCTTTGAATCGTTGATGACCGACCACTGTTTCCTCTGAGGACCAGGCCCCACGAGTCTCCGCAACGCCTCCACCTTCTGTTGTTTCTGTAGGAACGACTGTCTCAAAGTTTGAAGTGATGTTGTACTAACTGATGTAAGACGATGTACAATAATCTGAATTATCTGGATTATTAGGAATCGGATGAATTTAATCAGATTGATCAGTTCAGACGTTTTTCAAAGCTCAAGGTGACGTCCTCAAATGTCTTCTTGTGTCCACGACCCAAAGATGTCCAGTGTCCCGTCATCGAGGACTACAATAAGACTAACATGAACTCTTTTCATGTTTTGGTGTAAATATTTCTTTGTCATAAATTGTGGATCCAGGCGGACCTTGAAAGACTTCATGCGTTCATGTGGGTACTTGTTGTTGAAGGGAATACAATGGCAGCGAAGTCTCGTCTGCTTTGTGGCACCTCGTGTCATGAAAAATTTCAAGAGCAGCATCTGTTTCCAGAAACGGCGTCCTCGTTTCTCTTGATGAGGGTCCTTCAGTCAGACACTGAGGACATCGGAAGACGGTAAATAGACCCTATTTAACTACCGTATAAATTCATGTTAAGACAGGAAGAGCTCGGCTAAGTAAAGAGACGCATGAAGGTCGGTCAGTCCAGAACATTTCAACAACTTTGAAACCATCAAACACTGATGAGGACGTCCCAGGAGCGAAGACCGAGACAAACAAACACATGAATGGACATCAGGCCAGAAGAAATCTGGACTTTGGTGTGATGAGTCCAAATCTAAGATTTTGTCTTTGTGAGACGCAGAGAAGGTGAACGGATGGTATCTACATGTGTGGTTCCCACCCTGAAGCATGGAGGAGGTGTGATGGACATGCCATCCATCTGGTTTGATTTTCAACAGGACAAGAACCCCAAACACACCTCCAGACTCCAGGAGGTGTCCGAGAAGGAGAGTGATGGAGTGATGACCTTCACAATCACATGACCTAAACCCAGCTGAGATGTTGTGGGATGAGTTGGACCGCACCAGGTGCTCACTCAGCATGTATGGTAGCTGTTCCAGGTGACGACTTCATGAAGCTTTGTTGGACTCACCTTGTGTTTGAATGGCAAACATCGCTGCAGCTTCACTTGTAAGCAGAGACCTGCAGAGACATAAAACATCGGCATCAGACAGAGATTCAGATCACAGCAAACGTCTCAGCAGATTAGAGACGACGGTGACGGACTGTGTTGATGTCAGTCTGCTGGGAGATCGTGACTCTGCTGCAGAGAACAGAGAAAACAGTAAAACGAGCAGAGAGGGGGAAAGTAATTAACACTAATCTGCAATCAACGCGTGGGAAGACGAACGCTTCAGATGTTTGACTGTCATCAAGAGCTTCAAACTTTTAATGAGTCTGTTGATGTCAGTCTGCGGGGACGTCACGGAGACTACGTCCAGGTTTTAGACAGTCTGCGGGGACGTCACGGAGACTACGTCCAGGTTTTAGACAGTCTGCGGGGACGTCACGGAGACTACGTCCAGGTTTTAGACAGTCTGCGGGGACGTCTCAGAGGATACGTCCAGGTTTTAGACAGTCTGTGGGGACGTCACGGAGACTACGTCCAGGTTTTAGACAGTCTGCGGGGACGTCTCAGAGGATACGCCCAGGTTTTAGACAGTCTATGTCCAGGTTTTAGACAGTCTGCGGGGACGTCAAGCAGACTCTGTCCAGGGTTTGTCCTGCTCCTGTGGTTGTATAATTTCTGTCCTGTCACTTTGGCTCACACTAACAGCCTCAGATGTGGGTCGGTCCGCTGGCAGCTGTGTTAAAAGCGTCTGCCAGCAGCAGTCCTCCTCAGACTGTCAGGAAATCATCTGCTGGACTAAAAGCTCGCCTGAGGCACGCGGTCGGAGTCGAGAGAGGCCGAGGTCACTTCAGGAGAGCGGCCAATTAAATCTCAACTCTTCATCGTATTAAGAAAAACGTCCTGAGGGGAAATCTGTCACTTCATTCAGATTCAGGCTGACGCTGTGCGCTAATACTGAATAATAAGTGAGACACTGCAGCTTCATGAGTACGTGCTCTACAATGAGAGCTGGATGACGGCATCAATGTCACTTCTGGAGCCAGCCTCAAGAGGACGTTTGAGGAACTGCAGTTTTTTGGCTTCACACACACCAACTATTATGGAGAAAATGTTTTCTGGTTTTCCCTCTGATGTCCTCCGGCTGCTCCGCCTCAACTCTCTGTGATTTACAGAGTTTATGATGGACAGTGAAGTAAACTGCTTACAGCTGTAGCTGCTGTTAGCTCATGTTAGCTTAGTTTGTTAGCCAATGTTAGCTAATGTTAGATGAGTTTAGCAAATGTTAGCTTGGTTTGTTAGCTAATGTTAGCTCATTTTGTTAGCAACTGTTAACTACTGTCAGCTCAGTATGTTAGCCACTGTTAGCTAATGTTAGATGAGTTTAGCTAACGTAAGCAGAGCTGGTGTTGTGCCAGAACAGGAGCTGGTCGAATGGGGCTCAGCAGCCTCAAGAGTAAATCTGGGACTGACTTTTAGTGGTTGGTGAGAGCTTGGTGAAATAAAAGGCTGAAAGACAGACGCCGAGCTGGGCTGACTGCTGTTGGACTAGTCAGTAATATTAGCTGCTGCTGTGTCTGCTGTTGTTGTTGGTGATAAATAGTTTATGGAACAAACAGAAAATATGAAACAAACTGAACATAAAGCTGCTCATTCGTCGTCTGGGTAACGGTGTCGGTTAGACGTCTGGGTAATACGCTGTGATTTTAAATGACAGTAATTAAAGCATCTAAAGCGAGGGACGAGATAATAACGAGTATTAATCAGACACAGCGAATGAAACAGTGTCCAACAGAGTCCACTTCACTGTCTGTGATCTTCCTCTTCGTGTGATCACACTGATTGATTGATAACCAGCAGTAACAAGGTCAAAGGTCAAACCAAGCTTTGAACAGTGTGTGCAGCAGAGCACGGCGGCCGTTTATGTCATAAGAAGACGTTCGACAATAAAAGGTTCAGCGGCGACTCACCGATCAGCGTAGCCAGAGAGCAGTGAGGCACGGTGGGAGAGAACTTGATAATGATGAGGTACTCGTCCTCCCCGAGCTCCTGGACCTCCACACATTTCTCCGTCACCACGTCCAGCTCCTCCAGGGTGTTGGGCTTCTCCGGGTCCCGGATCGATCGGATCACATCTGATATGGAGGAAACAAACGAGACGTGTCGTCGTTCATTAAACCCTGAAAGCATCTTCCAGACTCAGAGCTGTCACCATCACTCCCGTCTTCACACTGACTCCACATCAGGATTCATTTGAAGGTTCTGCCGTATGACGTCTGCATGTTCGATTGGTTTATTTGAATTATATGGCTCCTGTGAAACACCTCACTCTGTGACACTAAATAAACTTTATTATCATTACTTTGGTAGGACTGTTCAACCCTACAAACACAGCAAACTCCATTCAATAAATCATTGATTTAACTTCAAGTACAATGACTGTCAGAACTACAGAGATACTTTATAAAACTACATTAAATGATATTCACTCCATGAATTTACAGCTGTTTCACACTGTAGTATGTGTGCAGTGTGCAGAAGTAGTGAAAGAAGTGTTTGTAGAAGAAGATTTGAAGTTCGTTCCATTCATTTTAATGTAAAAATCTGAACGTGGAAAAAGTTGAATATTTTTAACATAAATACGTATGGATGGTATAAATGAGTAAATTACACACCACAGTGTGCTGAATGAGCTGAACGATGTGATATTTGAATGGTTTCTGTCAGACAGAGTACAGACCCTTTCCAAAAAATTAGAATATCTTAGAAAATTTACTTATTTCCATAATTCCATTAAAAAGGTTAAACTTTCATAGATTATACATTCAGGGCTCACAATTTAAACGATTTCAAGTATTTATTGGTTTATTTTTACATATTTTGGGCTTCCAGCTCAAAAAACCCACTCATCTCTTATGCTGGTGCATCTTCTCCTGCCACTAGACTTTCCATTGATATGCTTGGACACAGCACTCTGTGAACAGCCAGCCTCCTTAGCTATGAACTTTTGTGGCTTACTCATCCTATGGAGGGTATCAATGATGGTCTTCTGGCCAGTTGTCAAGTCTGCAGTCTTCCCCATATTGAACCGAACTGAGACAATTGAACAAAACTGAAGCAATTTAATGACACCTGGGGTGACACTCAGTTTAAAACATTCATGCCCTGCAAAATTTGGGCTGATTTCTTCACAGTATTCTAATTTTTTGATTCCCTGTTTTCGTGGGTTTTATGAGCTGGAAGCCCAAAATATGTAAAAATAAACAAATAAATACTTGAAATCGTTTAAATTGTGGGCCCTGAATCTATAATCTATGAAACATTAACCTTTTTAATGGAATTATGGAAATAAGTAAACTTTTCTATGATATTCTAATTTTTTGGAAAGGGTCTGTATGTTTATATATTTTATATTTATAATATATATTAGCTGTATTTATATCTATATCTGTGTACAGAATAATATAATTTATAATATAAAGTAAGTAGTTTTACATGTATTAATCTACTGAAGCCTGTTTTATTCTGAACATGTTAATGTTGTCACAGATCACAATAAGGCCCCCAAAGCAGCTACAAACGGCCCTGCACACTGATACTGTGTAACAGCACATACTGTGGTACTGTACCCACGATACCCACGGTACCCACGGTACCCACGGTACCCCACGGTGCCAAATCGTAACGGTTCCTACTATACTAGAAATTCTACACGACGGTCCTACCGTGGATTACTGTACTACCGGTGCCAGTTTCCGCTACATAGCGGCCGCCTCTACTCTCCTCCCGGCTTCTCACTGCATGCTACTCCCTTGTAAACAAACCAACATGGCAACTACTGCAACCGAACTACACAGCTGCTGAATGATTGGCTGTTTGCCTGTTACTGGTGACGTCCGGGGATATGATAGGCTGTTTCCGCACGCTGAGTCCGCCCGTCTGTTAGCTGATTGGCTGTTCATGTGTTTCTGCCGGCAAGAACGAACTCCATGAAGACAGCTCCGCTTCGATAGAAACTCGCTTCAAAACACACAACAAGCTAAAGTTCTGTCTCGCCCAGACGCTCACACGGCTTACAGTCACGAACACGAGACAACACACTCACCATGGCAGAAGCACCGGGCCCGAGCGGCGAGTCTGCCGCGTCGTCGTCAGTGGCTCCACTAATTTTGGTCAAAAAACCAAACTCGTTGTTTCAAACTTGTTTCAGTCTAATTCTTACTTCACCAGTATTATGTTTATCATGCACCAAACAACATTATAAGTAATTAATAAGTATTTATAATGTACAAATACATTGCAGTTCATAAAAATAATAATAAAAAAAGGCTGCAGTATCGCAACAATACCCGGAACCGTGATACTTTGTCTGGTATAGTACTGTGATACTTTGTCTGGTATAGTACTGTGATACTTTGTCTGGTATAGTACTGTGATACTTTGTCTGGTATAGTACTGTGATACTTTGTCTGGTATAGTATCGTGATACTTTGTCCGGTATAGTATCGTGATACTTTGTCCGGTATAGTATCGTGATACTTTGGTATAGTATCGTGGTTACTCATTTTGGTATCGCGACAACTCTAGGTACTGTAGCTTTAAATTCACCTTCAATGACGGCAAACTGTCAGAACTACAAAAACTTCATAAAACTACATCACGTGATAGAACATTGATAAACAGTTGTGGCGCCAACAGATAACCGTCACCAACGGCCACTCAGAACGGCAGCAGTCACAGTACCGGTCACGTTAACGACAGGCCTCCTCCTCCATACCGTAGACTTCTAGCGCTTTCTCCTCCATCTTCTTCGTCCTCAGGACATTTCTGTTGTCCGCCAGTCCAGAAAACTGCAACACCTTCGTGACCGTTAACGACACAAGGCTCGAGACTATGTCCATGTTTTAGGAGCCGCCATAATAACGACGACGAGCACCGAGTGACTGTGGCGACTGTGACGGGAAGACGGAGCTGTCAGCTCGGCTTCAGCAGATCTCCATCTGCACGCCAGCACGCAAGCAGCGACGTGTACCCCATCACACCGTGTACAGATCAGCGGGGCCCGAGGCAGCCAATCAGCGGGCCGTGTGTGTTGGTTTCAGGGGAAAGCAATCGATGAACGATCACCTCTGTGATGTGACGTTATTACAAACCGCCTTGTTTTTTGTTAAAATAATGAAATATTATCAGATTTTTTGGCGTTATAATGATTTATAACATGTGTAAATATAATTTTAAAATTAGTTTAAAAGCATAAATTCCTCAGAGCTGCATTTAAAGCAACATTATGTAAGTTTTGTACCATAAAATATTATTTTAACAAAGCAAAGTTGTCGACTCGCTAGTTTTTGATCAGAAGTAATGTAATCAGAACAAATACTCGAGTATAGCGAGTACAGTTTATTAAGTGAGTGAAAGAAATATGGATTTAAGATGTTTAATACAGAACAAAACATTTGAAATCAAATTATGTTCAATGTGCAGTTCTAAGATCAAAATGTCAGGAGGAGTCAAACGTACGATAATAAGCAGAAGTATGTAATAACCAAACAATGAATAATAATTGAGGTAGCACTTTATTCAGATAGTCTGCATAACTACATAATGTAAACTCTGTGTAGGTGGACTATCCAAATCACGTGTTACTTTGCTAAATGTGAACGTTCATATCTGTACTGTAACATGATGCTACCAAGCGAAGACAGTTTATCTTAGCTTAGCCTAGCTTAGCATAGCATAAAGACTGGAAACAGGTGGAAAGAGCTAGCCTGGTATCAACATTTTAGCACCTTAAAGATCATGAATTAACTCGTTTATTTAATCCTTTAAAAACCTGAACCTTTAGTTGTGGTGGAGGTTTACCACCGACAGTATAATGAATGCACGGCGTATTCTGCTGCTGTGAAGTTGGACATTTTAACATGGGGACTTATGGAGACTGACTCACTTCTGGAGCCAGCCTCAAGTGGACGACAAGGAACTGCAGTTTTTGGCTTCACTTCACAGACACGCAGGTTGATGGTTGAGGTTTATGTATCTGACTATTTCTTGGCTAAAGGAACTGTAACTTCCTGGAGTCTCCAGCGGTTGCCTTTAAGTCGCATCCGTCTTCACATCAAAGACCAAACCGTTCCTGTAGATCAGCATGGCGATCTCATTCTCCAGTTGTTCCACATCTGTCATGTCTCCTCCTCTGGAGCTTCTCTGTGTCTGATCTGTCGAGCCTCCTGACATCCTTGAACCTCCCCTGTCGTTCTCCACATCCTCCTCCTCCTCTTCATCATCACCGTGGACCCTGGCCTCCTCTGCCTCCTTGGGGACAGACTTGACCTCTGGATGTAGCCGGTGCAGCGTCAGTTGATGAATCTCCTCCTCTCTCTCCAGCATCTCCTGTTGAAGGTCACGTTAGCAGAGGACAGTAAGATGAAAGATTTTCTTTTTTTTAAAGATGTTTTTTTGGCCTTTTTCGAGTTTAGGGAGAGAGTGAGACGAGGAATGGCATGCAGCAAAGAGCCGCAGGTTGGATTCGAACCCTGGGCCGCTCCGGCAAGGACTGAGCCTTTTCTACATGGGGCGGATGCTCTACCCAATGAGCTAATCGACACCCCAAGATGAAAGATTTTCAAACTTTGTCACAGAGAACAAACAAAATTTTAAAAATGGCTGCTGTAGCTGCTGTTAGCCTTTACAGAACCAACGTTAACTTGCTAAGACTCATTTCTTCTTGGTTTATGTGCTTCTCCCATGAGTAAGTGGCTACGTAGTAGTTAGATCACCGTCGTGTCTGGTGAACACGTCCAGATCGGGACTAACTCCTTCTCCCAAGCCAGTTTGACAACAGCTTTCTTTATGGACTTGCAAAAGTTACTGTTAACTGTACCGTTAGCTACTGTTAACTGGTTACCTCAGCTCTGTGACTCGGTTCCGGAGTGCCAGAGCCAAACCTATCAAGAAAACCATCTCTGTACGGTAGTCCCTGTCGGCCTCCATCCTCGGCCTCGGATGCAGGCGTAACAGGTTCAGATCTCTCCGGTAACTAACGTCTCTTACCTGAATCTCCGGTTGATAGGAGGTGTGATCTGGAATAACAGGCGTCGGCACAGGAGGGCAGATCTTGTTTTTGGTTCTATGTATTGGAAGAGAGGAGAAACTGTTAAAAGATACTCAACATTACTAACTTAAATATACTTGTTTGGAGTGTTCATGATTGTTCTATTATTGATGTGGGAAGATCAGATCTAAATCTAGAGTTTTAGGTTGTAGGTTTGATATCAGGAGAAGAACAATGGGAGGAGACACCAATATGGGAACCCATCGGCGATCATCTAACAGCGATTTCGCGGCATGTTTCGTTGCTTCAGATGCAGCCAATGGAAATCCAGATAACGAATATTCAGGACCAAGAATTCCTCTGCATTAATAACTTGATTCATAAGAAAGACGGCAAATCTCTGTAGAGAAATCACTTTCATTGGTCATCAGACAGATTCAGACAGCTTTGCTCTCAATGTACATACACAGATACATAAATACAGCTAAAAACTAAGAACTTGTCAGGTAAACAGAACATTAAACTACGTACAAATACATATACATAAACAAAATCATTTGTAGACTAAAGTATGCTAAAATAAATCTAATTTATGTACATGAGGAAGGTGGATATGACAGAATATACAGTATGCTGTGTTGATGGTCTCCACTTCCATTGCTATGTCGACGACGTCCAGCTTTGTATCACCAAATCCATCACCTCTGCCACTCTCTCCAGCTGCCTCGCGACATCAAATCTTGGATGCAGACAAACTTCTTCAAACCGACCTGGGACCAATCAGATTTGATCATCATCGGCCCCAAAACCACTGATAGTTTCTGCCTCACCGTCGTCAACGCCACCCTGTCTCCATCATCTTTGACAATAACCTCTCCTTTGAAAATCACGTGAACCAAATCACCAGATCCACTCTCCGTCACTCCTGCCTTCATCACCTCCAGAATCGACGACTGCAACAGTATCCTCTACGGCACACCATCCAAAACTTTAAATAAACTCCAGGACATCCAAAACTCTGCTGCACGTCTGTCCTCCAGAACCTCTACCTCCACATTCAGTTCAAAATCCTCCTCCTCACACACAAAGCCCTCCCTAACCCTAACCAGGCCCCTTCCTACCTCCTAACTCCTGACTTGCTTCATCGCCACAATCCACCCCATTCATCTGATGCTAACCTTTTGACTCCTCCCCCACCCAGGACCAAGCACTGAACATGAGGGCGACAGAGCCTTCTTCTCTGTAGCTGCCCGCCTCCCTCTGGAACTCTCTCCACCAAACACATCTGTGACTGTACTGACCTTCCAAGATTCAAACTGAATTTAAACTGTGAGAACACACATCGCACAGTAGTGTTAAAGATAGTCAGTGTCATCAGTGTTGCTGTGAATCAAGTCGGGTCACCTACCTCTTCAAGATGCAGGTGCACGGTATCAGGATTAAAGAGAGCAAAAGCAGCAAGCTGAGGCTCCACGGCACTGATTTCAGGAGAGGAAAGACAGAGAGGGGAAACTTTGTGAGCACTCAGTGTGGGTAAAAATAAAAGCTACTTCAACAAGTTTGATTCTGTAAATGTGGTACCATTCACATGCTTCTCTGGCACCATGTTGATTGTTACGGTGGCTTTAGGTCCTTCGCCCACACGTGTCACTCCGGTCAGGCTGATGTTGTACTTCGCTCCAGGTATCAAGTTTTCCAGACAGTGTTTTGTCAGCGAGGCTGATACGTTCTGGCACTTTGCTGAAATGAGATGTGGAGAAACGTACGGGATGTCGTCATTTTGTCATTTTGACGCTGCAAGTTATCAACAGAAATATTAGTTCAACAAGTGACTTCACACCTTTGGGCTCGTCTTGTGAACTGATTTTCACGCTGCAGAGGCTGTAGTGTGTCAGGAAACCTCGCTGGTCCACAGAGGGAATCGCTCTCCAAGACAGGTTAACAGAACTTTGAGTTTCATTGAAAGGAACAAAGTCCTGAGGTTCTCTGAGTGGAACTGAAAGAGAAGACAGACTAAATACTGTCTACTGTCACGGTCAACACCTGAGTTTAGGTTGTAGGATTGGTACTGTGAAAAGAACAATAGGGTTCATGCAACAACGAGATAGCAATCTGGGAACCCATCGGCTATCATCTGACAACGATTTTAGCCTCTGGGGGCATGGCTAATGTTTCCTGGCTTCTGGTGTAGCCAGATTCAGGCCAAGACTACCGATTAGTGAACAGATATCTGCTCATGAACCAAAAGCTAAATCTTCTTCTGACGTTACCCGTATAGTGCAAAGATTACATTTTAGCCAATGCAATCTGGGTCACAGACTGTTTACCTGCATGCAACCATAGCACGCTCATGATGACCGACATGATTGGTCGATACTCCTGACGGCCCTCCCAGTCTGCACAGTGAAACCCCTTCAGATGATCCAGAACGTGGCGGCCTGGTCTTCAATCAACCCAAAAGGGCGCATGTTACCTCCTCCAATGAACGTCTGTTGTTCCCCCGTTGGTGGAACGTCCTACCAGTTCCTACCTTCACGGACCTCCTCTACAACACTACCAACAACTGGACATGACACATCTGTTCCCTCTACAACTGGACCTTGATTCTATGTGAGTAGAACTTACTGCTGCACTAACACATCCTCGTCACACTGTACCTTGATTGTTTCCCATTTTTGTAAGTCGCTTTGGGTAAAAGCGTCAGATAACTCGGACTACAAATGGAAACCAGAACGCTTCCGATACCAAAATCTTGGTGCCTCGCCTACAAAGTATGAATTCATTCAAGAGTCTTAATGTGTTGAAATCCAGTTTAAAGACACTTACCACCTTCCTTTTGATAATAGAGACACATTTTATCTGTCCGTGGTCTACCACCTTCACACCTGTGTTCAAAGTAAAGGTAGCGTACGTAGTCCTTCATGGCTGGAAGAGAGACAGAAACTGATTTATATGTCAACTCATGGTTGGAGCCAAGACTTTTGCTGTAAATTTTGGGGCATAGACTAAGAACAAACAGTCGTAATACACAAACACGCCAATCAATATCTACAGAATTCTACTTCCTGTTTCATGGAGACATTAAAATTAAATGTGGTGTGAGAACGACCTAATGATTAGCCTTTCCCTCTGTAGAAGTTTGGTGGTTAAATGCAGTTTTAATACAACTTACTCATTTCTTTTTTCTTCCTTGCTGTTATAGTGATCACATTTTCTCCGTCTTGAAGCTTGTACAACTCAAGGCAAGTTTTCTTGTTTAATCTACTCTCCAGTAACGTTTTGCCACAAGCTGCCAGGGGAGAACAGAAATAAGAGTCTTTAAGGTCTACTTAAAGATGAATACACATGATACAGTACGTGACACTCACCTTTTAAATCTGCAGCAGGTACAGCCGGGACTTGTATGACTGCTGGAGGAGAAAGGCTTGCTGCGTTTCTGGCGATAACGGAGATGTTGACAGCAGAGTACAAGACATAAGAAGTGTGTTTGTTTGATTTGATGAGATGTGTCTTTTTCACACAAGGACATCCACCAGAAGACTCGTGCTTCAGGATGTACATCACTCCTGTGACTGCAGCTGCATGTGGCATCGGCTGGAAAGCAGAAAGACAACACGCTTCATAAAAACACAGCACAGCATGGAGACTACGTCCAGGTTTTAGTAAGTCTGTGGGGACGTCACAGAGACTACGTCCAGGTTTTAGTAAGTCTGCGGGGACGTCACAGAGACTACGTCCAGGTTTTAGACAGTCTGCGGGGACGTCTCGAAGACTACGTCCAGGTTTTAGACAGTCTGCGGGGACGTCACGGAGACTCCGTCCAGGTTTTAGACAGTCTGTAGACTTGACAGTCTGTGTGAATGTTGTGGTGTCGTCTCTTCTTCACCAGCTTACCTTCCATGTTAGCGTCACCTCTCGAGTCCCATTTTCGACTCTTGTTGTCGCAGTGACTTCAGGTTTTTGTTCCAGCTCTGCAGTAAGAATACAGAATATTAGTTAACCTAGTTTAACATCCAGCAGCTTCCACAGTTGTCATTTTCTCAATGCCGGTGGTCCCTCGATTCCCTAGATTAAGTAGTCAAAATGAGGGTCTTTTAAACATTACTGAGCTACTCACAGTACATTGCATTTTGCCATAACTGACAGTTTGAACGCACTTATGGATTCAGTGTGGAAGTTCACAAATTGAGACACAGCACAAGTCTTAAATATAGATCTGTGTCACAAGTTAGTACAACATGAAAATCCATGACTTCACCTGCAGGAACGATCATAACTGGAGACCAGTCGCTCCACAGTGGGTTTGGAGCCTGATTGGACCGTTGTCTGATTTGAACCCGGTAAACTGTAAGTTTGGACAGATCCACATCAATAACCTGGTCTGTCAAGACATGAGATAGAGCTGTTGAAGTCTCACTGGTGGTATTTGTTATTCTCTGCAACAGAAATATGAACAATATGTCAAATATGTTAACTAATGTTAAAAAGACACATTAAAATTGGTAACAGAATTGTCCTCACGCTCTCCCATGATTCTTTGGGGTGTTCATCTCGTCTGAACCGGACCTCGGCCAGAGCTGAATCATTCTCTGCTGCTCTCCATCGTAAGCGGAGGTTGTTTCTTAACCAGGACATGGAAATATTTTGTGGTGCTTCATACTTGACTGTTGAGCAAAGGCAAAAATATATTGTGTATGTTGTTTTTTTTTTGCATGAATATTAAATATACTTTTAACTTCAAGAGATTACCCGTCTCTCTGAGTACGGCAGAGCTCCTGGTTGACGTGCAGCTGGAGTTTTCTACATGAGCTTCCACCCAGATTTGAACCAAACGATCTTTGATGAGCTCCTCGGGATCGAACTCAGCCCTGGTCTCCATGCACCTCCTTCTTGTTAGAAATCTTAGCTGGCTGCTAATGTTCGTGCTGTTGAGCTTGCTTGATGTTTGGCTGTTTAAAGATTAAAAACGAGTTACAAACAGGAAGCCTGGCTTTGGTCCAAAAGGCACGTCTAAAGTTCACTTGTGATATCTCTTTTATTTAATGTAGATTTCGTCACATTAGAGGGACAATACTTACTCAAAGTAGAGGTCAAATGTCACATGACCTTCAGTCTTATTCATGCTCCATTCACACACGTATAAAGACTCAGTAATTCTTATGAAGCTGTAGCACTGAGGACTGGAAGGAGGCTCACATGCTGATGCTTAAAAGAAACAAAATATTTTTATTTTTTTCCTTTAGCATTCTTGAGCAACTGATATTCAGCCCTTTTCATTGTTACAGTCATCTATGTCTGGGAATCACTGTTTACTGTACAAGGGCACAACTTAAGAACTTTATTCAAACTGGATCAGATTTTATACACAATATATTTGCTACAGATAGCTTAGCCTAACTACTTGCTAAAGTAGCTAACCACTAATTAACTGCTGCTAACTGCTGTTATCTCCCGTTAGCAGGCTAACAGAACCGGCTCAACAGCCGGACTGGACTGGGTTCGAGCACAGACATTATGATGGAAAGATTGCTAAGTAGCAGCAGAGGTAAAGCTAATGTTTTGGGAAAAGCGTAGCTAACTGAAAATATAAGCTAATGTTTTAGGTTTCCTAGTTTTGAGATATAGATAATGTAGCTAACTGCTAACATTAGCTATTTTAGTTAGCTTGGATGTAAAGCTAACATTAGTTAAGTAAAGCTAACATATGCTATGAACACCACTGGTTTCAGAGGTTGTGTTTGGCCCTAGCGCTAGCTGTAAGCATAGCCTTTTTGCTACTATGTTTCTGGGCTTTATCATGGAAAGACTGCTGAGTATCAGTAGAGGTGAAGCTAGTATAAGAAAGTTAATGTTATGGACCTTGCTAGTTTTGGGCAAAGGCTAACATAGCTAACTGAAAATGTCAGTTAACACTGTAGATTTAGCTAGTTTTGAGATATAGCTGATGTAGCGTTTAGTCTGCTTGGATATAAAGCTAACATTAGCTAATGTCATGAACTTAATCACATTAGTTTTTTCCTCCATGTTAGCTCACTGCTAACATTAGCTACCGTTACTTGATGTAAAGATTGCTAAGTAGTGAACAGCTAACTGTGGTTAACTCGGTCAGCTGTGTAGCTAACTGACTCAGCCCAGGATGCCAGGAGCCAAACCCGGCAAGAAAACCACCTCGGTAGGCTGCTGTATTCACTGTTAGACTGGACACTGCTGGTTCAGAGGTTCTGTTGCTGTGTTCACTGTTAGACTGGACACTGCTGGTTCAGAGGTTCTGTTGCTGTGTTCACTGTTAGACTGGACACTGCTGGTTCAGAGGTTCTGTTCGGCTAACATCAGTAAGGCAATGTTAGCAGTTCTTAATATCTATCTATCTATCTATCTATCTATCTATCTATCTATCTATCTATCTATCTATCTATCTATCTATCTATCTATATATATATGTGTATACACATATATATACATATATACACACACACACACACACACACACACACATATATATATATATATATATACTGTAGTCTGCTAGAAAAAACCACATGCTGCTGACAAGCTGACCAACATTTCGTGGGTGAAGTTTAACTGCGAATGAAATCTCACTTTCACACATCTGAGTCTGGATTTAATCAGATAATTTTAAAATGTCTTTACCTTTTCTGACCATTGTGAGGAACACAAACACAACTACGTGTCCGTGCAGTGAACGCCAGAGTTTCAAAGTTTCCATGAGGTGTGTTGGAAAGTGTAGAATGTTCATCCTTCAGTCCTCTGTGTATTCAGGCTGCCTTTGTGTAGCTCAGTTGTCTTTCTCAGAAATGTCAGAGTTTCGTGTCTGTCAGGTTAAATGAGCTGCAGCAAAAACCACAAGTGACTGCATGAGGGGGGAGGTTTGGGTTTGATATGCTGGCAGACACAAGCAGACATTCTGAAAGTGACAACTCTTTGAAGTCATCTCTCTACAACTGTTTGTGCTGTCAGAAGACACTGAAGCAGACTCTGGAAACTACAGAAACACCTACAGTACGTCTGACCACCGTCATGATGAAAGAGGATCTTCTTATTTTCAGGTGATTATACATGCATGAAAACATAGTTATGAATATTATATTTTATTGTCTGCCTTATTCTGAAAATAAAGGCCCCAAATCTGACACACTGCATCTTTGTAAGATTTATTTTCAAAATATGGCAAATATCAAATATAAGCCAGCCTCAACTAATGACATTTAGGAGTATAGCCACTTCACCAGGCACCGCTACACCACTGTTAGTTAGCTGGCATGCTGCTACAGAAGACACTAGCTAACTAGTTTGCCACATCAGTCCTTTGTTAGCTGTTAGCTAGCTAATCTGCATCAATCGTTACCTAGTTACATCTGAAATATAAACAATATTAATGTTAATATAATGGTGTTTGTATGTGTTTTTTTCTGTTCTGTAAATTTATTTGTCGTATTTTTTAAATGTCATTTAAAAGATGTGTATATATTAATGTGTGTAATAATTATCTATATAATTGTGTATATTGTACACACACACATATATATAGTATGTATATATTATATATGTTTTCTATACGTTGTGTATATATTTTTATATATTTTTATATATATATTGTCTTATCTCTCTCTCTCTGTATATATATATATATATATATATATACAGAGAGAGAGAGAGTAAATAAATATATTGTGTGTATATATATATATATATATATATATATATATATATATATATATATATAGAGAGAGAGAGAGAGAGAGAGAGAGAGAGAGAGAGGGTAAATATATTGTATATATATTGATATATATCATCAATAGTTCTATAAGAACGATTTCTTTTCAGCATCGTCGTTCGATTAAGTGGGCTTTTGTATCATCTCTCTGATTGGTCAGATTCGGTCAGCTGACGGGGGGAAGTTGAGGCATGTGACCTGCGAGCTGCTGTTTACATGGCAGGTTCCGGTTCTGTGGCCGTTTAACGGGCCGGTTCGGGTCTAAAATGTGTCGATAGCGAACCTTCGAACTGTCCGTGAACGTGCGAACATGCTGGAGGCTCAGCGGACGGACGGCGGCTCCACAGAGGTGTGTGTCATCCCGGAGAACCGGCAGTGCGGAGAGGTAGCGGACATCCAGAAAGCGGAGTTCGCTCCTGGAAGCTCTCTGCTCGGATGTCTCGGGGTCAGCGGGCGGCTGGTGGTGTGGGACCCCGCGGTCAGAGAGGCTCCTCCGGCCGCAGTGGACGGATGTTACACGGAGTGAGTCCGACACTCTGAAGCCCTTCAGAGTTCACTTTGTGTTCAGGACGGTTATAATTAATCAGCTAATTAACACACTGATGTCTGTCTTCACTGTTTCCAGCTTCTCCTGGGAGGAGGTGACCGTCCCCGGCCGTGGCGTCAGCAGCTTCAGGCTGCTGGCCGTTGGAGCTCAGTGTGAGCTGAAGCTGCTGGAGGTGGAGGCAGAACGATCGGCCTCCATCTCTCTGCTCCGTGTCCGGGAATGTCCTTCAGATCAGCTGCTGGAGGCGGTCAGAGAGCGAGACAGCGGTGAGTACCGCCACCAACCCGCCACCATCAGCACCATCAGCACCACCACCACCACCATCATCATCATCATCATGTTAAACTAGCCTGGTTACAATGCTAACGCTCCCCCAGCTCTGGTTCTGGCATGACACCAGCTCAACTTCCTGCTCTTCTTCTTCCGGGTGGCCAACAAACTGAGCTAACATTAGCTAACAAACTGAGCTAACAGCAGCTAACAAAGTGAGCTAATATTAACCAACAGCAGCTACCAAACTGAGATAGCATTAACCAACAGCAGCTAACAAACTGAGCTGACACTCACTGATAAACTGAGCTAACATTAGCTAACAAACTGAGCTAACAGCAGCTAACAAACTGAGCTAATATTAACCAACAGCAGCTAACAAACTGAGCTGACAGTCACTGATAAACTGAGCTAACATTAGCTAACAAACTGAGCTAACAGCAACTAACAGACTGAGCTAACATTAGCTAACAAACTGAGCTAACAGCAACTAACAGACTGAGCTAATATTAGCTAACAGCAGCTACCAAACTGAGATAGCATTAACCAACAGCAGCTACCAAACTGAGATAGCATTAGCTAACAGCAGCTAACAAACTGAGCTAACAGCAACTAACAGACTGAGCTAACGGCAGCTAACAAACTGAGCTAACAGCAGCTAACAAACTGAGCTAATATTAGCTAACAGCAGCTAACAAACTGACATAGCATTAACCAACAGCAGCTACCAAACTGAGATAGCATTAGCTAACAGCAGCTAACAAACTGAGCTAACATTAGCTAACAGTAGCTAACAAACTGAGCTAACATGAGCTAACAGCAGCTACAGCTGTCAGCAGTTTACTTCACTGTCCATCATAAACTCTGTAAATCACAGAGAGTTGAGGCGGAGCAGCCGGAGGACATCAGAGGGAAAACCAGAAAACATTTTCTCCATAAAATATGATCCAGTTTCACCAGAATCAGTGAAATAGTTGGTGGTGTGTTCTGTTAATTGTCATAATGATTAAAAATAGTTTTAAAGCTGCAGTAACAAACCATACAGACTCATGTTTGTTATGAATGTCGTCATATATTGCTGCTGTCTTTATCTTCAGGTGTCTCTGATCTGCTGTCTTTATCTTCAGGTGTCTCTGAGCTGCAGTCGGCGCGCGTGTTGTTGTTTGCCGCTGGCCGCTGCTACGTGCTGCTCAACTGTGATTGGCTGCTGCAGCTGCGATGGCAGCGTGCGGAGGAGGAGCCGCAGACGTTGTCCTGCTGCAGCATCCAGCTAACTGACAGCAACAGACACAATGCTGTCCACCACAGTGTCTGCAGGGAGACGCTGTTCGTCCTCAGCTCCACCGGGCTCATATGTATCCTCACTGACTGTGTTAAAGGCTGGTCACTATTACTGAGAGTAATGTAGCCTTAACTTTAGCTTGGCTAAACCCAAACAAATTAAGTTAATAGGGTCAACTAAATAAGTTAAGTTGGTTAAACTAAATTAAACTATCTTATCTGTAAAGCTAAACCAGCCTTGATGAAAGTAAGCTACATTAATGAACACATAATTAAATCTGTTGTAATCTAATCTCATCCAAACAAAGCTAATCTTGACCTTACTGACCTTTTTCTGAGAGTCTTCCTCTTCTTTAACTCTCTGACCTCCAGCTGTGTTTAGTATCTCTGACGGCAGTCTGCTGGCGACCGTCGACCTCGCTGCGTACCTGAGCTCTGGCCTGGCAGACGACGACCTCGTCTCCTCTCCTCCCTCCTTCTCCTCCTCCTCCTTCTGCCTCCTCCAGGTGTCTGCTGATCTCAGTACAGCCGTCGCGGTGACTCGGTCTCACACTGCCGTCGCCGTCGATCTCGACCACTACTTTAGGTACGACTGACAAACTGAGCTAACATTAGCTAACAGCAGCTAACAAACTGAGCTAATATTAACCAACAGCAGCTAACAAACTGAGATAGCATTAGCTAACAGCAGCTAACAAACTGAGCTGACATTAGCTAACAGGAGCTAACAAACTGAGCTAAGATTGGCTAACAGCAGCTAACAAACTGAGCTAATATTAACCAACAGCAGCTACTAAACTGAGATAGCATTAGCTAACAGCAGCTAACAAACTGAGCTAACAGCAGCTAACAAACTGAGCTAACAGCAGCTACCAAACTGAGCTAATATTAGCTAACAGCAGCTAACAAACTGAGCTAATATTAACCAACAGCAGCTACCAAACTGAGATAGCATTAGCTAACAGCAGCTAGCAAACTGAGCTGACATTAGTTAACAGCGGCTGCCAAACTGAGCTGACATTAGCTAACAGCAGCTATCAAACTGAGCTAACATTAGCTAACAGCAGCTACCAAACTGAGCTAACAGCAGCTACCAGACTGAGCTAATATTAGCTAACAGCAGCTACCAAACCGAGCTAATATTACTTAACAGCAGCTAATAAACTGAGCTAACAGCAGCTACCAAACTGAGCTAATATTAGCTAACAGTAGCTAACAAGTTCACAGATAAAACCAGACGAACTTCACGGTGAGATTTCTGTCTTTCTTCCAGGATGTATCCGGACCATCTGCTGTGTGCCGCTCCCCCCTCTCGACCTCCTCTCCGGCCCCAACAACCAAGAGACCAGGACAGCCTGTCGAGCTCCAACAGCAGCCTCCTCGCCCTCGGCTCGACCTTCAGTACTGACCGGTAAACAGCCAGCATTACTCAGACGGGAATAAACCGTGTATTCAGCAGGAATACAGCTGACTCGTATACAGCATGGTACATGTATCGGGCTTTATAGCAGCCCCAGAGGTGTAATGTATCTATGTTTTTATTGATGTTTAACCTCCATCAAACATTTCTAATGAAACACTTCAAAATACACTTTGTTAGCTCAGTTTGTTAGCTGCTGTTAGCTAATCTTAGCTCAGTTTGTTAGCTCAGTTTGTTAGCTGCTGTTAGCTAATCTTAGCTCAGTTTGTTAGCTCAGTTTGTCAGCTGCTGTTAGCTAATGTCAGCTCAGTTTGTTAGCTGCTGTTAGCTAATCTTAGCTCAGTTTGTTAGCTCAGTTTGTCAGCTGCTGTTAGCTAATGTCAGCTCAGTTTGTTAGCTCAGTTTGTTAGCTGCTGTTAGCTAATCTTAGCTCAGTTTGTTAGCTGCTGTTAGCTAATCTTAGCTCAGTTTGTTAGCTGCTGTTAACTCAGTTTGTTAGCTGCTGTTAGCTAATGTTAGCTGCTGTTAGCTAATGTCAGCTCAGTTTGTTAGCTCAGTTTGTTAGCTGCTGTTAGCTCAGTTTGTTAGCTGCTGTTAGCTAATCTTAGCTCAGTTTGTTAGCTGCTGTTAGCTAATGTTAGCTCAGTTTGTTAGCTGCTGTTAGCTAATCTTAGCTCAGTTTGTTAGCTGCTGTTAGCTAATGTTAGCTCAGTTTGTTAGCTGCTGTTAGCTAATCTTAGCTCAGTTTGTAACTGACTTCTTTTTCAGCTCCTGGGAAGCTCGTCTGGCTTCTATGTACAGCAGAGCCCAGCAGGCTACAGCTCCCTCCTCCTCCACCCGGGCCGCTGGGACCTCCTGGTCCTCCTCCCTCCTCCACCTGGAGTCCCACCAGGCTCCGTCTTCAGTCCACAGCAGAGTGCCCCACGGCGGGGCGACGGTCGCTTTCTCCGCCCCTGAGTCGTCCACTCCGTCTCTGCTCACCGTGTCTGAATTCTCCGCCCAGCTGACCTTCGTCACTCCCAGCAACACACAGACCACAGTGGCCTTGTGGGATTTGGAGTCCGGGAGCGTGAGCTACCACCGGGGGGGCGAGGCGCGCCGGTTCAACGCTGCGGAGAGAGACAGCACCGACTGCTGCTGAAGAGTAAGTCAGACCACGTCAAGGTCATCGAGATCTGAGGACGTCATGACACTGATACACCTGTCTGTCTGTCTGTCTGTCTGTCTGTCTGCCTGCCTGTCTCTGTCTGTCTGCCTGTCTCTCTGTCTGTCTGCCTGTCTGTCTGCCTGCCTGTCTGTCTGTCTGCAGGTTCCGGTGTCTTCCTCGTGTTGTTCTCGGTGTCCCAGCAGGACTTGCTCAGCAGGTTGATGTTGTTCGGCAGCGCGGCGACAGTAGACGCGGTCTGTCACCTGAACAGCTGGGGGCGCTGCTCCATCCCCATCCACGCCCTGCAGGTAAACGCTCCACCTTTACTGCCTCCACTGAGGCCTGATGTTTGGATCCAAACCGTCTCTCTCTCTGCTGTTTGATGAGCAGGCCGGGCTAAAGAACCGTCAGCTGGACACGGTGGACTTCTACCTGAAGAGCAAAGAGAACATCCTGAACCCTGCAGCTGAGCAGCCGGCAGCCTCCACGCTGAGCCTGAGCGAGTGTACGCACACACCTGATGATGATGATGATGATGATGATGATGATGATGTGTTTGTTACGCTGTGAATAATATCAGAGTCTTTAAAGGAAAACTAACTTTTACAGATAAAAACTGTGTACGCTCTGCTGATCAGTTCAGCTAGCTAAAAGAGCTAGTTCAGTTAGCTCTGTTAGCTCTGTTAGCTACATTAGTTCCGTTAGCTCCGTTAGTTCCGTTAGCTTCGTTAGCTCCGTTAGCTCCGTTAGTTCTGTTAGCTCCGTTAGCTCTGTTAGTTCCGTTAGCTTTGTTAGCTCCGTTAGCTCTGTTAGCTCTGTTAGTTCTGTTAGCTCTGTTAGCTCTGTTAGCTCTGTTAGCTCTGTTAGCTCTGTTAGTTCTGTTAGCTCTGTTAGCTCTGTTAGCTCCGTTAGGTCTGTTAGCTCTGTTAGCTCTGTTAGTTTTGTTAGGTCCGTTAGCTCTGTTAGCTCTGTTAGTTCTGTTAGGTCCGTTAGCTGTGTTAGCTCTGTTAGCTCCGTTAGGTCCGTTAGCTCCGTTAGTTCTGTTAGCTCCATTAGCTCTGTTAGCTCCATTAGCTCTGTTAGCTCCGTTAGCTCTAAGGGTTTCGTTACACTTTGCTTATTTCAGTGTCAGACATGTTGTTGTTTTTAAAGCTGTGTGTAGTTCATGGTGTGTGTGTGTGTGTGTGTGTGTGTGTGTGTGTGTGTGTGTGTGTGTCCAGGTGTCCAGCAGCTGTGTCCTGCGTTGGACCTGCTGTGTTCGGCTGTCAGAGATTCAAACAGTGACGCTCAGAGCCGACAGTTCTCCGAACAGCTGCTCAACATCACTGTGAGCTTCGTGAACACACAGATCCGCTCGGTCCTGTCCAACACACACCGTAAGACAACGCACACACACACCCACACACACACACACACATGCTCTGTTTGAAGCTCATTATCTTCGGGTGTTTCTGCAGACGAAGACGCCGCGCAGAGCTGTGTGGACGTTCTCGACCGTTATGTCACTGAACTGCGGCGCTACATGAAGAGATTCCCTGGCCTGTAGGTGGCGACACCTCCAGCACCAGCTCTGCTGACCACGCTCAGGTGGAGGAGGAGGAGGAGGAGGAGGAGTGGAAGCAGCTGCAGACAGAGGTAATATTTCTACAGCAAGACAGATCACGTGAAAATGTGTTGTGAGTGTTCATTCGTAACTGTGTGTGTGTGTGTGTGTTCGTGCTGCAGGAAGTGGTCCGTCATTCCATCCTGACCAATCAGATCCCTCGAGCTCAAGCCGTCCTGCGGAGTCGGAGCCGGCCTGAGCAGCGTCTGTCGGCTCTGAGGATGGAGGGTCTACGTCAGGTGTTCTGCTGCCTGCAGCGCCGAGACCTGCAGACCGCCAACATGCTCCTCACCAACATGGTCAGAACAGCTACCGTTAGCAACATGCTAAAGCTAAGCTAAGCTGCAGCATGTTAGCTCTGTAAGCCTGTTAGCTTGTTAGCTGTGTCAGTTCTGTTAGCTCTGTTAGCCTGTTAACTCTGCTAGCTCTGTTAGCTCTGTTAGCCAGTTAGCTCTGTTAGCCTGTTAGCTCTGTTTGTCTCTCTGCTGCTCCAACAGTCACCACCTCTGGTTTGGTTGAAATAATTAGTTAATTCACAGACGTTGCCGCGTGAGTCGCTCTCTTCAGTTTCTTTGCGGAGTGACTCACTTTCACTGTGAGAGCCGAGCGTGTTCGTGTTCAGTCGCCGTGGTCAGAGATGACACTCGAGTGTTTTTGTGTTTTCAGGGTTTCAGTGTGAAGAAGCAGCTCCACAGTATCTGCCTTTACACCGACGACAAGGACCTCAGGGAGTTCGTGGTGAGTTCACTTTTGTTTTGGTTTAACACCTGTTAGCGTCCATCTTTACAAGCCTTTGAGGCCTCTGATTGGTTGATTGATCAGGTAGAGGAGCTGTCAGGGCGGAGTTACTTTCCAGAGGACGAGATGCAGAGCGTGGCGTTCATCAAGCAGATGGAGAAGTTGGGATCTCTGCCTGCAGCTCGCTGCCCTGCCAAGACGACGTCGCAGAGGTAAAGACCTCTTTAATCTTCAGTCTTAGTTTAATAAAGTCTGTGTTAGACTCTCTCTGCTCCGTCTTCACAGGGTGGTTCAGATGGTCCATCAGGAGGCGGGATGTGGTGGTGACGAGGTTCTGGAAGAGCTGCTGGGTCAGAAGAGGTCCGAGGAGGACGGTGTGCTCTGGAGGAACCTCCGACTGGACTGGGTGAGGAACTGGGACCAGAGCTGTCAGACGGCTGTCCTCCTGTCCAGACTGCAGCACACAGGTACACTCGACGGTCCTCAGCGGTTCCTGAAAGTTTCCTGAAAGTTTCCTGAGCTTTAAACGGGTTCTTCGTTGTTGGTTCATCAGAGTTGACTTCCTGTGACTCGGCGGTGTTGTGGCGTTACTTGACCGCCCTGCACGACCAGCGCCGGGTCGTCGACTGGATTGACTGGAACGGGGAGACCTCCGGCGCCTCCCGGTGGCCTGAGTTAACCCCAGAGCTGGTCAGCAACAACACAGTCTGCAGCACCTACATGAGGGAGAACATCCTGGACCTTCTGGCCAGGTACAGCAGCCACCAAGACAACACAAGACGTAGCAGCAGCTAATATTACTGACTAGTCCAACAGCAGTCAGCCCAGCTCGGCGTCTGTCTTTCAGCCTTTTATTTCACCAAGCTCTCACCAACCACTAAAAGTCAGTCCCAGATTTACTCTTGTCCGGCGGCTTCTTGCACGCTCACTCTCTCCTTTTCTCTTCTTAGCTTCCTCCGTCAGCGTCCTCTTCGCTCTCTTCTCCTCTGCCATTATGTCCATAGAAGCTGCTGACTGCTGGGCCTGTATTTCTTCTTCTTCTTCTATTAGCTAACAGCAGCTAGCAAACTGAGCTAACACTAGCTAACAGCAGCTAACAAACTGAGCTAACATTAGCTAACAGCAGCTACAGCTGGCAGCAGAGAGAGTTTGGGCGTACAGCAGTCGTGTATCTAATGTTGCCTTCAGATGGTTGGAGTCTTCTTTCAGTGCCGTGTTAAATTAGTTTTTGTTGAGTGGATGAACGTTTTAAACACACAGTAAATCTGTAGTGAAGTATCTGCACCACAGCCGACAGTCCATGAACAGCCTGTTCAGAAGAACACAGAATAAAATATCAGCGCTCTCTGGGTTTTTAATGTTGCAGCAGAGTTCAGCGAAGTTTACATGAATATTTTTATTTGAAGTATTTTGTGAGCGCGTGCAGCTCGTCTGATGTTGGCGTCGTAAAGAGCCGACTGATGTGGTTTCAGGTGCACAGATTTAAACCCACATGACGTTTGTTTCGAGCAGGTACTGCCAGCCAATCACCGGCTTTTACTCCTTTCTTTTCTTTCTGTTATAAAAGCTTCGACGTTCATTAATTCATCCCACACTGCAACCCAGTAAGAGCAGACGAAGTCCTGCTGCTCACTGACGATGATTGTGTTGCCTGAGTTTGAGCTTCCCACAGTCTTGTTATTGTTATTGCAGGTCGAGTCTTTGGAAACTTTCAAAGGGAAAATAATCCAGTTAGGACACCATGAGCGTCAACTTTCTGATTGTTTCACAGCGGTTACCCCTTCAGACCTCAGCAGAAGAAACATCGCAGGCAACAGTAATTGCCGTCGTATTTTTGGCAACTTCTGAGAAAAAAAAAACAGCGAATTTCGAGCTAAAACTCGCCACTACCTAGTCAGTCCTCCCCACCGACTCTTCGACGCACTTCCCGGAAGCAGCAAGAGCGAGTCCGTCCCATCATTTTGATACTTGAACTCAATTCCTCTGTAGCGGTGTTGTAGGTCGAGTCTTTAAAAGGTTTACAACGGAAAATAATCGATTTTATACGTGGAAAAGTTACCACGACATGCCCAGTCCTCCCAACCGACTCTTCGCGCTCCTTCTAGAAAACAGTGTCAGATTTCTGACGTGCCGTCTTTCCTCCAGGAGACGTCTGTTCATCCCGGAGGAGCTGGCAGACTTGGAGCAGCTGTTGTGGAGGCTTGCTCAGGGTGGAGGTGTGATGTCCTTGTCCCCACCCGTCCCTCAGTACCGCTCCCCCCTCGGCCTCGACCTCCACAGCCTCTTCATCACCTTCTGCCTGGACCACAGCCTTCAGTACCTGCTCTACACCTACCTGGAGCACTACAGGTGTGTGTCGACACACTCTTTTCACCTTTTGTTAATATTTATTTTGTCTCAGCTCCTGACGTGTCCGTCCTCCGCAGGTTGACACCCAGAAACTGTCCCCTCTTGACCAATCAGAGCCTGTCTGAGAGCCAGCCATGGTTTGAGATGCTGGTGAAGATCCAGGAGATCACCAGAGACCTGTCAGGTAGGACGGCGACACGGAGGACGATTCTTCATACATGTGTATGTTCTTCATGACTGAGGCTCTCTCTGTCGTCTCAGATCCAGGACTGGTCTTCCAGGCCAGTCTAACCAGTGCTCAGGTGCTGTTACCGGGCAGCCAGGCGTCTCTCAGCAGTCTTCTGTTGGAGGGTCACAGTCTGCTGGCCTCGCTGCCGTCATGTTCGCCCGGAGGAATCGACCAGGTAACCCATGAACACGCCAGCCAGCACAGAAGCTTCACGTGAAGTTTGAATGCATTCACGGTGCAGAGAAGCAAAGAAGCCTGCAGGCTGTACGAGGATCCAGAGTCTGAACGCAGCAGAACAATGAAATGAAGATTGTCCTGCTGTGTGCTGCATATTCCTGTTTATTCTTTTGCTGCTGTTGTTTTTGTAGCCTTCACCTCTTCCCTCAGGCTGCCTTTGGTTTGAACACTTTCTTCTTAATGACTTGCCTTGTTAAAGAAACATGAAAGCCTCTGCTGTGTCTCACCGTTGGCGTTCCCACCGGCTCTACCTCGCTCGCGGCCTAAAGACCTCACCGCGTACGGCCGAATCCAAACCGAGCATCGTGGAGAATCACTGCAGGGTTGAGCTGCGGTGTGAGAGAGAACGGAACCGCTGTGAAATCAGAAAATAACTTTTTATTTCGCTGATACCAACTGTCTATGTCGCTCGACCACTGCTCTCTCTAAAACCAAGTTAAACAGTCGAAACACGACAGTATCAGAGTTTAGAGCGTCTGATTGGCTGATGATGAAGACGGGATACAAGAGATGACCCTAGTCTGGTCTTGACTGTCCTCCGTGTACTTCCCGTGTACAGGTGGTGGTTCAGGGTGAAAGGTCAGGCAGGTCAGAGAGGACGGTCGACCCCCAGCTCCTGAAGATGGCGCTGGCCGCCCACCCCAAACTGAGGGCCGCCCTGTTCCCCGCCGGGCCTCGAACAGGAAACAGCTCGTCCTCTGATGTCTCCGTCTACCACCTCCTGCAGGTACGCTCACACCTGCTGGCTACACTCTCATCTCAGCTGATTGTCTGCATGTTGTATAACACTGAAAACACGTTGTTGAGTTGGTGTGTTGATGTTTTTCAGTCGCTCCACCCTCTGGACCCGTCCAGGCTGTTCGGCTGGCAGGCGGCAAACACCCTCAGCTCCACCGGTGAGCTTTAAAGTCTCCACCCAACAGGAAGAATTTCAGCTCAGTGTGCGGTCTGTGTTAACGTCGTTCATCCTCCACAGAAACGTCGGAGCTGCCTCATTTCTCCAGCCCTCACTTGGTCAGCAGGTTCGCTCTGGTGGAGCACCTGGACTTCCTGTATTACCTCCGTCACGGCCGACCATCCTTCGCCTACGCCACCTTCCTCATCCAGCAGCTGAGCGGATGCAGCGACGTCTCGCTGCTGTGAGTGTGACACGTTTATCTCCAGCTGTTCAGCCCAAAAGTGTGGTCAAGTCCAAAGAAGTGATTAGTGTGTGTGTGTGTGTGTGTGTGTGTGTGTCAGGCTGCAGCACACCTGGCAGCAGGTATACAGGTTGGCCCTGCAGTGTTTCAACGTGCCGTCTGTGGCGTCAGCGAGCGTTTGTTTCTGCGAGCTGCTGGGAGTCTGCAGCCTGAAGCTGAGGGTCGACCTCCAAGCGATGAACGCCATCCTGCAGCACTGGAGCCAACACAACACACACACTGCTGCTGCACAACAGCTACACACTCTGGGTAAGGCCGCTGCAGGGTTGTCTCGCTCGCTCTCAAACCAAACGAAACTTCTTTGTGTTCCCATTTTGCTCAGATTTAGAAGCTGCTCCAGGTGACATAACGCCCTTTTTAAAAAATTTTTTCAGTGTCTAAAGGTGTAAAGCTGGTGGAGGCGGAGCCTGGAGCAGCCGAGGAGCTGATTGGCTACCTGGAAGCCGCAGTGACGGACAACCTGGAGCAGAAGGGCATCAGCAGGTGAGACCTCACCTGTTTCACTTCATGCTGTGACATGTTTTATCTCGTCTTTACTCACTTCATTTAACGTGTTCTCAGGTCGTCCTACGGCTCAGGAATGGGCGTTGCCCGTTCAGTTCTGCCAGCTCCACGCGCTGCAGCTCAGCTCCGTTTACCCGCCCACTGCGCCGATGACGGACAGTTCATCCACTTCCTGTTGTTTGTCCAGCTGCACAACTTCCGCCGCAGCAGGTGAGCACACACCTCCACGACCGCCCGACATTAAAGCTGTGTCCACATCCTGTCATCTCAAACTACTCCACCATATTTGGTTCTTCCTCCAGGTGAGGTCATTGGCCGCTCAGTTCGGCCCGCCCTGCAGGCTCACCTGAGTCTGGCGTTTCAGGACCTGCAGGTTTGCAGTCAGAAGAGGACTTGCGGCTCTGAGGAGCGCTCGAGGTCTCTGAGCTCCGAGCAGGCCACCGTGAGCGCGGAGCACCCCACGGAGCTGTTCCAGGTCCTCCTGCAGAGCCAGGAGGAGGCGGCACCCTGCAGGTACCTCCTGCAGGAGGCGCTGGTGCAACGCTGCCCGACACTGGCTGTAATGGCTGCCTGTCAACAGGTAACTTTGGCGGTGAGTGCCAAACACACACATTTATACACCAGCTCCACGCTCTCGTCCAAATATGTTCACTGAGTTGGACCTGTTTGATTGGCAGGAGGCGGAGCTGCTGCCGTGCCTGTGCGTGTGGGTGTTGACCTCCGTCGATGATGTCACAGCTGGAGAAGCCACCTCCCACCTGGTCGAAGCGCCCGAGCACCATGAGTGGACACTGCACGACCTGTCAATCATCTGGAGGACGCTGCTGGGGCGGGGCCACGTCAGGCCCCTCCTGCGAGGCTTCGAGCTCTTCCAGAGGGTAAAAACCTGAGACGATGAAGACGAGACGTCTGAGACGAGACTAGTTATCTGAATGTCAGATTGTTACTGGATGAAAGAAAACAGATTGTGTTTCTCTTCGTCTGTCTCTCAGGACTGCCCCCTGGTGTTGGTGTTGAGGATGTTTGAGTTGTGTTGTGACTACAGGAACTTTTCTGAGGCCAAAGCGAAGCTGCTGGACTTCCAGAGGACGCTCATCGCTGTAAGAAAACACACTTTGACTTTTGATAGAGCAAACATCTGATCTTCAGGTCAGAGATGACGCGTTCACAGATAATACCATGTCATTTACCTTCTGGGACTTCAGCTGTCTTCTGTCCACCTCATCAGACGTCATTTTTCACCTCCTTCATCAACAACATCACAGTTATCAGACTTTCTAAAGAAACTTCAGAAACTGTTCTGACATTTAGCGATAGTTAGGCGATGTAGTGTGTGATGTGATGCTAAAGACGCAGCTAATTAATGAATTAATTAATATTCACACACGCCACCAACAAGACAGGCGGTTCTACAACAAGTGGTCTTCATGTGGTTGTTGGCAGTGAGATCGACGTTGAAATGAATGAGAAGGCTTCTTTGATTTGAACTCTGATGGTCTGTTGTGGACTCGTCTTATCGAGCGCCGCTCTTTCTCATGAAGGAGGAGGTATGAAGCCAGTATTAATCTCTCTGCTCTCTGTACTGATTATAGCTCAGAAATGGTGGTCCGGCGCCCTCCGGTGGACTCCCCCTGCAGTGGGTGGAGAGTCAGGCCTCCGTGCTGCTCCTCACCATGCTGCAGCGCTGCTCCTCCCAGTACGACCTCCACCGGCTGCTGCAGCTCCTGGCCGACGTCGACAAACTCCTCAAATCCAACGGTAAAATCGAAGAGCTGCAAGCTCAGGACGTGACCTCTGATCTGATCTGGTCTGTTCGGAGATCCTTCACACCAAAACGCCTCCTCTGTTTGTATCTGATGTGTGTGTGTGTGTGTGTGTGTGTGTGTGTGTGTGTGTGTGTGTGTGCGTGTAGGTCCAGACTTCAGGAAGCTGAGTCAGCTCAGTCAGCTGCTGCAGGGGTCAGAGGTCAGCCTGTCTCTGAGGCTGCTGCAGTGCAGTTCTCCGTCCGACCAGCAGGAGGAGTTCCAGGCTGCGGTGGACGCTCTGCAGGCCAAGGGGCGCTACAGCCAGGCCCGGCAGGTCGCCCAGCTGGCCGGTCTGTCCGTCCACCGCCTGCTGCTCAGCCAGGTCCGATCCACGAGTTCATAATTCAGAGGATCTGAGTTTCAGTTTTAGGTTTTTGTAGGAGGTTCTTGGGATTTATTTTAGTAAGTGATGAGATTCAAGGGATCTTTTCTGAGGTTCTCGGGTTCCTTTAGTACATCTAGTGGTCATTAAGGAGGTTCTGTTGGAGAGAAAGCAGGTAACCCTAACCCTTCCTTTAGGAGGTTCTGAAGGTCACTGACAATGTTCTGGAAGTTATCTCAGAGTTTCCAGGGTTCTTTGAAAAGTAGTCACTGAAGAGGTTTTAGGGTTCCTTTAGTTGGTTCTGTTGGACAGTGATGAGGTTCTTATGGTCATCGACAAGGTACTAGACTTCCTTTAGGAGGTTGTAGTGGACATGATGATATTCTAGAAGGTAGAAGGTGTTCTAGTAGTCATTGGAAGTTATGCAACAGATAGATGGATAGATCTAGGTTCTAGGGTTGCCTTTATGGGTCTAGTAGTAATTTAGGAGGTTCTATTGGATAGTAAGGACGTTCTAATGGTCCTTAACAAATGTTATACAGTACTTCAGGAGTTTTGGTCATTGAGAAGGTCCATGTGGTCATTTAGGAGGTTCTAGGGCCTCTGATGATGTTCTACAAGTTCTTTAGGAGGTTCTCAGGGTATTTTTGAGGTTTCATTGGTCACGTATTATGTTCTATGGGCCCTGAAATGAGGTTCTTGTCATCCTTCAGGAGGTTTACAGACTTTTCTGTCTTCCATCGTAGCTTCTCCAAGAAGTAAACTCCCAGAAGTCCAAGCGGCAGTGGAGACGGCTGGAGACACGAGTCGGTTTCTGGAGGAAATGTCACATGCAGCTGAAAGCTGACAACACTGATCCAGAGTCGGCCTCCCAGTTCTTCCTGTCACAGGCTGAAACCGGGTCGACGGGGTCGTCCGGGACCTCGGAGGCTCAGACGGAGCTGCTGGACGTCCAGGAACGCTGCCTGCTGCTCTGCCTCGCCGCTCACTGGCTCTCCCTTCTCAGCCCGGCTCCTGTGGACAAACTGGAGAGCCTGGAGAAGAAGCTGTGGATCAGCCGGGTCTGCCAGCGCGTCCTCACCATCGCCATGGAGAAAGAGAGCGTCTTCAACCTGCCGCCAGCTGCCATCACGCCAGAGATGAACACATACGAAGTGCTCATGAAGGAGTTCTCCTTCTCCAACATATCGGACCTGAGCACAGAGGAGTGTCTCAGCCTGGAGGGAGGAGAGGAGCAGGAGGAGCAGGAGGAGCTGCGTACCGACTCGGACTTGAGTCCAGAGGAGAGCATTCTGACCGAACTTGTTGGTCAGTTATTAGATGAAGGCAGCATCCATGAAGCCAGCCGGGTCTGCCGCTATTTCTCCCTGCATCACCCGGACATGTGGGTGGTGCTGCGATGCCGGGGTCTAGCCTCTGGAGAGCTGAACCCTGAACCACAAGAAGAGGCGTCAGAAGCTCTGCCAAAGAAGAGCATGACCAGCTGTAAGCTTCCCTCTGACCTCCAGCATCATGACATCAGTCTGAAAATCTTTAACACATTTCTTCTCCCGTCTTTCCTCCTCCAGCTCCCTCCATCAGCAGCTTGTTGTCCTTCGTGATGCTCCCCCTCCCCGGCGCAGGTCGCCGCTCAGCTCCAGAAACTGGTGGATCGGTGTCGCCATGGCAGCAACTACTGCAAACAAGTCCTCAGCCTCTACCAGCTCTCCAAGGTACTGGACAGTCCACCCAGCTCTGCTCCTCCGCCTTCTGTCTGCTCTAACCACCCTGTGTTTCCTGTCCCGTGCAGGAGCTCCAGTGTTCCTTCAGCGAGATCTGCACGGAGGAACCTCGCTCGGTGCTGGAGAAGCTGCTGCTGTCGGACCAGCCGGAGCGCTTCAGGAAGGCTCAGGCCTTCATCAAGTCTCAGGGTCTGTCTGCAGACGCCGTGGCGAGCTGGTCTCCTCCGCCGTGGTCCAGGCGCTGCTGGCCTCCACCCAAGAGCTGCAGCCCGGTGAGATCAGAGAATCTGCAGTCTGTTGTAAGATCTGAAGTTAAGAGAGCTGAGACAGTCTGTGATATCAAACTGTGTGTGTGTGTGTGTGTGTGTGTGTGTGTGTGTGTGTGTGTGTGTGTGTGAGCAGAGAGGCAGGTGTTCAGGCCGTCGGGGTCGGGACTCGCTGGTCCAGCTGATCAAACTGTGCGACGATCCGAACCTGGTGGGAGTCAAACTGCTGGAGAACCTCCACACTGTTCCACTGCGAGACCTGAGCTGCAGTACGACACACACACACACACACACACACACACACACACACACACACACACACACACACACACACACACACACACACACACACTTTCAGCATTTATTAGCACAGGCGTGGTGACTTGGACTTGAGTCACACCTCATCTTGGACTTTAACCTGGGCTTCTTGCTCGCTCACTCTTCGCTCTCTTCTCCTCTGCCATCACGTCCACAGAGGCTGCTGAGCCCGGCTAACAAACTGAACTAACATTAGTCTTCCTTTTTTGTTGTTGTCTCTCTATCTGTAGTCGTAGAGCTGCTGATCGTGGCTCACGACTGTTTCAGTCTCACCTGTAACATGGAGGGGATCGTCAGAGTCCTCCAGGCCGCCCGTCACCTGAGCCACACCTACCTCTCCCCGGGAGAGCACTACAGCCTGCTGGTAAGCCCCGCCCATCGACCGCCATTCATCTGAAATGAGTGAAAACATGCTAAAAGTGTGTGTGTGTGTGTGTGTGTGTGTGTGTGTGTAGGTGCGGCTGCTGACGGGTATCGGCAGGTATAACGAGATGACGACGTCTTCGACCTGCTGCATCAGAACCATCGCTTTGAGATGCTGCTGAGGAAGAAAGTGGACACGGACAGAGGACAGGTGAACAAACACGAGTTCAGAGACGAAAGTTCAGAAACTAAAGTTCAGAAACTAAAGTTCACGTTTCTGTTCACTGAAATCTTTAGAATGATTCTTGTATTAAATGACTGCTGATCTCACCAATGGAAACTGATCGTGGCGTCCTCGTTAACCTTGAATCTTCATCGCTCCCTGCTGTTGCAGAGCTCCAGTCTGAAGACGGCTCTGCTGGATTACATAAAGCGCTGCCTCCCCGCAGACAGCGAGAAACACAACATGGTGGCGCTGTGCTTCAGCATGAGGAGGGAGATCGGAGAGAACCACGAGATGGCTGCTAGGACGCAGCTGAAGATCATCGAGTCTCAGGCCTGGGGTGAGTCAGAGCTCGTCGCTGAACACAAAGCTGCTTCTTCACGTGGTCGTCCTGTCAGCCATGTTGTTTGTTTCTGCAGTCGTCACTCCTGATCTGAAGAGCTTGCTGGTCAAAGTGCTGGGTCTGCTGAAGGACGCCGCAGAGAGCTTCTCAAAGGTGCATGGACGTCTCTGAGACGGCTTCTACATTCAATGAAGACAGATATTAAAGGGACAGTTAGGTCAGTGTGTGTGTGTGTGTGTGTGTGTGTTTGTGTTTCCAGGACTCGTGTGTGCGCCAGGCGACTCGCTGTGTTCGACGGCGGCTCGTCGCTCTCCAGCTTCACTTCCTGAACCAGGGATCGGACCTGCGCATCATCAACCTGCGACCTGCAGAGCTGCTGAACGCCGTCACGTCACTGCCGCGATGTTACCAGGTGAGCTCACGGAGAAGCTTCAGGACCGCACACACACACACACACACACACACACACACACACACAGATCATATGGAGTGTTTGCTGTCTCTCAGGTGTTCGTGGTGTCGGAGGCATACAGCTACAGTCCGGACTGGGCGGAGATTTTGTACCAGAAGGTGATCCTGAGCGGAGACTTCGTTTACCTGGAGGAGCTCAAGCAGCACCGCCCGCTCACCTCCGGCCTGTTCGAGGACATTTTCAAAAAGTAAGCCGAGCGCGTCTCCATCCGTTAATCGGCTGAACGTTTGGACCTCGTCTCACCTGTTCACATCTGTTTCAGGCTGGACGGCGCCCCCAGCAGCGCCACGCCCAACGTGAAGCGCCTGCTGACACACTGTGATGATGTGTACAGCCGCTATAGGCTGGCCTACCAACAGAACCTGTATGATGTCACCAAAACGCTGCTGCAGGACGCCAAGACCTCGAGCTACCTGAGCGACAGGCTGGCCAGCTGATCGCCCGACAGACTGACCTTCAAACGAAACACTGTCGATGTACAATAATGTTTATAAAGATTCTTTTCTAATCGATCTTCTGTAAAATCATCTGTAAGAATCTGTTTCTTTAAATTAACTAAGTCATCTCAACATGATCTAAAGATTCACAATAAACACTTTCCAACCTGTTTGGTCTCAGATTTTACCTTCTGCCTTCATGGAGTGCTGCAGACTACGTCCAAGTTTTAGACAGTCTGCGGGACGTCACAGAGACTACGTCCAGGTTTTAGACAGTCTGCGGGGACGTCACGGAGACTACGTCCAGGTTTTAGACAGTCTGCGGGGACGTCACGGAGACTACGTCCAGGTTTTAGACAGTCTGCAGGACGTCACGGAGACTACGTTACGTCCAGGTTTTAGACGCGACTACGCAGGTTTTAGACAGTCTGCCGCCACGGAGACTACGCGTTACGTCTCAGGTTTTAGACATCTGCGGGGACGCCACGGAGACTACGTCCAGGTTTTAGACAGTCTGCAGGACGTCACGGAGACTACGTCCAGGTTTTAGACAGTCTGCAGGACGTCACGGAGACTACGTCCAGGTTTTAGACAGTCTGCGGGACGTCTCAGAGACTACGTCCAGGTTTTAGACAGTCTGATGGATAGATGCAGTCCTCTGATCGTCCACCAGGTGTCAGTGCACGCTCATCCCGTGTCTTCAAATGTTTGAATATCTGAGCTCAGCTGTAGTCTGACTGAGCTTTAGATGTTCTGTTTTTATGTTTGCTTTGTGCTCGTTCCAGCTGCAGAGTGTTGAGCAGAGGATGCTGGGAAACCATCTGTCTCTGAGCGGCGAGCACGTCACAATAACTGTTACCAGGTAAACACACCTGGTTAAAGTGATGATGTCACAGGAGTGCAGACAGAAAAGAAACTTGCTGCTCGTTCCAGGTTTGAATTTGCAGAAGTTGTAACTGTTTGACACCGCCTCTCTGCCAGCCCGCCTGTTTATCGGCTGTAACATCTCTAATGGAGAGAGTCATTAAGAAAACGATCTCATTATTCAGCTCTAATTAGCAAATTAATCAGGAGTTTCTATCATGCTCGGTAGAGCAGAGGAAAGCCTTCACACGGGGGAGTCAGCTCACATTTACTTATTTACAGCCATGATGTGAAATTACAGCTGACCTTTAAAAAATGACCAAAAAAACAACAGCCAATCATCAACCAGGTCACCAACAGCAGACACAGCAGCAGCTAATATTACTGACTAGTCCAACAGCAGTCAGCCCAGCTCGGCGTCTGTCTTTCAGCCTTTTATTTCACCAAGCTCTCACCAACCACTAAAAGTCAGTCCCAGATTTACTCTTGTCCGGCGGCTTCTTGCTCGCTCACTCTCTCCTTTTCTCTTCTTAGCTTCCTCCGTCAGCGTCCTCTTCACTCTCTTCTCCTCTGCCAAATCTTCAAAGTCAAAGCTAACGTTACTACAAAGCTTGTCATGCATAATGTCATATCGAGGTATTTGCTGGCTAACTGATGTATCAAAATACCGTCTTGGTGGATAACGTCAGCTGATTCATTCATCTTTGTTGTTTGCAGGTTACTTTGGCATCTGACGTTGTGAGGCAATTAATAGATGTGTTATTTACAGCTTAACAAACACGGAGACTACGCCCAGGTTTTAGACAGTCTGCGGGACGCCACGGAGACTACGCCCAGGTTTTAGACAGTCTGCGGGACGCCACAGAGACTACGCCCAGGTTTTAGACAGTCTGTGGGACGCCACAGAGACTACGCCCAGGTTTTAGACAGTCTGCGGGACGCCACAGAGACCACGCCCAGGTTTTAGACAGTCTGCGGGGACGCCACGGAGACCACGCCCAGGTTTTAGACAGTCTGTGGGGACGCCACAGAGACTACGCCCAGGTTTTAGACAGTCTGAGGGACGTCACAGAGACTACGCCCAGGTTTTAGACAGTCTGAGGGGACGCCACGGAGACTACGCCCAGGTTTTAGACAGTCTGTGGGGACGTCACAGAGACTACGTCCAGGTTTTAGACAGTCTGTGGGGACGTCACAGAGACTACGTCCAGGTTTTAGACAGTCTGAGGGGACGCCACGGAGACTACGCCCAGGTTTTAGACAGTCTGCGGGGGCCATGGAGACTACGCCCAGGTTTTAGACAGTCTGTGGGGACGTCACAGAGACTACGTCCAGGTTTTAGACAGTCTGCGGGACGCCATGGAGACTACGCCCAGGTTTTAGACAGTCTGCGGGGACGTCACAGAGACTACGCCCAGGTTTTAGACAGTCTGCGGGACGCCACAGAGACTACGCCCAGGTTTTAGACAGTCTGCGGGACGCCACAGAGACCACGCCCAGGTTTTAGACAGTCTGCGTGGACGCCTCGGAGACTACGCCCAGGTTTTAGACAGTCTGCGGACGCCACGGAGACTACGCCCAGGTTTTAGACAGTCTGCGGGGACGCCATGGAGACTACGCCCAGGTTTTAGACAGTCTGCGGGACGCCTCAGAGACCACGCCCAGGTTTTAGACAGTCTGCGGGGACGCCACGGAGACTACGCCCAGGTTTTAGACAGTCTGCGGGACGTCATGGAGACTACGCCCAGGTTTTAGACAGTCTGCGGGACGTCTCAGAGACCACGTCCAGGTTTTAGACAGTCTGCGGGGACGTCACAGAGACTACGTCCAGGTTTTAGACAGTCTGTGGGGACGTCACAGAGACCACGTCCAGGTTTTAGACAGTCTGTGGGGACGTCACAGAGACGACGTCCAGGTTTTAGACAGTCTGCGTGGATGTCTCAGAGACCACGTCCAGGTTTTAGACAGTCTCGGGGACGTCACAGAGACTACGCCCAGGTTTTAGACAGTCTGTGGGGACGCACAGAGACTACGCCCAGGTTTTAGACAGTCTGCGGGACGTCTCAGAGACTACGTCCAGGTTTTAGACAGTCTGCGGGACGCCTCAGAGACCACGCCCAGGTTTTAGACAGTCTGCGGGACGTCACAGAGACTACGCCCAGGTTTTAGACAGTCTGTGGGGACGCCACAGAGACGACGCCAGGTTTTAGACAGTCTGCGTGGATGTCTCAGAGACCACGCCCAGGTTTTAGACAGTCTGCGGGACGCCACAGAGACTACGTCCAGGTTTTAGACAGTCTGCGGGACGCCACGGAGACTACGCCCAGGTTTTAGACAGTCTGCGGACGCCACGGAGACTACGCCCAGGTTTTAGACAGTCTGTGGGGACGCACAGAGACTACGCCCAGGTTTTAGACAGTCTGAGGGGACGCCACGGAGACTACGCCCAGGTTTTAGACAGTCTGCGGGACGTCTCAGAGACCACGCCCAGGTTTTAGACAGTCTGCGGGACGTCACAGAGACTACGCCCAGGTTTTAGACAGTCTGCGGGGACGTCACGGAGACTACGTCCAGGTTTTAGACAGTCTGCGGGGACGTCACGGAGACTACGTCCAGGTTTTAGACAGTCTGCGGGACGCCACGGAGACTACGCCCAGGTTTTAGACAGTCTGCGGGACGCCATGGAGACTACGCCCAGGTTTTAGACAGTCTGCGGGACGCCTCAGAGACCACGCCCAGGTTTTAGACAGTCTGCGGGACGCCACAGAGACTACGCCCAGGTTTTAGACAGTCTGTGGGGACGTCACAGAGACCACGTCCAGGTTTTAGACAGTCTGTGGGGACGTCACAGAGACGACGTCCAGGTTTTAGACAGTCTGCGTGGATGTCTCAGAGACCACGTCCAGGTTTTAGACAGTCTGCGGGGACGTCACAGAGACTACGTCCAGGTTTTAGACAGTCTGTGGGGACGTCACAGAGACTACGCCCAGGTTTTAGACAGTCTGCGGACGCCTCAGAGACTACGCCCAGGTTTTAGACAGTCTGCGGGGACGTCTCAGAGACCACGTCCAGGTTTTAGACAGTCTGCGGGGACGTCACAGAGACTACGTCCAGGTTTTAGACAGTCTGTGGGGACGTCACAGAGACCACGTCCAGGTTTTAGACAGTCTGCGGGACGCCACAGAGACGACGTCCAGGTTTTAGACAGTCTGCGTGGATGTCTCAGAGACCACGTCCAGGTTTTAGACAGTCTGCGGGGACGTCACAGAGACTACGTCCAGGTTTTAGACAGTCTGCGGGGACGTCACGGAGACTACGTCCAGGTTTTAGACAGTCTGCGGACGCACGGAGACTACGCCCAGGTTTTAGACAGTCTGCGGGACGCCACGGAGACTACGCCCAGGTTTTAGACAGTCTGCGGGGACGCCACGACTACGCCCAGGTTTTAGACAGTCTGTGGGGACGCCACGGAGACTACGTCCAGGTTTTAGACAGTCTGCGGGGACGTCACAGAGACTACGTCCAGGTTTTAGACAGTCTGCGGGGACGTCACAGAGACTACGTCCAGGTTTTAGACAGTGTTTTGTTGAAGTGTGTTAAATCTCACTAGAACCATAAATAAATCACAGCTGCTGAATCTTCTCTGGATGTTATTGGGGGTGGAGCATCTCTCTCCTCTCTCTCTCCCTGTCTCTCTCTCTCGGTGTGTTCTGTCGGTTCAGGATGAACTCGGTCAGTTTCTCGTTCTCTCTCTGACGATGGACGCCGGATCTTCACCCTGCATGTCCTGACGCTCTGCTGCCTCATCCACGGTAGGTTCAACACACACACACACACACACACACACACACACACACACACTCGATCTGTTCCTTTGGACAGGATGTTTGTTTGTTGTTGTTTATTGAACACATTGAAGAGATTACACATATTAAAGAGGATTTCTAGAAATATAAACAGTCCTTGTTAAATCACATCTAGACGTTTAAAATGAGGAGAATCAATCAGAAGGTGAGATCTGTCTCCACACAGCAACGTCTGAAGATGTGACACCGACTGTCTGTGACATCATCAGGAGAATATTCAACATTTGAACAACAAAAATTTAAAAAAAAAAGAGAAATAAAAACATCCAGATGTTCAGGAGAGAAAATGACTTCACAGATGTTTGAAAAAGACGACACACGTCTGATGAGATTGTCTGAACGAGCACTCACTCCGCACCAAAATCTAAAGTTTGATGGATTCAGGTTAAAGTTTTCGTCCAGATGTGAAACGCTGATGTTTGTCTGGAGTCAGTCAGCGCTGTTAAACCACCACAGAAGACGAGATGATGGAAATCAGACGTTTCTGTCAGTTTGATGTGTTAATGCGAGGAAGGTCACAGCCTCCGCACACAGGAAGTGACGACTGACGTTTAAGTCACATGATTCATGGGCGAGTAACTCGAGTGTTTCTTTCGTGTGTGTATAAACTTTGAGACAAACTTTCTAATTCACATATAATTAGATGTTAAACTTTATTTTAGACTCTTTGCACTCTCCAACTCATCCCGAACCATCTCAGCTGGGTTCAGGTCAGGTGGTTGAGGAGGTCATCAGGTTCACCTCCTCCTCCATGCTTCACGGTGGGAACCACACATGTAGATACCATTCGTTCCCCTTCTCTGAGTCTCACAAAGACAAAATCACAGATTTGGACCAAAGTCCAGATTTGATCTGGTCTGTGTTAGTTGGTCTTCTTCTCGTTGGTCTCCCTCCGTCGTGATTTATTTCAAATGTTCTGGACTGACTGACCTTCATGTCTTAAATCAGGTGTAGTCAGTTCTGATTTCAGGAGGTCCGGATAGAGAAGAATGCTCACGTTCAGGTTCCGCAGAATCGCCATGTTTAAGTTGTATTATAATGTAGTTATACATTACAATTATTTTATATTGAAGCAACATTTGCGGCATTGTATCAACATCTGCAGCGTGTACTGGCCAATCAGAGACAGGTAGGATGTCCATCCTGTCTCTGATTATTACCTTCATGTCTTAAAGTAATGATGGACTGTCGTCTGTCTTGGATAACATGGATGAGGACAGCAGTCCAGCAGCTATAATAATCAACATTTGATGAGGCGCACCTCATAAACACAAATATACACGAAATGGAAACACTAAAATTAGGAAAATGCGTCTGCGGGCTGAAACTCGTCGGCAGTATTTCAACCATCTTCCAGTGACCCTGAGCACACGGACAGGACTGACAATAAGTCGCGTGTTGTTAGCTTCACCCTCGTCCCCCCACCAGCACCTGTCAATCATCCTGACAGGCTGTAGTGTATCCTGCATCCATAAAACCTTTAAGGCTGATTGTTGATCCACGACAGTGATCCTGGATCTTCTCCAGCCTGAAGAAGAACATCAAGTCTCTAATAAAGACGAACGCTGTCGACAGTTTCTCAGATTTCTTCTTTTAAAATAACAATTTCACCGTTATGTCTGTATTTGACGTTTGATTTGGCGTTTTTCCATGTGTGGTTTGTTCATGTGCTCCATGTGCTGCTGCCCTTCCCTGGAGGGATAACTTCATCCATCCATCTATTTTCATACATTTCCATAAGAGCGGCGCCGATGTCACGAGCTCGTATACTCGTATACTTTTGTTCATTGTTATTCGCCACACATTCATCTCACGACCTGACGGCTTCAGATTGATACCACCAAATCACATGTTCACAGTGTGACGTGCTCTTAAACGACATGATTGTTGCCATCGCGAGACTTTGCTTTCTTTTGCAAAAGTAGAATTTATCAGTTTCATTTATTATTCACGAAAAACGTGTGACGTCTTCTGCTTTTACAACAAAAGTTGACATAAATTCATAGACGTGCTCGTTGGACTGCAGGATGTATGAGAGAGAGTCAGTAACAGGATTAAACAGCTCACCCACAGCACCAATTTACATATGTGGCTTTCATCCAGAGACACTCTCAGTTCCTGAATCGCTGACATTAACAACTACAGTGTTTTCTGGGACAGATGTCCACTGAATACCAACCAAACATCCAGCCACTGAATCCTGAAAGGACACATTTGTACTTCTTCTACTCCGATTTACACTTTTATTGAAATCCGGAATGCTTGATGTGTTTGTGTCCAGGCTCCCTGCAGGGCGTCTACCAGCGGCGTCTCTACAAGGAGCTGATGAGGAACTACAACCCGTTAGAGCGACCGGTCAACAACGACTCCCACAGTCTGACCGTCCACTTCAGCTTCAGCCTGCTGCAGATCATGGATGTGGTAAGAAGGCACGCATGCAAACCATCCAGGTGTTTAATCGAACTTTGATTTGATTACAAAGATCATCTCAAGTCTCTTCCTGCTGGCGGTTGTTGTGCATTCTCCAGAAAATTAGTCAAAAGAAACCGGAAACTGGAAATCAAACATGACAGCTTGATGAGAGGCCCGACACCAGTCCAGACCAACTGAACCAAGAACAAGTCACGACCAAGACCAGAGTGTATCAAGACCAAGACCCGATAGTGTGTAGCCTAGTAAGGTAGCTAATTTCATGAGAACTCTGTGGTGAGGCTACGTTGCTACATTGAGTCATTAATTATTATTTTTATAAAGTATTTACAAACTGCTGTGTGTTCTCTCAGACGCTGATGAACCCAAATTTCTTTCAGAAGATTTGGATGAAGTCTCCTCACAGACACTTAACAGATAAATCAGGCAATGAACCGATAATTAACCGCAAATAAAACTCACGTTTGGTTAGATTTAGGAACCAAACTTTCTTAACTTATGTGACATGAACAGCGTCCTGTCCTGTCTTTGTTTAACGTATAGGCTGGTTAACCACATCCCTAACCAGGTTATTCAACAAAGTTGTTGTAGTGTCCTAAATCTCACACAGGCTGTACTATCCACGTGTCCATATACTTTTGGCCACATGTTAAGATAAAACAACACAGTGCTCAAGTTCAGAGTGGATCGTTATTCTAATCAGCCACTGCAGGACTGACACTAATGACTGACTTCAGCGATAGCTTTCACGCTATGTGGTCAGATAGCGTAGTTCAGACGTAAACACACACACACACACACACACACAGTGATGAAGGATGAACACAACTCATTCATTTCTAACTCAGGCACCTTACACTCATTATAACAAACACTCACTCTGCCTCGCGTCAGGTACCGACAGCATGTGACAAGACACACATACATGCCTACACTACCAACAGAGGACTGTCGAAGCACACCAACCAAGTGTGGACTTCTGGTTCTGCATATTGAAAGAAACTGTAGGCAGTAGTACATTTTCTATTTTAAACTGATGCAGTAAATATGTTGGAAAACCTTCTCCTCACTTCAGCAGAGATCTCCGCTCTTTCCACAGAGAGTATGCTAACACTGCCAGCTGTTCTTGAGTGTAAACAAGAAAGCTGTAGCCTTTTCTCAACAGGTCACTGATGAGTCATGAAGTATGACAGAAAAAAGGCAAATCACTGATCTCCATAGGTCGAAATGCATGAAGATTGCACGAAAAAGGTGCTAAAACCACAGAGCTACTGTAACTGGCAGCCGACTACACCGTGCCATGGCAACAGTACAGTACACTAGAGCAGTGTTCAGCGTTCTCGTTGAGGATTTTAAGGCGACTTCCAAAATGTCCCCTGTTGGCTTGGTGGTCCTCTGTTGGATACAAACACAGTACGGGTCATCATTAGAAACATCAGTCATGGCTGCAGACTGACTGTTTTGACTTTCTTATTTGGTTCAGTGCTGCAGAGACCGACTGTGTATCACACACACACACACACACACACAGTTATACTCAGTATGGCACTGACTCGCTGCAGGAGAACGGGACAGCTTGACTCCTCATCTCCATTTCCACAGCAGGTGACAACACGCATGCACGCGGCTGCAGAGACTCCACATGTCGAAGAATACAGCGTGAAACTGCTGTGACTGGATATCAGACCTTTAATACTTCATGAGTGTCGACCGAATTCAGCTTCAAATACTGCAGAGTGACAGTGAGAGCTCGGCCAAGTTCTCCCAGATTACGAAACGCAAACGGCTCCTCAAAAATGAAGCGCACTCGGATCGCTTGGAGGTTAAAAATTGGGAAAGTTTGACCTCCAACTTTGTAACACCCAAAATCAGAGCAGCTCATTTAATTGAAAAATGAGAATTAATGACTTCTCTGCATTTTTTTTCACACTCTGTAAAGTCATGAACCTGACTGGTACATTCATCACCTCTGGTCTGAGAAACATGCTGTCATTCTTCTGGCTGAGGAAAGATGACATCCTCATTCTTTAATATGAGTGAAAAATAACTGACTTCCACATCACTACACCTCAGAGGGAAATGTGCTTTTTTACTTCACTACATGAAATCTGACAGCTTTAGTTACTAGACAACAGTATGTTGGTTTTGGTGGATGCACCGTCAAAGCTTCTCATCTCGTTTTACAGTGTTACATATAAATCCCTTCCAGCCTTCGTGTTTCCGGCTGTTTCTCTGCTGCAGGAAAAGTCCTCTGAGGTTTTCCACTCTGATATGAAGCTGCTTCTGTCTGTGCTGCTCTGGGTTCAGTCGGTAGACTTCATCGTGACTTTAGACTTTAAATCTCTCAAACAGTTCCTTCAGCATGTGCTTAGAAAATGAAAAAACAGCGAGTCAGCAAACTTTAGAAAAACGCTGTTGAGTATCAGATGAGGCGAAAAAGGACAACAGCATCAGTAAACAACAATAAACATAAAATACGCTAATTAGTTAACGAGGTAATGAAAGACTCTCGGTGTTCCAGAACACAAAACAAACATAATATATTTTGCGGGGGCTTCTTGATCAATAGCAGTGACTCACCTGAACTCGCTGCAGACTTTACTTTGTTTTCACTTTCCTCTAGTTTTAGAGATTAATGCTACAAAATGTGCACCACAATTACAATTCATACAAATCAATAATCCAATCTGCATAACGAGTACTTTTATGGTCGATAATACTTTAGTACATTTATTTATACTGTATATGAAATTTCACTGACACTAACTAACTATGGGCACTACGGCCGACCGTAAAAAACAGTAACTCCACCCAGCAGATAAACGTACAAGTCAGTTCAAACTGGGCAGAAATGAGTCCGCACTGGTTTGGTCGATAAGTTAAATGTGACATTATTTGCACAACAGGCTGCAACGGCGGTAACATAATCAAAGCACAGCACAGGAAGAATTTATTTTTGCAACTGACAGGTTCAGATTGTTATTCCAAGTATCTGAAAACATTATGAGACGGACCTTTTGCTCATCCAGAGACGGCATTCACAGTCCGATAAGAGAAACAGCTGCTTGAGTCGGCATTTAGAGGTGTCATCCTCTGCTTAACACGCCGTCACTCCTCCATAGATTTACATGGCATGTTGTAAATATCATATATATAATCTAAGTAAAATTTTAAATGCAGGACTTTTACTTATAGAATCTCTGAGATCTCGACTTTTGAAACCTGATTTTAGGACTGTGTTGTCTGTAGCTGATTGTGTCGACTTGTTGTCTCAATCTGTTCAGTTAGAACTGAAGAAGTCTCTTCGATGAGTCGAGTCTGGCTGCCTGTGATGACTTTCACCAATCGTTTCCTCAGTTCAGCATCAAATAAATAATCTGTTTTTGGTTTAATCACTTCAGTCATTGCTGGTGCTCCATCACTACATTCACTGGGTAGATTTCTCTGTTTCCGTCTTTATCGTGTAGGTTCTTATTCCACCTTCTCCTCGTGTCATCATCTGGTCTCTCTTATTTATCACAAAGACATCGTCTGATTCATTTGGATCCATTTTTAAACTACCCTTAATTCATCTCTCTGGACTTCATCCATTTTCTGTTCCCATCATTCATCAGTGTTAAAATCCTCGTTCATTACCCAGCTTTTTAATTCATGACATTAATATGAGATAACAGCACAGGTTCAGATTTAGTACAGAAGCAGCTTTCTCTCTGTTGTCTCTCTGCTACCTGATGCGACTGTTCTCAGAGTTTCTGATCTCGGGTGAATGTCGTCCGTCTACAGTTTATTATTGCTTATGTAAGTGTCAGTCCAATAGCTGCAGGCTTTGTTAAAGAAGCCGAGTCTTTACTCAGGGAGTAAAGACTCGGCTCAAATTAGTTCCCACATATTAAAGAATCGAGACTAAGCAGGACGTCCCAGCACGGGAGGTAACATACACAATGTTATGCAACAACATATTTAACCTGATCTCAGAAAATATGTTGAATGGCAGCAAGAACAACTAGATTAACTGGCATCTGTGTATTGAGGAATATTTTGGCTATAATATGAATCTGGAACATGCATTACTCTCTAAAAAAGAGTATAAGACAGCACACATGTGTGATGATGTTTAATTTTTTATGTTTAGACACAATGCTATATACTTGTGAACACTGAATTAGGATGATCACAAATATGTATGGTGCACTCGGACATGAATATTTCGATATGTATGAATATGTGAAATTGTGTTTATGTACAGTATATAGAAATGTATGTACAGGAGACAGCCTATAAATAATAATAATAATAATAATAATAATAATAATAATAATGATAAAGGGCTATGAATAAATCAGTGTATACTGCTTCCTACTCCTTTTTGAACACGTACTGATTTAATTTGTACTCGTTAGGAGACTTTAGTAATTGAGTTTGCGTGTGTTGAGGTTTGACCTTTCTTATTTTTTCCAAAATAAAATTTTCAATCAATACTTGAAGCGTTTTGAAGTCACCGGTTTGGATGTTGAGCTGACATCAAGTCTACAGCGTGAGTACTTGATAGACAGTGTGAGGCAGGATTGTTGTATGTTTTTTAAGCATGAGGTCAACATAACAGGGTTTTATTACCTGAAGGTTTCTGGTGTTAACTGTGAAGCAGCGTTGATTTTTCTTCTCATTGTGGCTTCAGACTCTCGAACGTGTCGAACAGAAGCCTGTCAGGAGGCTGTAGCTGTGTGGTAGCAGCAGTTATGAGCTTGTATCATCTCAGCTGACTTTCACAGCTGCTGCTGTCTTGCCTCGTTGCCTCAGAGTTTTATATCCAGACGAGTAGCTTTTCTTTCTGGCTGGCCGCTCCGGTCTGCGACTCCCAGGTGACGTTGGAAAGAGCTGAACTCTGGTTTCCTCCTCCACTGCTGCTGCCTTTGTGATTTTGATAAAACATTCCTGCATGTTGTCAATATCTCTGCTGAAAAATGATTTATTGCATCATTTCTGTACAGTGTGAGGGCATCTTATGTCAGTACAGGTTGCCAACAGGTAACTCATCAACATCACGGCCCAATGAGAGTGCTGCTTCAACAAAAATATACAAACATCATCGATCCAAACTACAACAAGGACGGGAAACATCAACAGTGTATGCAGATGAAGTGTGTTGAAGAGTATTGACTCTGTGCAGGACTCATGAACCGCTCTGCTACACGCTCGTCCTCCTCGGAGCTCTATCCAGATTTCTGTTTGTATTGTAAACACAAATCAGAATGTTGGTGGCACTAATTAAAGTCCTCGCGAAACAGGAAGTAGAGTTTTGTTTACTCCTCATTTTCCTGTAAACGCTCCGATATGGAGGGACCGCTTTCATGTTTCATGGGACTATTTTCAGCAGCGGATGAATCCACATTTTGTGCCGTGCAGTTCATGCTAATGAAGGAATGTTTTCACACAGTAAGTTGTTAGCATACAGTGAGTATTGCATAACTGAAGGTCAGTCATCTATTGAACCATTGTAACGTTTCCTTTAGTGTCTTTTCCTTGGAAGAAACCTCCTCCCCCGTCTTTTAATTCTCTTTGTACGCTCGGCCACCTGAGAATGTATTAACAGGCCGGACATTCATCAAACTGACATTATTCATATTCATCCTCCCCTCTGCTGGAACGCTGCCACGTTTCAGATTAATTTAAAGGGGTGAAAGAAACAGCAGAGAGTGGACAGACTTTTAATCACGACTGTCGCGACTGGGAGATTGCTGATTATTTTGTTGTTTGTTTGTTTCCTGTTCGTAGGACGAGAAGAACCAAGTCCTGACTACCAACATCTGGCTGCAGCTGGTGAGTTTCATTCTTGAGTGTGTTGTTTCAGTTAAAACACGACATGTCCGAGAGTGTTTGTTTTCCCAGGCAAGTCAAGTCACTTCTTCTCCCCTCCGTACAATGACAAAAGACAAGGTACCTGTCAAATCATCAAATTATTGGGCAACGTATCAACCTACTCAAAAAGCATGGCACTGGATTGAATTTACATCCTAATTACCTAAAATCAGTCCTCACTGACACTTAGCGATCTGAATGAGTCTTCAAATGACGATCAGCGTTACACAGATGTAATGTCAACATCGACAACATCTGATAAGTCCTACAAATCTTTAACAAGTCTCAAGTCATTCGTTTTCTGTCAGGTCAGGTTGTAAGTCGTGAAAACAGACCCATTTCCCATATTCATTGTTTCCTGACCCCGCCTCACCCAAAGTCAGCTGGGATAGGTCATTTTCAAACCAGTTTGTAGATCTCAGAGCTCTCATGCTGCATGAAGGAAGCCGTGCAGAGTTTGCTCTTCACGCCGTTAGCTGCCACCTCTAAAAAATATTCAGAGCTCGTTTCCTGTGGTCAAACGTTACGTTGCTTCTGGAAAAGGTTCCTGTGTTTCTGCCGTGGAAAAGGTTTAGTGTTCCTCTGGAGAACATTTAGAATAAAAATGATTTCCTGTATCAGTTCCTACAGCTTCTGCACATTTAGATGTTGGTGCTTTGATTTCAGTTTATTTCAGAGTGCTGGCTGTGTTGGGACTTGGAACAGTCCATAACTCAGTGTTAATGGGTCACCAGTGGGTTCAAATTTCTGCGAGGCTGGATTAAAGTCCCAGCCTCCCTCTGCTGTCACACCGCTCTTTTGGCTTGGGACTCCATTACAGAAAATTAAAGCCATGTCACTTCCAACCGCTACAGATGGTCTATTTGTGCCGGTCAGGCCGCCAGAGACGGCGCGTAAACTGACTCTGGGGGAGAGAAACCAAGTAAACATTGATAATAAATGAAAGCCTGCAGCCACATCATCCCATCCTTCCTTCAGCTCGGCTTCCAGAGAGACTCTGGAGGAATCACACAACTCCGGCTCTGCTACTTGACCCAGATAAGTTTGCTGTGATAGAGGAAAAACTCGAGCTCGAGTGCCAACTTCTCTTTCTGTTTCCACAAATACTTCATCTACCGCTCTGGCTCTGACACCTCGTGCACTTTGACGCGTTACAGCTCTCTGATATCAACTTCTTCTCTGTTCATTCTGACTTCATCTCAGCTGCCTTTCTTTGCCTTTTTCTCGAGCAGGACTGACTCTGGTGTGAATGTCAGAGCTAATGGAGAGCGTATGAATTCATTAAGAGAGCTTCCTAAACCTATTTCATGCAGCAGTCTAAATTTAATTAGGTTTTATATCAGGTCCTGTGGAATGTGTGTTTGTAAAGTGGTGATGCACTAATCCGGGCTAATCTGCTCCTCTCGGATGGAAAGGTTGGTTCCTCCCCAGAGGCTCGACATTTCCTCTCCGCATCACCCTCCCAGGACCAACTAGTCTTTTAGCTTAATTTAATTTGGCGTTCGCTTCTCCTCCTCCTCCTCCTCCTCCTCCTCCTCCTCCTCCTCCTCCACAGCTGCTGTTGCTGGAGTTGTTGTGTTTTTTTTGTCTGTAAGCAAGAGGAAACATTTGTGCACCAGGAGCTGTGTGGGTTTTTTTAATGTCAGAATGTTACTTAAGTTTTTCTCCTCACAAACTAGAAAAACTTTGACTCACTAAAAACAGCATCAGTATCAACATTCTGCAGCAGACTTGCACTCGAGGGGCTCATGCAGAGCAATTATTTTGTCGAATATTATTTTTTATTTGCAGGCTGTTGGTGCCCAGACGCACATTACTGAGTCAACATAAGGAAGAAAAACATAAATGGAGGATATTTGAATAGTTCGTATCGCACGGCTTTGTTGAATATTTGATTCTCATTGGTTAATTAGGCATTAGTTCGTTATTTCTGGATATAACTGTTGCCATGGATGTAGTTCTGATCATAGACTGTGGAGGAGACAAAATATTGAGTAGCCGAGTAATGATCGCTTTCAGGAAGACGGGGCTCGCTCTCCCTCATGCCTCACATCATAGATTTAACGAGATTATCCAAAGAACCCAACAGGAGGTTCACATTAACATTAGCATGCTAATGCTCTCATGATAACAATGCTAACATCAGCAGTTTACTGCAGTTTAGCGGTAGACACAAAGTACAGCTGAGGCTCAGAGGAGTGTGTTTTCGGTCATACACGTATCGGACACGATAAGGACGCTCAGATCGATTAGCTGTCGACCGTTATTGGCTAATATTGGTCAGGATTAATGCTTTCGAGTCACCCATTGTAAAAACAGTGTTTGTTTGCTAGCTGATCTTGATCTCCAATGTGGTGACGTCTGCACAGATGCAGAGTGGCGACATACAGCAGGTTTTCCTGGAGGTGAAGCTAATGAAAACGGGGAGTTCGTCTTCTCGTATCGTGTCTGTCAACTTTGGTGGATGAATAGGAAGTTCCTGTTCCCCAGAGGATAAACATTTTGATGTGAATGATCCTGTGACATTTCTCGCAGCGTCAACATGAAGATGAAGTCGTGTTGAAATGGAAGAATTAAAATGCCTTCAGAGAAAAAAATAATATACTGCAGCAGCAAACTACGAGTGCTGAACTCTGTCCCTGATCTGTTTAACATCTCTGAGGATGACGGAGCAGTTTCCACTTCTTCCCCTTTGAATCTTTTTGAAAAGCGTCTCATTGCATCAGTCGGACTTCTTTCCTTTATAGTGTGCAGGTTCCTGTTCTGACTCTTTGAACCTTTTTTGACACGAGACGAGAGAGCACAGCGATCGGCTCATTAAAAATACATATAAACACTTGATATCAGACAGTTTCTCATCTTGTTTCTGATGTTTGGATTGTTTCTCTTTGTGGTCTTCATTCCTGTTTTAACTGGAAAGTAATGATGTAATTTAAAAGAAACATCCTGTAACTTTCCTCTGATAATCTGCCGTCTGTTACCTGCTGATCCACACTGACCTGTGATCAGGTGAACGGTGTCTCTGTCATTCGTACGTCTGTTCTCACACTATGTAACTTTGGGCTCCGGGTCGGGAGAAGTACGTAACGCTTTACGGCACTAAGTCACACACCACCAACTATTTCACTGATTTTGGTGAAACTGGATCATATTTTATGGAGAAAATGTTTTCTGGTTTTCCCTCTGATGTCCTCCGGCTGCTCCGCCTCAACTCTCTGTGATTTACAGAGTTTATGATGGACAGTGAAGTAAACTGCTGACAGCTGTAGCTGCTGTTAGCTCAGTTTGTTAGCCGGGCTGTCCGGACTGTGAGCTCAGAGCACCGGGGGAGTGTTAGTGTTTGCAGAAGAAGAAGAAGAAGAAGAAGTTTACAGGGAATGCCGATGGCCATTGTCGTGCCAGAACCGGAGCTGGGCGAACGGGCAATGTAACCGGGCTCAGCAGCCTCTATGGACATAATGGCAGAGGAGAAGAGAGTGAAGAGGACGCTGACGGAGGAAGCTAAGAAGAGAAAAGGAGAGAGTGAGCGAGCAAGAAGCCGCCGGACAAGAGTAAATCTGGGACTGACTTTTAGTGGTTGGTGAGAGCTTGGTGAAATAAAAGGCTGAAAGACAGACGCCGAGCTGGGCTGACTGCTGTTGGACTAGTCAGTAATATTAGCTGCTGCTGTGTCTGCTGTTGATCCAGTTTCACTAAAATCAGTGGTTTGCTTCACGGTGATATAAAACACTGCTGATGTCACTAAACTTATTTTCTGTACAGTTTTGAAGTTTCTCAGTTTGCAGTTTGAACTTCAGAGTCTCTCTGCAGCCGCTCAGTTCTACTTTCAACAGATTCCTCTGGGAAAGACATTTCAGCTCAGTGACAGGAAGTAAACAAGACTGAGAGAGATGTGTGCGACCTTCAGCCTTCACAGCCTCAAAGCATCAACACCGACCAAACAGCTCAGAGAGGCTCTGACATGTGACGAGCAGCGGCCGCCACGAGCCGTCTATGTAAATCAGACATCAGCTCGGTCCTGATGTTTGCTGGCAGCGAGCTCTCTCTCTCACGGCGCTAACACACAGAGCTAACAATGGCTGTTATATAAGATCCATCAGTGTAATCTAGATCTGAGCAGCTGAAATATGGAGGTCAAGTAAAGATGAGCTGCAGCTTATCAGCTGCTTTCAGGCGGAAACACACAACTCATCACTTCTGGACAGTTTTACTGTCGTCACACATAATGTATGGCTGTTTGTTCACCAAAACATGAACTGTAAAGAAAATGTTCAGTCAGCTACCTGACACATCAAATCTTTTGATTTTTGGGTCACAAAATCAGATTTTATTCGTTTGTTTATCAGTTTATTTAAAGGGACAGAGCACGTTAATGTTGATCTCTGTTAGAGAGCTGCAGGGCTGATAAATCATCAATAATAAGCATTTATTTTGGTTTGTCATGCACAATGTTCTGAGTCAGTTCATCTTTGCTCACTCTGTGTGGTGTGCAGGTTATTATTGACTTTTAGTTTTAAAATATAGAAATGTGAAATTATCGGTTATCTGATCTTGACAGTGTTGACCCTGAGAAGCAGCTAATTTTTAATTATTGTATCGGCTTAAAAACAGGAGGACGTTGCACGTTACAGCTGCTCCATTCTCAAAAAGAATAAATACATAAAAGCATGAAGAAACTCCAAAAGCCAAAATTTAATTAAGACGTCACGCAGTCACTCAAACACTCAGAACAATGATAACAAAGATATTAATCTTAGTACAGATATAATGATAATATACAGGTTGTTAATATGCTACAACTTTAGCTTGGTACTAATTAAAACAGTGACGTTGGGATTATTAATGTTAAACGTGCACTGAACAAGATAACATTATGTTACATATTAAGTACAGTGAGAAATGATCGTTTGCATTCTCACGCTCAGATTATATATATATATATATATATATATATATATATATATAGTGTAAAGGAGAAACTCTTGAAAGTCTACAGTCACTATTTAGTTTGTCTGTTCTGGGCTGCTGTAGAAACTCCATGAAAGAGGACCCGCTCCCTCTGTAGATATAAAAGATTTTTATTTCCAGGTGATGATACATGCATGAAAACATAGTTATGAACATTATATTCCATGTCTGACACACTGCAGCGTGAAATGCATTTTGACAGACGTGGAGGAAGTCGATGGTTGATGCTGCTGCTGGCTGTACGGCTGTCACTCGTCGTGCATGCTGTAACATTGTTTTCTATCTGTTTGAATTTGCTGTATAGTTTTGTGCTGCTGTCTGTCTTGACAAACAGTACGGTGTATCCTGAAGCTCAGTTTCCATCTTCCAAATGTGAAGGAGTGCTGTGGTTAAAATGCATGAATAAACCTCTTCCCTGATGGAACAAAGACTAAATGAATTATGAGTAAGTGTTTCAGACAGGCAGGATCAGTTTAATATAATATCTGTGTCTGTGTGTGCGTTCACAGTACTGGACGGACTTCTACCTGCAGTGGAACATGTCCGACTATCCAGGCGTGACCAACGTCAGGTTCCCCGACAACCAGATCTGGAGGCCCGACATCCTTCTGTACAACAGGTACACGACCTCACACTGCTGCAGACAAAGAGCCGAGACTCGAAAAAGACATTTTACCAGGATGATCTGCCTGAATTTTAGTTTTCATGATGAAACTGAAATTATTTTGACCACAGGAGGCTGAAGTGCATCATTACCCCTCGATCTAAACATCACTGAAGCTAAACCATGCACCATAAACACATTAGCATGTTAGCGTGTTATGTACCAGCGTCATGTCTTTATTTAGGATTGGAATGCATTTAAATCGGCGCTTATCTGCCGTTAGCATTAGCTATATTAACGTTAGCCATTAGCCTGCCAGCTAGCGAGTAGCCAAACACTTTTTGTTTGGCTGCTCGCTAGCTGGCAATTATTTCAAGGTTTTCTGGTTTTCCCTCTGATGGACAGTGAAGTAAACTGCTGCCAACTGTAGCTGCTGTTAGCTCAGTTTGTTAGCTGCTATTAGCTGCTGTTAGCTCAGTTTGTTAGCTGCTATTAGCTGCTGTTAGCTCAGTTTGTTAGCTGCTATTAGCTGCTGTTAGCTCAGTTTGTTAGCTGCTATTAGCTGCTGTTAGCTCAGTTTGTTAGCTGCTATTAGCTGACATTAGCTAAGGACCAGCAGGACTGTGGAAGACGGAGGAAGCTAAGAAGAAAAAGATAGAGTAACTGAGGGCGTTTGATAAGCGTGAATCTGGGACTGACTTTTAGTCGATAGCTGACAAAACAACTTCTTACTTGTTCGTTCTAGACGGGCGTAGTGAGTAAAAATTAAGGATGCATGAATAGACGTACATAAAAACTGACCTGCGTCCATGTTTAGTTTCATCAGTGTCTCCTTGTGCTGGACCAATAACATTATTTGAAGTCACTGTTTCGTGATGTCTTCAGACTTTTACTTTGTTGACTCGTTGTCGTTCACGGAGACGGAACAGCAGGATCAGTTTGTCTCTGGTGGACTGAGGTTGTCTTAGTTCGCGGTGAGACGCCCTGAACGAGGCCAAAGACGACTCCATTCAGTTCACGCTTTATTTTCATCCCTCTGTTCTGACTCAGTAAACAAGCTAATTCAGCTAATTCCCTCCTGTTATCACGGCTAAAGATAGTTTCTCTCCCTGTCAGGATTAAACACTGTTACACACACACACACACACACAGAGGAGGCTGTCTGCTGGATGCTGACGAGCATCACAGCTCATTAACCGAGCAAAGTTTGATCCTGGTGTGGGGGAGGTGGAGGTGGAGGTGGAGGTGGTGGGGGTGCTGTCAGAGGTAATATTGACCTGGCTGGCTTTAATGAGAGGGGGGGCAGTGAACGGGACCAGAGACTTTGAATTATTATTGGACCCTGGATCAACTTTTACGGCTCCTTCGTCCACTTCACGTATCCTAAGAAAAGCACAAAGTTTTGGATGGCACAAAAAGTGACGCTCACGTCGTTAAGTTGAGCCTGAGGTTCTTTTCCTTCAACGAGGATCCTGAACCGAAACAATACCGATGTCGATCAAGAACTAACAGTCTTGACATAGATTCTGGACAATTTAGGGATGCCCAGACCAATCAGCTGTCAATTGTTCTCATTCGTAACGTTTCATTGTTTCTCCTGTGGACGGAAACATTTTTATATTATTATTCAGAAAATGAGACTTCACCTTGGGCACCTCGAAGATTTTCATCGAGACGCATTTTGCGAAATTTAAAATGTTAAACTTGTAAAACGAGGAAATGTTTCAAACGTGAGGGTGAGGACTTGATTCTGTCCGGCGTGTCTGAGGGTTAACGTTAGAGGCCATGAATAATAATACAAACATACAAACACGTGATTTACTCGACGCGCCGACCTCGCGTCTGACTGTTTAATCTGTCTCTCTCCGCAGTGCCGATGAAAGGTTCGATGCCTCCTTCCACACCAACATCCTGGTTAACTCCACCGGCTACTGCCAGTACCTGCCACCAGGTAACACAACCACGGGCCGTCGGAGACGCCCAAAGAGCCATCAGATAAAAACACGTTCGACAGATCAACACGTATGTTGAACCACGACGTCTCTACAGTCAGTCAGAACGGACAAACTAAACTGACTCTCGACAGTAACTGACATGTTTCTCCTACATGCTTAGAACAAGAGGGTGAGGCGAGGAGTATTCAGTTCACATTTATTTTATGCGCTCCAAAGGTCAGACTTTTGATTTAAGCCGATGAAGTTCACAACATTTCTTTATTTCTTTATTATTATAACACCTTCAGAAACACGGTGGTGAAGAGCTTTTTGCTTAGTTTTGTGTTAAATGACTTTTTACTCTCGTCCGTCTCGTATTGACGGATGGAGATGAATGGTTTGTCATTAGAAATTGTTTCCGATAAAGAGCATCACGCTTTCTGACGACTCCATCAAACCCGAGAGAAATGTGGCCTGCGGACTGAAAGTTTATGGAGGTCAACATGAGGTCGTGGGGTCAATACGAGGAGGTCAGGAGGAGTTACGGTCCTGATTGACGACCTCATGACTTTAAAAGCAGGCGGCAGACAAAAAAACAAGACTTCATAGTTTTTATTTTATGTTTTCTTTTGAGCTCAAACGACCCAACAGAGAGCGCAGACGTCACATGAAGAGAGAGCCGGGCCGAGATATGTCAGGAAGAGGAAGGAAGACTCGTCAGCTGATCAGAAATCAATAAGCAATAAAAGTGGTAACAGCTCTATTACAGCTGACGATGATTAGTGTGAGTCGAGGGTGTCGTTGGGAGGGACGGAGGCGAGCTCGAGCTTCAGCGGCGAGAAACAAAATCTGAGTAACTTTATTCTTTATTCTTGGAACAGAAACCAAAAGAACGAAAGCCCGTCAGCTGTGTCTGCGTACTGCACCTAGAACCTTTACCTGCACGTTCTTCTTCGTTCTGTCCGGATCTTCTTGATTTCTCCTCGGCGATCAGGAGGCAGCAGGTGCTGCTGGTTCAGGATCAAGTTAATGGAAACCTCGAACACGGGTTCATGTTCACCTGAGGAAAAAAGTTCATCCCTCGCTCTCTAAAATCAGACTCTCGTCGAGTCGTGTAGTTTCTGTCGTCACACCTGTTCTCTGTGATCTATTTTCCTTTTTCGTGAGTTCCTCTTTGGTGTTTTTGTGTTTTTGTTTATTTGATTTTGCATCTCCTGCTGACACTCAAACAGTATTCTCAGCTTCTCTAGCTTCGTACTCTGAGGTTATGGTCCTCGTTTTTGTCTCTTTTGATCGGCTTTTTCACCTTTTCCTCCGTTTTTTCTTTCAGGAATATTTAAGAGCACCTGTTACATCGACGTTCGCTGGTTTCCGTTTGATGTGCAGCGCTGCGACCTGAAGTTCGGCTCGTGGACGTACGGCGGCTGGTCTCTGGACCTGCAGATGATCGAGGCTGACATCACCGGATACATCGCCAACGGAGAATGGGACCTCGTGGGTAAGAGGCCTATAGTATAAAATCACTGAATGAAGTTCTAAAGTTGTGCTTTTGTACAGTAATCAGTGAGGTTAGGAACTTTGGGAGCTGCTGATGACTGAGCGTGCCGAAGGTTCCTGCAAAACAAACAAGTTGTTTTAATTAGTTCCTGAAAATCTCACATTTAGGAGTTTTCTCGACGGCGTCAGGATGTAAATGTTTGAGCCGGCCTGCAGACTCGGCCATTAAACCCTGCGAGCAGCAGTCTGTGAGGAGGCTCTCATATCAGCGCTCCTATCCAGGATTAATCTGCTGTTATTAAGCCCTCCTGCAGCCGTGAGCAGCTCAGTGAACCCGAAGGCTGACGGGATCTGCTGCCGTTATCGCCGCCCGCGGGCCGTGTTTATACGATGGGCCGCAAACAAAGCGTGACCGATGAGTGACATTTATATCATCAAACTTCAGCTTTGATTTCTTTCACCGCTTTGATTTTATCACGCGACGCTGCGAGGCAGAAACCTGCAGACGCACAGTTTAACATCATGCACACGGCTGCTGCTGCAGGTTTCACTGCTCATGCAGGAGTTCTCTCAGCGTCACATGTGAAGCCCTCGTGCAATAACAGGAGAGGACCCAACAAGTTATATTTGACCAGAACCTTCTGATTAACCCTTAAAGCCACACTGTGTAACCTCCGTCTGTTCTCACACTATGTAACTTTGGCCTCCGGGTCGGGAGAAGTACGTAACGCTTTACGGCACTAAGTCACACACCACCAACTTTCAACTGTAGCTGCTGTTAGCTAATGTTAGCTCAGTTTGTTAGCCGGGCTGTCCGGACTGTGAGCTCAGAGCACCGGGGGAGTGTTAGTGTATGCACCGTAGGAGTTTTGGACCACCGGGAAGAAGAAGAAGAAGAAGAAGAAAAAGAAGAAGAAGAAGAAGAGGTTTACAGGGAATGCCGATGGCCATTGTAGTGCCAGAACCGGAGCTGGTGACGTAACCGGGCTCAGCATCTTCTATGGACATAATGGCAGAGGAGAAGAGAGTGAAGAGGAGGCAAATATCAAATCTGACTTAATGTTGGTTTAATATTTTGTTCACCTTGTTGGAAACTTCCTTCCAGAAGAAGAAGCCTTCATTGTTTCCACTGTAAACACAACAAAAGAATTTCATTTTCCTAAATGAATTGTTAAACAACATATCTGCAGCTCATTATTGGTATTTATGGATGTTGGTGGCTCTGCAGATCGTGCAACAAAGGACGGAGTCAGAGCTGCCATTGGAGACTAATGATGAGTTCAGGATGGCCCTCGGCCTCAGCTGAAGGTCTTCTGTTTGAGAAGAGAAATGGAAGCAGAAGATAGCCGAGGATGAAAGCGAGGCTCCTCCAGAGAAGCTGTTCAGCCAATGGGCCGTTCACAGGGAACTTAATTGAAAATCTCAGCAGCATATTTCCCATTTACCCCTCTGCCCTCCCTCCTTCACCTATAGCAGAGATTAAAACCAATGTAGTGAGCAATGTAGCGACGTACAGGCAAATGAAAGGCAGCCAGGCGTGCTGCACAGAGGGATAAAATAGAACCAGGGGATTTGGTTTGTTCGGGCTCACTGGAGCAAAAAAGGAAAAAAACTGTGATTACCAGCAGACGGCTGAAGTGAAACTGAGACTGCAACGTGTCTTTACATTTCGTTTTCTTATGAATGAACTGATGGAGATCAGGTGAGCTTTAGAGGTGGAGGAAGGCAAAATCATTTTCTGTCTTTAGTTTTAATGCGGTGCGGCACGACAGTGCAAGAAGGTTTGAACCTCAGCTCGTCTCCATGGTTTCTATCCTCCCACAGTCCAAACACGTGAACCTGAACAGGTTAATTAAGACTCTAAATTGTCCGTAGGTGTGAATGTTAGCGTGAATGGTCAGTTGTAATGGGCTCCAGCACCCCACGACCCTGATAGATAGATAGATAGATAGATAGATAGATAGATAGATAGATAGATAGATAGATAGATAGATAGATAGATAGATAGATAGATAGATAGATAGATAGATCATTTGATAAGATCCTGTGCTGTTAGCAGATTTTCCATTTGGATGGAGCTGGTAGGACGTTCCACCAACGGGGAACAACAGACGAGAAAAGTCTGGATTGTCCTGAGCGTACGGGTGGCAGAGCCAGGCGTCGCTCATTGGAGGAGGTAACATATGTCTGTATGAGGGTGCTGTAGGTAGGTGCAGTACCGGAGACAATTTAGGCAAGCATTTTGGACTGGATGGCGCTTCAGATGATTCCGAGCAACATTCCCAAAGTCTGTCCAAGTTAAGCCGTACAAGTTGGCGTAAACCCTCTGTGACTTCACCCATTGGTCTGTGGACATTGTGAACGTTTTGAAGTCCCCATTTTGGCATTACAGGCATTTTTGGAGCCAGAAGTGACCATATTTCAAGAAGAGCCATGTGGTTGACCTGGTTTGTGGACAGGAACTAAACTCTGTTTTCGATGCAGGATCAGAATCTGGATTCAGATTTGACCAGCACTGCCTAATTTGACAGTTTGATCTGAGTTTAGTGGTTATTGTCTATTTTCCTCTAAATCTGACCATAATTTACTAAATGAACATCATAAATCAACTGAGAAGTTAGTTCATTTCTCCATAAGACTCTATACACTCAGACCTTATTGTTGCAGCCAGTGGAGTCGCCCCCTGCTGGACATTAGACCACGTGCGTTAATTTGAATCCATCATGATCTGGATGTATTTTAATCAATTAACAGATTATTATCATTCAGCAGGCCTCGTTACTGTCAGTCGTCCTTGTTAGGCGGCTTCACGCCTTCCGCGGCAGTGACGGGAAGATTCGACGTCCTGTGAAATGTTTAAATGGCCTCTGCCTGCAGCTCATGCGACCACAGTGAGGAAGTCCCTCCTAACTTCAGATGTTGTTTATCATCAGTTCAGCTCTTTAAAAAATCTCTGTTTCTATTTTAAGCCTCGTCACACAGTTGCTTAAAATTCTCTAACAGGATTTTCTCAAACTTTCAAACAGCTGCAGCTCAAGTCTCATTAAAGAAAGCTGAACATCAGTCAGGTCCTCTGATCTCTGCGCTGCTTCTAATCTTTCACAGAATTTATTTTAAAACCATCTTTTGGGGAAAAAATAATAAGTTGAACGTACGTCTCTGATCTTCTAAAGTATGAATCCACCAGACGCCTGAGGTCAGCCGGTGCTGAGTGCTGAGGAGCTGATCGACGATAGACGATGGACGATTAACAGCCGAAGCTGCTCCCGCCCACACACCTACCAGCCAATCACAAGCAGGGCTCAGCTGTCAATCATGATGGGAAACCTGCAAAGTCTGCAAACGAGTGGGGCGGGGTTTATGACCAATACTGCAACCAGCCACCAGGGGGCGATCCAGATATTTTGGTTTTAAATTTAAAGGTCCAGTGTTTTTAAACATTTAAAGGGAACTACTGTCAGAAATGGAATATATAATATATATATATATATATACATATATATTTATTACCTCAGAATGAGCATTGTATTTCTACAGAGGGAGCGGGTCCACTTCCACGGAGTCCGCCATTTTGAACCGCCATGTTTCTACAAATGGACTCTGGATTTGTTTCTAGATCTGTTTTTTCATGGCCACGGGAGGGTGAGGCGAGTGGTATTCAGTTGATTGCAATCTGCAACTTCACCGCTAAATCCTACACACCGTACCTTTAAATCCTACACACCGTACCTTTAAATCCTACACACCGTACCTTTAATTCTTAATCAAAAAAAAAAAAAGGATCATTTGTCAGGTAGTAATGAGAAAAAAAAAAGTCACTGCATGAAAATATTGTTTGTCGCGGTGACACTGATTCTCGTGTTCTTTTTTGTTGGTTACTGATCGGAAAACACGAGTTAATGCAAAAATGTTGTGATATAGATGATTACTTTTACTGCGTGTTATCCCGTCACTTTACTCTGCAGAGGTTCCTGGACGGAGGAACGAGCGTTTCTACGACTGCTGTAAGGAGCCGTACCCTGACGTGACCTTCACCGTGGTGATGAGGAGGAGGCTCTACTACGGACTCAACCTCCTCATTCCCGCGTCCTCATCTCCACCCTCGCTCCTCGTCTTCCTGCTGCGCCGACCGGAGAGAAGATCTCTCGGTGAGGACTCAGCTGTTTTTGTGTAAAACTTTATTTTTCTCACACTCAGCATGCTAACGGTATTACATTCTCAGTGCAACGCATACCGACTGTCAGCGGACATCAGAGTTACATAGTGTGAGAACAGACGTGCGAATGACAGAGACACCGTTCAGCTGATCACAGGTAGCATCTTTTTTTTTAAAAGATAGTTTTTTTGGCCTTTTCAAGCTTTATTTGACAGAGACAGCTGAAGAGTGACAGGAATGTGGAGAAAGAGAGAGAGCGAGCGATGGGGAATGACATGCAGGAAAGAGCCACAGGTCGGATTCGAACCCTCGGCTGCCGCAGCGAGGACTGACCTTCGTACACGGGGCGGCTGCTCTACCAGCTGAGCTGAACACCGCCCCAAGTGAAGCATCGTTTTAATTCCATTTCATTCCCACTCACGCTCTGCCCGGGAAATCTGCAAACTCATGTTTTATTTGCTCTGGCAGAAGCATCAGTCCTTCCTCCAGTCAGACAGATTTACACCTGTCCTGGATCTGGTCAGACTGATCACAGCAGTTAATCTAACATGGGCCGGGTCTGATACATTGACTGTACAGAGAAGCATCGTATTGGCCATTGACATTTTTATAAACAACCAAGATGGCTGCTGCTGATGTAGAACTGTTTCTGTTATGGCGTCAGGTATCAAACGAACCTAAATGAACCTGACAAGAAAGATTTGTTCGTTGTACATCCGACGGGATGTAAGTTTAATTTTCCAAGTACGCTACGTCGCTAAGTCCTAAACGCAACCTCCGTGGATATGAAGTGAAGCCGATGCAGAAGTGTCAAAAACTGCAGTTCCTCTAACGTCCACTTGAGGCTGGCTCCAGAAGTGAGTCAGTCTCCATAAGTCCCCATGTTCAAATGTCCAACTTCACAGCAGAAATAAACATGTTTACAGCCTGGTACAAAAAACAGTTTTGGTCTCTGTAGCTAATTTCCCCGTTCATGACAACTGTACTGAGGGTGAATTTATATACAACTCACCTGTTCAGGTTATATTAAGGCTTAAAGTTATGCAGGATTAAGAGCGTGGACGCTTTGATTGACAGGTGTGTGTCGTCACAGGTGGCTTGTTTAGCTGGGATGGGACATTGGCAGGACTGCCACCACCACCACACATTTGACTTCAGCTGGACTTTAACCTTTTGTCCAAACAGTGTTTGGGTCTGTCAGGTGGCTGCAGGACGTGTTTGGGCTCTCCGATGACAGATGGCTCTGAGTCGATACTCATCAGCTATAAAACATCCTGAAACAGGAAGTTAGAGCTGGGAGGCTTCCAGCTGCTGAGATCAACGTTTCACTGGAAATTAAATTTACGCGGTGTCACCCTCACCTCTGCACCGTCAGCTGACGGGACACTTTACGCTTCATGTGTGTAACAAGTACAGGATGAGTTGTGTAAGAGGGAGTATATTTGAAATGCCAAAAACTAAACGGTCGCCTATAAAACAGCTTTTATGGCACCTTTGACGATGACTCATTTAGCCTTCCTTTGTGTGTGTTAAGGAGCTTTTGTTGTTTTTATTGATCCAGTTCATTTTATTAGGAGGCAGAGAAGTGCTGCGTAAATCTGACCTTCGACCTCTTTACCCCCTCACTGGTTCCATTTCAAACAGTTGGTGGTGTGTGACTTAGTGCCGTGCAGCTCCGTCATTATTTTACAGTAGACAAGTTGCACGTTGTTGCTTTAAGGTCTACACACTGAGTTTCTCTCTGCAGGTATCACAGTGTTGCTCTCTCTGACCGTGTTCATGCTGCTGGTAGCCGAGATCATGCCGGCCACATCAGACTCTGTTCCTCTCATAGGTGAGATCTCCTCGCTCTTCATCACCTTCATCAGTTCTATCTTCATCAATATAATTTTGTTCAGTACTATTTTCTACTTGATGCTGCTACTCTAACACAGAGGATAACATTTAATTAATGGCTTTAGTTATTTTGTCAGAGACGTTTGACACTGACTATGATCAGCACCTCATACGACCACACTTCAATACACTTGACCCGTCCCTTTAAAGTTATGTACACAACAATAATTATAATCCAGCAATAAAAATAAAAATCACCTTCACATTTCAAATGCTTGCGTTTTACTTGTAGCAGAGTATTCTTACGCTGTCATATTACTACTTTTATCTGGATACTTCCACTCCAAGCAGTGTTCAGAAGTCCAGTTCTCACAACTCTGAACTAAACCAGGTGACTTTCAAACAGTCGGCTAACAAGACACAGTCTGTAAATAAAAAACTGGAGTTATAAGAAATAGTTAAACTCCACTTTTATCTGGGCTCATCCTCGCCTCGACCAGCCGTTCCAGAAAACAATATCATCAGAGTTTTATCTAATTCCTTGTGATAGTCCAAACCCGAACACTTCATAAAAACTTTGACCTTTTGTGTTTCAGCTCAGTACTTTGCGACCACCATGGTGATCGTGGGTCTGTCGGTCATCGCTACGGTTCTGGTTCTGCAGTATCATCACCACGACCCAGACGGGGGACACATGCCACGATGGGTCAGTGGTTCTTCCTCTTCCTCCTCCTCTTCACTGAGTCTGTCGCTACAGTGTCTGCTTGTTTGTCTGTTGAGGAGTCCAGTCTGGTTTCTATACTCTGCCGAGTCAGCTTTAACAAGCCTCGGGTCCTTAACGAGCTTCAGGTCCTAACAAGCTCTGAATGAGCTTTGACAGCTGATTGGATGTTAACGTCGATTAGTCCTATTTATTCATTTTACAGCAACCTGCAGCTTAAAGAGAACTGCTTTACACATGTGTGTGGTCAGTCACACACACACTTACATACATTCCTACATTACCAACAGAGGACTCGTAGAGTACACCATTCAAGTGTGGACTTCTATTTGTGGTCAAAAAGAAAGTTTACTTTTCAGTGTAACTGTCTTTTTTGTCTTTGTTTCTTTTTTAAATTGCTATCTTATCCTGGGAGCTGTGTTGTCCGGGACAATAGTGAACAGGGCAGGGAACAGACGAAATGCAATTAAAAAAAAACAACCTTATGAATCCAAACCCAGGGACCTCACCCGGATTAGGGAAACCGGGGCCCCCTTCTGGATTTTATATTTCACATTTGTATCTCTCTGCAAAACAAATATTACCAAAATAATTATGGCCATTTTTAAATAAGAATAAATAACATTTTTCCTGCAATTCAGCTGTATTTACTAATACCAATGACTGCACTGTTAGCCACAAAATTGACTTTATCAAGGCTTTAATCATATAAAATATATTATTACACTAGAGCAGACATTATTATTATTTTTTAGTCTTTATTATCTGTGTGAAATGGTGAAGTTTGTTTTTTTAAGAGGGTTTTAACATGATTTAAAGGGGACTTTGAAAATGTCCCCTCTTGACTTGGCGGTCCCCTGTTGGTGAATGATTTACAACGGTAGTCCACTGTTGGATAGGACCGCAAGTATACACACACACACACACTCCCATGGGAATCTGAACAAGAGAAAATCCATCATGGTGGAATTTATTTTGAAGGTCAGAGCTCAGTGTGTGTGTGTGTGTGTGTGTGTGTGTCAGGGTTAGCTGGGTGGTTTGGGGGGGCTGCCCTGCTGTGACGTGTACGTCATGAATGTGAACGTTCCCACTGAGGAAGAGGAGGGCTGACTGTGAAGGTGAAGCTGTATTTAAGTATTTAACGTTCCAGCAGCTCCAGCAGAAAACGTTTCAAAGATGTGAAACATCAACAGAAAACAAATTTCAATGTCTGTCCGTCAGAATCGACATTTTTTAAACCTTTTTTAAACATTTTTTGATGATTTCTTTCTGAATTTATGGATCTATTTTTGGGCTGGAGAAGAGAAACCGCTTCAGCAGTGTTAGATCTGTCTTTTAATCATTCAGATTTGGCTGGGTGGTTAATAACACTTTCTCTCTTTGGTCTGACGAACTCAGAACTCATATTTATTTAATTATTCTGACCTTACACAGACTCTGTCCTGACAAGTGTGCTGCTATAATGCATAAAGTTGGAGGTTTGCAGGTTCAGGTCGTTGATTAAAATCCATGTTGAAATTGCCTTTACGAATTTTGCCGGTCGGTCGGTCAGTCGGTCGGTCGGTCGGTCGGTCAGTCGGTCAGTCGGTGTGGATCGGCTCTCATCACGGTGCTTCACTGTACCTGATGATGTGAAATGAAAGAAGGTGAACTCAAGCCTTCTGTCAGAAGTGAGCACACTGCTGTAGTAACGTATTGGTGGTCTGACTGATGTTCAGACAGTCAACACAGAAGAGTTTGAGAGTTTGAGGCTAAATATTTAATGAGCTGAGCGTGAAGTGAAATATTGGACTGTAGAGAGAAGATTTCTCAGAGAGCCGAGCAGCCACAGATCCACTTTATTCATGCTCTATTTATAATCTGCCTTCTCCTGCTGCACACACACACACACACACATATAACACACAAACTCATATCTATGTCATGTACATGCATAAACACATTTCTACATAAATGAATTTTAATGAGCTTCTTTTTATTGAAATATTTTTGGCTTGCATTTTGTAAAGTCAAGTTTCAGATAAGTGTGCTCTTTCTTCTTCTTCTTCAGCAGACGTTATTCTCTGTGCAGATTTTGGTTGTTGGAGATTGATTGAACATTTTATCAGGTCTTCATTATTGACGATGACAGTAATGCTCAAAATCTGCCTGTTTTTTCTTTTATTAAATTGTAAATACTGTTCAGATATCTTGTTTGATGTCTTTCTGAAATAAATAATCTCACTGTAACTTTTTGTCCTCCTCCTTCAGACCCGTGTGGTTTTGCTGAACTGGTGCGCTTGGTTCCTGCGGATGAGGCGTCCCGGCGAGGCGAAGATTCGTCTTGCGTGCCACAACGCCACCAAGCGTCAGCGCGGCAGCCTGTCCAGCCTGGAGCTCAGCGTCAGTCAGGGCTCTCTGCGACATCGCCCGCAGGTAACCAACGGCAACCTGCTGTATGTGGGCTTCCGGGCATGGAGGGGTTACACTACGCCGCCCGCCGAGCCCGAGCTCCTCTGTTCGCGGCTGGTGGGAGGCGAGGAGGACGTGCTGAGAGGAGGGGGCGGCTCTGGAGGAAGGGGAGGAGCAGTAGGCGGCTCCGCCCTGGAGGTGGAGCTGAACCAGATCCTGGAGGAGGTGAGGTACATCGCCAGGCGTTTCCGTGGGCAGGACGAGGAGGAGACGGTCTGCAACGAGTGGAAGTTTGCAGCAGCGGTGATAGACCGCTTGTGTCTGGTTGCGTTCTCGCTCTTCACCATCCTGTGCACCATCGGTATCCTCATGTCGGCTCCAAACTTTGTGGAGGCCATATCCAAAGATTTCTTCAGCTGAGTTGGAGGAGAGGAGGTGACAGCTGATCCTGATACCTGCTGTCGTACAGACCCAAACCAACAATACTCACTTCCTGTCCACTGGTTCCTACTTCCTACTTCTGTAAAACATCTCACATATATGTAGTTTCATTTTTTAAAAATTGTTCCAACAAATTCCAACAGTGACCCAGTTTACAGTTTATTAAACACGTAAAATAAAGTCCTGATCTTTGTATTGTAGATAGTTTAAGTTACACCATAACGTTGATATCTATGACTTTTATTTTGGTGGGTTTCCAATCGGTTTCCTCTGTAAATCTAAAAATGTCTCCGCCCACGAAGCAAATCTTCTGGAAGCTGTCGGATTGTAAAGGAAAAGGAAATATCGGATCACAGCAGTAACTCTACAAATGCCACGTATTTGCTATCAAATTAAAGAGGACGTTTTTTTAGGATGAAACTGTCGGTTTCTTTTTGATTTTTGTTGATTGAGTCATTTGAGTTCTCAGTGAACTGCAGCAACATTTAAGAACTTCTCTGGGGTCTTGAGGGTCACTAAAGATCTGACATGGGAACTCACAGCTCAGGTGAGAAATGAATCAGAGCCACACAGGAAACTGGTGTGGTAAGTCATGAGCTTCCTGT